>VZRM01003847.1:159000-181922 GCA_013397955.1 Grantiella picta | reverse complement strand
GGCGCGGCGGCCCCGAGTCCCGGAGAGCCCCCGCCCAGAGGCAGCGCAGGGCCCGCCGGGGGTGGGACCCTCCGGAGCGGGGACAGCCCCTGCAGCGCCGCTGGCACCTCCGGCTGAGCCCCACCGGCGGCTTGGAGCGTTCCCGGAGGAGGGCGCGGAGCTGCCCCGTGTATCCCGGTGAGCGATGGGGCAGGGGTGTCCCCACAGGTACCCTGCAGCAGCTCCCATCCGTGCCCCCCGGCTGCCCCCAGCCCTGGCACCGCCCAGGCTGTGCCACCCTGGCTGGGGAGACACAGAGGTGACCCGGGACCCCCAAAGGGACCCCAGCCCTGGGGCGCAGCTTTGGCACAGCCCTGTGCACCGGGGGGATTCTGCCACCATCTCCCTCCCTGGCAGACTGGCAGGGCCACGTCAGCCTCCCAAGGGCCCCGGGAAGAGCAAAGCCTTTCCAGGAGGGAAGGCAGAGGCTCGGGAGGCAGATCAGAAAGCACAGCACACCGCGGCAGTAGGTAGCAAGTCAGTGTTGTTTATTTGTTTAAAGCCAAATATAAACAGGAGAGGAATGAAATCATTTCCAGCCTCCAGCTGTCCAGGAAAATACCTGTTTATAAATAAAAGAGGAGAAAAGAGAGGTATCCCCATCTTGCACCCTCAGCTGTCAATGTCAGGGGCCCTGGGGCTCAGGGCTCCTCACCCTCCGATCCTGGGGCAGCAGTTTTCCATGAAATGTGGAATTTCGCTCAGCCCAGGCACTTCCAGCTGGGAGGAGGAGGACAGGGTGGGGGTAAGACATGCACCACTCTGTCCCTGCTGCCACAGTCCCTGTGTCCCCCGTGGAGGAAGAGCCACCAGGCAGGGCAGGCAGGGCCCATGGAGCTGGGACAGCCCTGGAGCCAGCTGGTGTGTGGATGGAGGGGGCCTGGAGGGACCAGGAGATCCCAGGGACCTTCGCCAGCCCAAAGCAGCCCTTTGCTCCCCTCGTGTGTCCCAGAGGACACAGCTGTCCCTGGCCCCGGGCAGGGCTGGAGGGTCCTGGTTTTCCTGCAGTTCTCATCGGAGACAAACTCCATGCTTTGTCCCAGAAGCCTCACTGGCTGCCCGTGGCTGGGTCAGGGTGCTGAGTGCATCCCTGTGCGTCACGATGGGTCTGCAGGGATTTCGGGTTTCCCAGGAGGATGCTGCAGCAGGAGCTGTCCCTTCCTGGAGGAGGGCACGGGCAGCTCCTCAGCCTGGCCTGGAGCAGCAGCACATCGAGGTCTCGGCCTGCAGGGGTGGAGAAACCTCCCACAGACACTGCTGCTCCCAGGACTCTCTCCCTGCCAGAGGAAACCTGGGAATGGCACTGCCTGAAACATCCCTGAGTGCCAAGATCCAGCGGCAAAGCTTGGAACCAGCCCACGGCTTTTCCTACGATCCACAGTGATTACTCCTCGCTTCCTGCCCTTTCCCAGACTCCTCTTCCCCCATTCCGTATTTTTTTCCTTCACCCTCCGGATTTTAAGGTGACAGCACTGGGGATGTTCTGTCCCCAGGAGAGATGGTGACATGGGCAGGGAAGGGAGAACACGGCATTAACTGCAGGAAATTTATGCCCTGCCCCTGAGGAATGCAGGACAGAGGACCTTTCCACTGCACAGGAGCAACCTGGCCAAAGGTGGGAGAGAGGGGAGGCAATTCCACCTTCTCCAGAAAGCCAAACAGCCCTTCCTGGGAGAGCTCCACAGACAGGACAAATCCTGATGGATGGCATTATCAGCATCTTTAACGCAGACACCACAGATCCAGACATTACTCACGGACACAAGGAACTTTTGGGATCCACTGCTGTCTTCTTGGGGAAAAGGTGACTGTGCTGTCAGGAGGGGAGGGGGCACAGGCAAACCCCAAATGTCACCCCACCATCCCACAGAGGTGTTTCCTGCCATGCTGGACCTCAGCTGGGCAGCCTGTGGGAACTCATGTGAATTCCAAGAGGTATCCTGGGGGTTTCCAGCTTTCCCTGGCTGCCCTGGATGCTGGCCTGAGGCCTCCCACAGCACCAGGTGCTCACTGGGGAGCTTCTCCTCACCAAGACCAAGGACTCCACCCAGGGCAAGCAGCACTGGAGGCAGTGGGGACATCCTTCCCAAATGGGTAACAAAGGGAACACACCAATCCCTTGGGGTTGGGCTCAAATCCTGAAATCTGACTTCGACCCTGGGCTGAGGTTGGGTGGAGAATTTACTGGAACAGGTCCAGTCTTTCTCAAATTTCGCACATCCAAGGCTGTGCTGGTGCTCTGGGAGTGCATGTGGGCAGCACCCAGAGCAGGTAGAGCTGTCTGAGGACACAATTCCTCCAAAAACTCCTGCCAGAGGGATGAGGATTTATTTCCAGGGCTGCTTGAGTACCCAAGCCTGTCTCCCCTGCACAGAACACTTCCCTTTTGCACTCCAGGCAGCACCAGCCATGGGGAGGTCTGTGGGGAGCAACAGCTCTCCTCGGGGAATGGACACACAGTGGCCCCAAAAGAGGGACAGGAAGGGAAAGCAAAACCCTGAAGCACCCAGCAGCTTTCCAGGTGGGTTTTCATGGACACTTTGGGTGCTTTCTGTTGGCTCCTGTGGCTTTTTTATGGCATGGCTGTACCTGGCACTCAGGCAGCTCCTTGTGCTGAGAGCTCCTGTGAGCTCTGAAATTCCCTGGATGCACCGGAGAGAAGCTTAGGTGTCAACAAAAGGGAGCACAAAATCCCAGGAATCTCGCTGACATCCATGGGAATGGGAATTCCAAGGGCCCAAGCCCTGCTCCACCTGTTCTCAGCTACCTTGGGACTCATCACCCCCATTCCCAACCTTGCACCCCTGCCAGGAATCTTTTGGGATCTGCTTTCAAAAGGGGTAGGAGGGCTGGGGTCTACTGCAACCTTTAAGAACAAGAGATGGATTTTAGGTTTTTTGCCCGAGGATTCCCTACCCTGCTTCACAATGGAAATCCCTCCCTCCCTCCAAGTTCACATCAGTGATAATGGAAGGTGTTTTTGCCCAAGGAACAAGAGGAGCTTTAAGGTCCCTTCCAGCCCAAACCCTCCTGGGATCCTGACTCTTCAAAGACAGAGATCTGCTTGAAGCAGAGCCCCCTCAGCACTCCTCACACTCTCCCCACAGGTGCTGCTCCTGGAGCCCCCAGATCCCTGCAGATCACCACCACCACGGCGCTGGGCTCTCAGCATTTATTTCTCACAGAAAACCAGTGCTCAGGGTTGCAGGAGGTGCCATGCAGGGCAGGCATTGCTGGAGAGGAGAGCTGTGATTCCACGTGGACATACCTGTAGTGTATAAGAGACTAAAGAGCATCCACCTACCTCTACAGGGCCCTAACTGTCAGCTGGGAGAGGAGAATTATTGTGTTGCAAGTGGACAGTGACAGGAGACACGAGCTGCAGCTACTCTACACGCATTGCTTCAGAAACCACAAAGATATGCACAAACACTGTCACTCTGCACCCCACAGCCCCTGAGCCCAGAGGAAAACCTCCTCTGCAGTGGTTCTGTCTGGGCCTTCAAGTCAAGGTTAAAATTCATGTGCCTCGAGCTGCTAAAGCTCTTCCCTTGCAGGCAGTGAAGTCTGCGCTGCCCCAAAATCAGTTTTCTTTTGGCAAGAAGGAAGAAGGCCTCAAGCTGCAGGAATTAACATCTTGCTTCCATAATCGTTTGGCTGACTCCAGGGATGGCCAGGTTCCAGTCATCATTCCACTGTATTGCATAAATACCTATTGGAAAAAAATATTGGAGATGGCAGCGAGCGGCAGCTCTGCGTCCATCAAAGTCATTCTGGCGTCGCCCTCGAGGTTCCACCAAACGTTCCCACGAGGTCCAGATCCTCCTGGGAACACTCATGGCTGCGCAGTGGATCCCACTTTGGACACATATGATGGACAGACCGAAGAACAAGGTCAGAACATGGGCTGGGTGTGTTCAGCAGGCATGGCAAAGGGCCAGGAGCTCCTCTTCTGCTCTAGGAGTCTGTCATGGGTGATGTGGCCACCCGGCCCCCGGGGTCAGCACTGCTTGCCACCCCACAAGCATCACTGCTGCTGGTTTTGGGGCTGGAGCTCTTCCCCAGGCCCATAAGGATATTGCCAGGCCCAGGAGGATATTCAGAATTGGAACAGGAGCTCTAAGAACAATCAGACTACAGAGGTGAAGCAATACCTGACCCAAAAATTCAGACCGGAGAAGACAACAGTGAAACAGAAGAGACTTTAAAAACCTATCGCCTGCATGGGATAGACATTCAAACCAAACAAAACACAGCCAAACAAAAATCCCACAATACTGCAAGGACAAGCAACTTCCTGCTCTGGAAGAGGGGATTCCTCCATATTCCACACCAGAATCTCACTGTGTTGACCTTCTAAGGCGAGGCCACCACGGAACGAGCAGAATGTGCAGATCCTTCCGAAGGACAACGCTCCTGTCCCTGCGAGATCCCCTTGCTGGGCCTCAAGTACCAAAGTGTCCCTGTGCCTTTGGGCCAGGATGGGCAGGCAGACAACGGGAAGATGCTGTAGCACCAGTTTCCATGTCCAATGCAGCTTCCAATGCATTAAGCCAAAGGATTGTCACCAAACTTGCTTCCCACGCAAGTTCTGCAAAGAGGGTAAAGCTACACTCCGGCTGCTTCTGTCCCCAGGCTGCCTTTGGCACTCACTCCTTGCCTGAGCTGTAAATCTTCTGCACCGTGGCTCGGGTGAGCTCCAAATCCTCCGGGTACCGAATCTCCAGCTCAGTATTTGCCAGGTAGTGAACGCCGGTGAACTCGGAGAAATAGCGGCCGATGTCGGGGTGAGGGATCTCCCGAGGCTCCGAGTTGTACTCCAGGTTCTCTGTGAGGGAAGGGAAGGGAAGGAGCAGTTAGCACCACAGAACAGCCTGCTGCAAGGCAGGGAATCCTGGGCCTCTCTCAGGCCTTGGTTGTGTCTCTGGAAACACCAATTCCTGATGTTTTAAAGGAAAGAAAAACCCTAATCCAGGAAAACGTGCAGAGCACACCAGTCTGATTGCTCACAGAGCCTCACCTCCTCACGACCCCACTTTCCAGGGGCATGGAAACTACTTTATGCCTGAGATTGCCTGGCATTAGGCTGGATGAGCAGGATGCTGCTCCCACTCTGCTGGTCACAGGACCCGGTTGTAAGTGCAGGGAGAAGCTGCTGCACTGACATCTGACCCTCTGATCCCTCACAGCCCTTGGGGGATCAGTTTGAGGAGAGATTCTCCTCAAATGCCCCAAGGTGAGCCCACCTGCACAAGGCTGTCCTGGCAGAGGAGGCAAGACCTTCCTCCCTTAGCCTGTGCTTCCACCATGCCAAGGCCCAGCCTGGTTTTCAGTTCGGCCTCCAGCAAAATAAACTTCCCTAAATCCAAACTTCCCCAAGACAAAGTGCCTAAGACGACACACTGATCCTTTCCCACAGCAGCTCCTTTCCTTTGTCTTACAAGATAACCTGGCTGGGCACAAGGGTTAAACAACACTGAACCCCAAAAGTGACCCCTAAACACTGAAACCCAAAGGTGACCCCTAAACACTAAACCCCAAAAGTGACCCCTAAACACTGAAACCCAAAGGTGACCCCTAAACACTAAACCCCAAAAGTGACCCCTAAATACTGAAACCCAAAAGTGACCCCTAAATACTGAAACCCAAAAGTGACCCCGGCCAAGGGCTGCTGTGCTCCGCAGGGTCAGCACAGAGCAGGGACTGGGAGTAAGTCCCACAGGCAGGAGCCCTGCAGCACTCCCCAAATGGTGTCATTTTTTCCAGCACAGTGCCAGGTAAAACAGGTAGTATTATGTAGGGAAGAAGAAAAAAAGCTGCATCAGGATCAAAGCCTGACTTTGGGCAGGGCAGAGACGAGCTGGGATGCAGAGAACGTCATTCAGGAATAATCTGTCTCTGAAATCCAGTTCATCACAGGGAGCATAGAGAATTCCTATTAATCCATGCAGGCTCTTTGAAGCTGCTGCATGTCACGGTGTGCAGCCAGCAGCACCAGAGCTTTCCATCCCTCAGCAGGCTGGTGCAGTCCTAGAGGCTTGCAAAGGACCTTTTTGGATACTGCACCACTGCGGAAAATGATTTGCACTGCTGAGTGCTCTGCAGCAGCATGGCTGAGCTCAGAGCTGTGCACAGGGAGCTGCAGGGATGGAGCTGCAGGGATGGAGCTGCAGGGATGGAGCTGCAGGGATGGAGCTGCAGGGATGGAGCTGCAGGGATGGAGCTGCAGGGATGGAGCTGCAGGGATGGAGCTGCAGGGATGGAGCTGCAGGGATGGAGCTGCAGGGATGGAGCTGCAGGGATGGAGCTGCAGGGATGGAGCTGCAGGGATGGAGCTGCAGGGATGGAGCTGCAGCTGGCAGGCAGGAGAGGCTGACGCAAGCGAGTTCAGCACAAGGTGGGAGCCTCACAAAGGTGCTGATGAGCAGTTTTGAGGCACAGATCTCCCTCCTGTGCTGTCACAAAGCAAATAAAACACAGACAAGAGTGGACAGGTACCAAACTCCCTGCATGACACAGGAGTTCTGGAATTAGCTACTGTCAACCCACAGATTTACAGGAAGCCTCAAACTCAGGTTCATTTCTCTGTAATAAGCTTGGTGTTATTTCTGAGCTGGTTAAATTAAACTCCACACAAGGATTTGTTTAGGATCCTTTCAGTAAAAAACTCATTCCCTCCCCAAAGTCAGATCAGGAGGTTATGAAATAATCCTTCCCAAATGATCTGAGGATGTGTTTTAGAGGGGATATCAACAGCCAGGGAGCACAAACCCTTCACTTTCCCCTAGGAATATCCAAACTCTTGGATGGCACAGAGATCCAGTGATAACAGTGTCTCCCACACAGAGATAACAGTGTCAGCCTACCCTGAAAGCCACCGTGGGACCAGCCAGGCTTGTGTTTGTTTACACATCATTAGACAAAAGATAAGTGATGACTCAGCCCCAGCAGCACTGGGGACAATTACCTGATTAGGTAATTACCCAGATGCATAGTTTAGCATCAACCCATGGCACACAAGAATTTCTGGTTTTTCAGACTCTCTGAGAGGCCAAGCCCTGACTAATCTGAGCCATCGGGATTTGTCACTTCATCTTTTTTGGCTAATGAATAGAAAGCCACTCTCAGGACAGTAGGAAAGAGCTAGGAGTGTTCCTTCCAGTAAACCACCTCTTGTCACACACAGGGGACCAGACAATGCAGGGAGCACCCAGGGGAAGGGTATTTCGGTCAGGATTTTCCATCCAGCAGCTTCCATCTCTTCCTTTGTTAAAACACACTCTGGCTGTGCAGCTGCCCTGCCTCAACAGGATCTCTCTGTCACAGGGAAAACACAAATATGAGGCAAATTAACATTTTTTACAATATCCAGAGTCACAGATGTGCTTTTCTTTTGTAATTTTCTTTAGAACTTCAGTTCAACAGCTCTTCCTGTAGCCCAACCACACACTGATCATCAGACAAGAGTTTCCTCTCATGGCATGTTGCATGAAGAACATGTGACATGGAGATTTCTACACCTCTCTGCACTTTGTAAAGAGACACTAATTTTTTGTTCTGGTTGATGGTGGCACTAAAAGCCAGGTTGTCTGTGGTCCCTGGGATGCTGGCACGTGACAGTGGCCAGAACCACTGACGAGCAGCTCCTGTGTGCTCCCTCACCAAATGTCATTTCCAGCTGTCCAAGCACAGCTGTCAAAGCTGCTGACAGACCTTCAGCCTTCAGCAAAAGCTGAATTATTTCTTTCAAAGCAGCAAACAAGGTTCAAACCGTTAGAGTGTCCAAAATACTTTCTCTAAACAAGAGGAGATGACACCAGAATGGACCTGCACCTCCATTCCCAGCAGTGCTGATTTCATGGAGAGCAAACAGAGCAGGCCACGACTCAGGATCATTTTCCTTCCTACCTACACATTTATAAAATTTGTTAATCACACTTAGTTAATAATTTAAGCATCCCTTTGTCCTGCTGTGGCCAGAGAATGCACACAGGAGCTCCTGCTCACCTTGAGCAGCATATCTGCAAGAACCATCTTCCACCAGGACGTTGTAGAAGGGCTGGTGGGGGCCGTGGGGGAGGCTGTGCACGTTCATATTCCGGATCCACTCGTGTCCCATCATGCAGGCAGGATCCCAGCCATAAATCACACAGTTATAGCCATACCTGAGGCAAGAAATTGCACACAAAGGCCGTGAAAACTCCAGAGACAGCTGTTCTTCCTCAAAATTAATATAGCACAAACAGGATAGGAACCTCCTGAGAGCTGGCACGAGGAGGAGAGGAACAAGAGGGGAAAAAAAAACCAATTCAGAACGACTTTGTGTTTGTATTTTGAGGTGGAGGGAAATGACTATGAATGGCCTGATAAACAGACAGGAAAAAACAGCTGAAGACCAAGGAAAACCAACTGTGAGCAAGAAAAGAGAATGGGAAAGAGCCTGGAAGTCAGCAACTAGAAGAGAAAGCAAGAAATAAAAAGGGATCAACCACCCTACTGGGTTGTGCAGTTATTTCTGTGCCCATCACAGAGACAAGGTAATCCCAACGCTGAGAAGAAAGCCATCACTATTTACAGAATGTTTCTGGGATTAATTGTGAGGTGTTACAACTGTCACTGGTGATGCCCCTAAAATATGCTCTGGATGAGTCAGAGGAGTGGCCAAGGCAACACACTGCAGACAGGAGCACAAAGGCTCTGGGTAGTGCAGGAGAGGGAGGGAGTAAGAGCACAGGGAATATCAGAATCGATTCTGAAGTTGACTCTGTTCCACAGTCCCTCGTTCAGTGATTGTTGCTGTTTCTCTGTGCTGGGCTGATGTTACCTGTGTGACACAGGACGACTCAGCAAAGCCAAGCTCTCTGCAGTGCAAACATTTGCTCTCTCCAGGCACACACAGAGCTGCTCCCATTTCCCCACATGGGTCAGATGAACACGCCTGGCATTCCCCATTCCTCCTTGGCACTAAACCACATCTAATTCCCATCAGCACAAACCCCTCTGCTCTGCTGCTACAGAGCTAACTGTGGGGAAAGCTTCCAGCTCACCTCTTGTGTTTCATGATGAGCCCAATGGAAAAGCAAACCTCCTTGTGCTTCTCATCGGAGCGGTGCTTGACCTCCGGGCCCAGCTCCTCCTTGCGCCGCTCGATGTGCTCCAGGGTGTGCTGCACCAGGTACCCCACAGCCCCGTGCTGAGAGGGGTCCAGGGCCTGGATGTGCTGCAGGATGTCCAGGACCTTCCAAAACACAGCAAAAACAGCTTCAGGACACAGCCCTGCAGCAGCACAACACTTACACCGTTGGGTGTAAGCACTCAGGCCTGAGCTCTTCCCACACAGGGCTGCTCCCTGCTCCCCACACACTCCCAAGGAACTCTTCATGCTCAGCCTATTTCTACTTCTTTTCTCTCCCAACTTCCAAGGAAAGGCCCCGGTGAGCACAGCAGCTCCTTAAAACTAAAGCACACGAGTTCATCACGTCCCATTTAGTGACCACAGAGCACCTCTCAATGTTTCTGGTTATGAGAATGCTGTTCCCAGTGTCCCAAAGTGCTGCTGGGAAGTGATTCCAGGTGACTCCTGCTGCTCTTGCTCTTGAGAACTAATATTTTAACTTAAAAGAGCTTCTCAGCATGTCTGTGGGAGTAAAAATAGGGCAGCACAGGAGGAAACGGCAATGACCTCTGTGATGCTTTCCCAAGGAACAGGGAACAGGACAAAAAAGCTGCTTGTCTCAGAATGACTAAAGAACACAAGGCAAAGCAGCAAGATCCAGAATTCCCTGCAGATCGAGAATTCCAGCCTCCCAACACTCTCTGGCACAACATCGGAGCATCTGCTGCCAAGTTGGTTAGAGGCAGGCAATGCAAACTTCAATTTTTTTGGTAAAAGCAAGGAAAAAACCCCAACCTGTTGTGCAAACATGTTGGGGAAATACACATTTCTGTCTCAACATCAAATACCTCAAGTCTGTTATTTGGCACCTGGCAAAAGGATTGTCTCCTTGATGATATGCTGGCTGGTTTGCTCATTAAGTTCAGAGCAGCAGCAGAAGAGGAACAGAAATCTCAGGCTGTTGAGCATGAACATCAGCCAAAAAACTGAGGAAAATCAATTTTAAAAAAGAATAGGTGAGTAATTTATGAGAAGAAACCCAGCTCAGGCTTCTTGGCCACTTTAATTCTATTAAGAACGAAGGATATGAAAATCCTGAAAAATCCTGAAGGAAGGGGAAGGAGGTAACCATAGATGCCAAAGATTCTTGGGAGTTTTATTTACTGTTATTTACAAATATTTAGGGCAACATGATGTGTAGCTCTGCAGGACTTTCAAAATTTTCTACCCCTGTCCATAAATCTAGCAGACCCTGTCAAAGCTGGTATATTCTGTCCTGTCAGACACAGAGCATCCTCTCTGGTTAGCTACAATCCTGCCTGACAGCCTGGAACGACTGGATGTGATCCTAAAAAATCCAAATTTGTACATTTCCACTGCCTCTGGCAACGTGGTGCAGAGAACTGCAGGGAGAACTCAGCCCTGGGGAAGGGTTAAGTGTTCTGAGGGGCAGCAAATCTGAGGATGGTGCTCTCCAAACACATCCCTGGGTGCCAGGAAGGGGCAGGAGGATCTTGCAGGATCTCTGTTTGTGTCCAGTTGCCTTTTGAGCTCAGTAAGTCCTTCCCACACACAGTTTTTTGGTGCTTTTTTCGTGTGGTGACCCTAAAATTCGCTGCCATATAAAAGGAAGGCCAAAAGCTCAGCACAATTTGTTCTTCAAAGGGAAGAGAGGCAGCTTCTCCAGCACTCCTGTTTAGGTTGATTTGGTGGGAAGAGCTTTGCTTTCTGCTCAGCTGTCAATATTCCTGCTCTCTTCCCAAAGCTCACAGGTGGAAGTGGCACCACTTTTCCTCCACCACAATTCCTCCACAGGGAACTTTGAGTAGGGAACATCTCCTTGCTGCAGTGACACAATGAAAACATTAGACTTTTTTGAGTTACAGGCTCTTCCCTGTGCCTTCCCCTGACCCAGTGAAGGCCTTGGATGATCCAGATGACCTATAAATCTCAGCACCTTCTTTCCCACACTCCCAAGATAACAGGACTGGAGCTGTTACACTGATGGAAAAGGAATTCCTAGGGCAGGAATATCAAGCTGCTCTTTCACAAGAGCCACAGACTGTGTGGCCAAGATTGGGAGAACAGCTTTGGTTTTATTTATAAAAGATAACTTCCTGAAGTTTTCTGATAAGTAATTGCTCGTTTTACAGAAGCCCAGCAAGGGTTTTACCACAATTTAGGCACAGAGCACACAGGTTTCTCTTGTAACTCACAGTCCATGGTCTGGGTTGTAAAACAAGCTGTAAATCATAAATTATGACTCAAGGCTGCTCCCAAATCTCCCCCAGGACAAGCAGACAAGAATCATCCCCTCTTCCTGCTTCAAATTGATTCCCTGCAATGTGATAACTCCTCCAACTGCTTTTATTACAGAAACAACTCGTGGCAGACTGTAACGCAGGCTGACATAGCCCAAAAATCAATAACCCAGTGTTAATAGCACTCAGCCTACCCCAACACATTCCCCCCAGTGCCCAGGTACCTTTTCTGGCCAGATTCCCAGGTGGAAGTACAGCCTGGCCTGGAGCATGAGGTGCTGCACATTGTCTGGATACATGGCCAGGTAGAGATCCAGGGAGTCCCTCAGGAGCTGGTAGGACTGGTCAGTGCTCTCTCTGCCAGCAGAAAAGGAACTCAGCTGTAAGGCTCTGCAGGCCCTGGGCACAGGGCTCTGATGGACAGGGGGAATCCCCAAAAATGATACTGCAGGTACAGGCATGCTCACAACAGTGGTTCCTGCAGGGATTCAGCAGCTCACAAGGAAAAATACTCCACAACTGATGACTGAACTCTGCCCTCCCACTGGTATTATCCACCTTGATCAAACAATTTCACATAGAGAATTCACTCTCCAAGCCATTTCCTTCTGTTCCCATGACATCTAAAGCAGTCCTTTCACTCCTGTGAGTCTGTCCATGGCTGCTTGGGAAATGGATTATCAGCAGCATTTGAAAACAAAACTTAATGTTCTACACACCAACAGTATCTCTGAAATTGCTCATTTGAACATGAGGGTTGTGCTTATCACATAACAAAAGGCTCTGCTCTTAAAAGGGTGGTGGATGGTCAGCTTTTCACAGAGAAAACAAATATCTTGTCTGTTTTCTTGAGGGGAACTAGGTTCACTAAATATTTTTGTTTCCACTCAGATGCAGGTGATTGAAAGCATCCAGCCAGTGCCCTGTGACACAGAACTTTCTGGATTTCCTGGGGTGAGTGACACCTTTTGGAAGCACTCACTGCAATGCCATGAAGCAGCAACAGCGGATATGCAGACAACATACCCTGGGTCGTTTTTTCCAGGGTATGGATCCTCAACTCACCGCTTGCCAAGGTTCAGGAGATTCCCCACCATCCTCTGCAGGACCTCCTTGGAAGTCACCACTCCATAGAACTCCTCTGTCACGTGGTGCCCAATCAGGTACTCACACTCCTTCACCGTCAGCTGCTTCCCCTTCCCAAAGGCATCGATGTAGGTGTAGTCAAAAATATCTGTGCTTCTAAAGAGGCAACAAAGAGACCAAACTGTGATCAGGGGGCTCGTGGTAAAGCAGGATTTGCTGTTTCTGCTCTTCCCCCAGCACTTCCAACCTGTGTCCTTCATTCCTCAGCTACCTCCTGAACAGAGATTGCCTGGTACCTTCTCTCTCTTCCATAATTTTCACATCACCTCAATGGTACTATTATTTCAGGAAATCTGTTATTATTCAGCAGCAGCAGAGCTGAGTTCTAGGAAAACTCTTCTAGAGATCTGATCTTTTCCCCTGTATAGGGTATAATTCCAGATGGCAAATAATGGAACATTCTCACAAAGGTCTAGAGCAGGAAACCTGTTTCCATTCAGCAGCAGTAGAGCTGAGCTTCAGGAAAACTTTCCTAGAGGTCTGATCTTTCCCTCTGTATAGATGATAATCCCGGATGGAAAATAATTGAACATTCTGGTATAGGTCTGAAGTTGTAAATGTTCTCTGGTTTCTGCCACTATGGGCACAAATTCAAAGTTCAGGAGGTCACTCACCCTTCTTTCCCCTGACACCATCGCAGTAGGAAGTGGCTAGGAAAGTTCACTGGCTCCAGTTTGACTCCCAGCTGCCTGGCAATTGTTAAATAAAGCACAGACAAACTGATGGGAATTCCTGTCCTGCGGATCAAAACCTGGGGGGAGAAAAATGTGACAAAAACACAGGGGGGATTTAAGAAAAACACAGATTTCAAGGGTTGATTTCACTAATGAAAATACAACCCGACAGAAAATGCACTGAAGGATGGCACATGTATTTCAGAGTTGTTCTTCACAGAGAATTATTTGTCTGGCTACATTCACACAAATAGTGCCTCAAGCCTTGCAGCTTCCCAATTTTTGCCTAACACACACACACACACACACACACACATACCTGGTGAATGTAGGAGTTTAGGGAGTTGTAGTAATCCAGCTCATTTCCTTTGTATTTTAACTGCTCATACAGGACACAGTTCATGGCATCAAGCACCTGCCTCTGAAGCTCCACTTCTGGGATGAGAACCTCTCCTGGAAACACATGCAGTGGAATAGAGACTGAGAAAACAAGTGCACTCAGCCTCTATGCAATGAAATCTTCACGTGGACAGGCTCAGTCTCTCCTTGAAAGCCAGAAATTTCACAGTGTTTATAAAACCAAGGAGCAAGATGCTGCCTGACCTTTAAAAATTATAAACATACACCTTTCTATTGATGATTTTCTGACACTGGCATAAAATAAGTTGTTTCTCTGTCCCACAGCTCTGCTTCAGATCTCAGGACTATTCAGATTTCAGGGACAAATGGCAAAAAAAAAAGAATTCCCCTCCCAATTCTTCTGGCTTAGACAGCATCTGATAAACTGAACCGTGGGCTACTGAACAGCTGATTCTTGAACGGTAGCACAGGTAAATGTCAGAATTTTGTTTGCCAGGGGATAAAAACAACTCTTAAAGCTGTCACAACTCCCCAGCTGTTCCACCTGTGCAGAGGTGCAGGAAAGCTCTGCAGGGAAGCACATTTCTGTACAGTACCTGCCTTGGAAGCCAAGCTGGGGTGCCTGGGGTTCTTGGTCCGCAGCACTTTGCGCACTTTGTCTGTGATATCGTCCACCTGTGCCTGGACACTCTTCAGGCAGATGTCTGACAGGGGGTTACAGTATTGATCAATTAAAACAGCACCTGGAAAAAACAAACTACATAAGAAACAGGACTTCAGTTTTTTCTTTGCTTGGTTTTGCCTGCTCTACATTCCAGGCATGCAGCGAGCGATTGCAGCAGAACAGCAGAGCTCTGTGTTTGAAACCTGCAGTCATCTACTGGATTTATCACACCAAATGCAGAGAATAAGCTGACAGGATGAATTACCACCTGAATTCAGTATTCCCCTCTCCAGCAGGCTGAAAGGGAGCTGTACATTGAGCAGGAATCAATGTATCAGGTTTAATCAGCTCTGTGGTCACAGCGCAGCCCCTGGCACCTTCCCAGCTTACAGCGCTTTTTATTCAGAGCCTCAAACAACTTCACTCAAACTGCTGCAGCTCTGATTTCTCCCTGTCACATCCTCCGTATCACTCTTGTTCAGCATTTCCTTGCCTGCTACATTCATCTTTCTCTTCCGCATCTGCTCTCCATCTTCCCAACACAAAACATAAAAACAAACTTTCATGTTCTGCCTACCCAAGCCTCTGCAGGAAAGAACTCCCTTTTCACAGAACCTTCTCCTTGTCAGCTTGTCACCACTGCTCTTTCCAAAGCCTCCTATTGTACAATCTTTGAAATCTTGCATGGATCATATCTCTTCCAGCTTCCTGCATGGCTTTGTCAGCATGTCCATGACAGGCAAGGAATTCAGCAGGGCCCCAAGTCGTGTCTCTTTTTTGTCCCCTAAATTCCCTGTGCTGACCAGGTGAAACTTCCCAAAAAACTACCCTGCTGGTGCTCCAAAGGCACCTCCGTGGCAGACAAATTACACATATTTATGACACACATGACTAAGTCTCGTAATTAATTTGGTTTTTTTTTTTCTAGAAAAGGCCATTTTTTGCTTTCCCTTCTTGCCCTAACAGCTCCTCCTTCGAAGTCTGTTGCATTAACAAGAACCAGCTTTGGGGTTACAGGCTCTTTCCTGGGACATTCTGGAGAGTGTGTACCAAGAGGAAGGGATTCTTCTGCAGCCACCAGCAGCTTCTGAGCCATTCAGAAGACTGAGAAGGGGAATAATCCACCAGACTGAGGCTATGAAGAGCAGAAGAAGCAGAATAAAGAGCTTTTTCTTTCTTCTCAGCAGGTGTGTGTGCCCTCCCACCGTGTGACCGGATTTGGATCTGTTTCCCATCAGGAATCCAGCAGTCAGTTCATGAGACAGTCCCAGTGCTCAGGCCACAACAATTCCTTCTGCTTGCTCCCTGCCCTTAGCTGAGGAGCTCCTGGGGAAGGAGAAGGCAGGGAGCTGACTGGGAATAGATCAGCTGAACACAGCCCAGGGGCCTCACCTGCAATGTCAGTAATGGGGATGTTGAGCTACAGCTCATTTTGTCAGCACCCTGTTCAACATTCCAGTTTTCACCGTTTTCTGCCTTGCTTCCCAGCCCAGCTGTCCATGGGTCATTCTTCAAGCACCCAGCACTGACAGGACTTAACGTCATCCTGACATTTTGATGCAGCGCCGCTGCAGGATGGGAAAGATTCCAGGTGCATCCAAAATCCAACCAGAATTCTGAGTCACTAGCCAAGGGCTTGCTGGAATCTAAGCAAGGCAGGCTCCTTCCCAGTCAAACCATGATGGAAAGCTGTCATTAGGTGTTCTAGCTGGGTTTCTGCCAAAGACTCACCCTCCAAAAACGACTGCCGCTCCGTCGGGCGCTGCAGATACTCCTTCAGGTTTTTTAATATATTCTGTTGCCGTAGGAAATACAGAATTTTCTTTGCATAGTACTTCCAGGTGAGGCCTTTCCTGCACAGGTAAACACAAGAAGCAGCATTGCCTTAAATAGGTATTTGAAGGGTGAACAGTTGATTTAATTTTTCCAGTGAATACAAGTTTAAAATTGAAGTATTGCTTTTCTCAACAAGCACGGTCACTGAAAGTCAACCTTGAGAGGAAATTTCTCATATAAAACCCACACAACTTGCAAAACATTGCTCCTATCATCTCCAATTTTCATCCTATCACCAGTGTATCATTTTGAGAAGATGCACTATCATGGGAAACAAAACAAATCCTAATTAAAGGAGCTCAGGAATATCTGATTAAAATCCTCTACTTTATTCATAAAACATTACCCTCTGTCTGACTGCATCCCTCCAGAGTCAATGCTCAAGCATCATCTCAGCATTAAAAATAGATTGATGAGGGACATGAATGGGAGTCCAATAGCATTCAGAAGAAAAACAGAATTTCCCCAAGGAAAACCAACTCTGCTGCTGTGAAAAGGCAGGAAGAGATCAACAGTTGATCTGTAGATGACACAATTCCAAAACTTTTTACAGCAAAGCCCCATTACTTTCTAAAGCCTCTCCATCCTCCTGGACAGCAGGGCAATCAAACCTCACAATACTTTATCTTCTTCCAATGAACTGGGATCCTCAATAGGGACAACTGCTTTATTGGGTTATCTTCCAGGGAAATGATTTAGCCTAATGCTCCTGAATGGCAATGACTACAGCTTAATCAGGGTGTAATTAGCGTCAATCCTGCTTTATGGGGAGGCATTTGGCCACTGCAAAGCCTCAAAAGCTTTGGAACCAGTTGTCAAATGAGGGATGCTCAGGCCCAGCTCAAATAGAGAAGG
This sequence comes from Grantiella picta, assembly GCA_013397955.1. Classification (NCBI taxonomy): domain Eukaryota; kingdom Metazoa; phylum Chordata; class Aves; order Passeriformes; family Meliphagidae; genus Grantiella; species Grantiella picta. The sequence goes on along the minus strand of VZRM01003847.1, from coordinate 164,972 downwards.
CAATAAAATGGATGGGAAAAAACAAAAATGAGATGATTGCCATTGCAGTTGGGTTTTTTCAAGCTCTATTAACAGTCCCTCTAATCAAGGCTATTAGACCCCATTAAGAGCAATTTAGATCACACCAAACCCAGCCTGGTTAGGTGGTACCAGCAGAAAAACCTTCAAATAAAGCAGTGATTTACTCATCTTGCCCAGTGTTAACCAAGGTGATGAGATTACCCAGGCAGATGCAAACCAGGAGTTTTATTTCACCTGTCTGAATAATTTACAGAATTGTAGATTTTGCAGTGGCAGAATTAAACGCAGCTTTATTTGGGGACAAAAACTGTACCAACCCACTCCAGCTCTGGAAAGGAAAGAAAAAGCTGTAATTTCATGGTGCAGGGAGCGACAGTGGCAATCCTGAAGGATTTCTGCTTCCCTCTGGTGCTCTGGCCTCATCCTGCAAATCAGTTCAGCAAACTGATCCAGGGCTAAATCAAAGAGGAACAAGAGGATGGGAAGTGCTTAAGCAGAGATGAGGGTACGTGGGACATGTGCCAAGAGATACCATGAATTGGCAAGGAAATAAACAACAAAAAGCAACACAAAGAAAGAGGATCTTCTTCTTGTGGGACAAGGTTTCCATGGTTTCTTCTAGAAATACTCAATTTGTTCTGCAATCAGGCCTTGGCAAGCCTCGGGGTGTTGTTTAATGAGTGACCAAGGACAGAAGCTGAGGTCAGGCATTAAGCACAGTGTTTTTCTCCTTGAACTAGTGCAAGAGGAAAATCCCTGGCATTCCTCACCCCTCCCTTACCTTCCTTCCATGTTGAGGATACACATCAGCTCATCCTCAAAGAAATGGCTTGGGCAGCCCAGAGTCTCAATGTCACTGAATCCATCACAGGGGACCTGCCAGACCAGACAAGGAATTATGCACAGCACAAAAGATTCTTCCATAACTTCATAAAAAGTCTCAAAACCAATTTTATCCTATTTTTTTAAAATTTATGCAAGATCTTAAAAACGTCCTGCCCACCACATACTCAGAGTCCATACTCATGGATTTATTATTCCATTGAGAACTCCAGGAACATCCTACAGCAATTTCAGCCAAATTCTACAGCATTTAGGGCTCTGATGGTGAGTTCAGGACCAGCATAATCACATCTTATACAGGGTGAGCACAAGCTGAATGTAATTTTAAGGTGGAATCAACTTCTGCCTGTGGCTGACTGAACCTCTACCTACATCTCCCTGTGCAGGAGATTAATCCTGGGTGAAGGAACGGAGAGGGAGGAGCCTTTATTTTTTGCAACAACCACTTGTGCATCTATATTCAGAAGAGCTATTTTCTTTCAGGATCCAGAAGTACTTTTTAAACTTTGGTTGAACTGTAAAAAAAAAATCAGCTTTCAAGGTTTTCACTACAGAATATGGGCTCATATATGGGTTGAAAGCCTCTTCCTCTCAGTTCCGAGCAGGAAATCAAGCTGCAGTTTCTGAGCCCACAGGAGAGGAGTCTCATTATTAGGCCTTTGGGTAATGCTTAACGGTCTCTCCATAGTCTTTGCATACATGATTAAAACAGGAGGAATCCAGGAGTTTCTTTTCCTAGTTAATGCTCTGACAATTCTCCATGGACAAATGTCTGGCTGCTGCAAAAGAGAACAGCCACCAAACACCCACCTGGCCCTACTGCCTTCATTTTTCATGTTATTTTTGCACAGGAGCCACAGAGGGGGGGCTGTTTAGTGGCTCTTGTGTGAGATTTTAAATCCAGCCAAAGTTACAGGCAGTATTTATGCTTTATTCACAGAATTCCAGGTTGACCCAGCTGTACAGCTTGCCAAAATCCACAGCCACCTGCTAAGCAAACAGCCAAATAACTCCTGTTTCGTGTGCGAGTCCATCTGAGACACCACATTTTCACCTTTTTCCCACTGAACACAAAAGCATCTTGGGGGTCATGGATGGCTGGAGAACTTCAAAAACAGCCTTTCCAGCTGAGCGGCCCTGTTGTGCCTCGCTCCTGATTTCAAAGGGCTTGTGGCAGCTCTCAGAACTCGTCCTTGCACAAGGTCTGCAGCGAGGAGCTCAGCAGCTGTGCTTTGTGTCAACAAACCCTGCGGCCTTCAGAATTCCCAGGGCTGAACTCCCAGCGAAAAGCAAAGAGCTTTCAGGGCTGGAGGCAATCACAGAGCGTGCTGCACTCCACACACCTCTGGAGTTTGAACTCTCTCCCCTTTTGGCTGTGTTTCAGATTTTCACACAACGTCAGGGAATACAAAATCTCCGATGGCACAGCTGAGGTGATGTGGAAAGAGAGGTGAAATAAAAACTAATAAAAAGTATTGATCACAATCAAGGAAGGTGAATTTTTCAATTATTACAGAATCAAGGAATATCCTGAATTGGAAAGGACCACAAGATCATGGAATCCAACTCCTGGCCCTGCTCAGACATCCCAAAATCCCACCACATCCCTGGCAGTGCTGTCCAAACACTCCTGGAGCTCCGGCAGCCTCAGGCTGTGCCCAGCACCCTCTAGGGGAAGAATAACCTTTTCCTAATAGAAATAATAATAAAGACTAACTAATAATTTTTTTTAAAAGGCAAAACCACCTGAGACAGAAACAACTTTCAAATGGTTTAGGAATTTTTTTTTAGGATGTGAATTTTTTTCCTGATGTGACTGCACAGCCAGAGTTGAGGAAACCTCAAGCTGTGCCAGGGGAGGTTTAGGTTGGATATTAGGAAAAATGTATTAATTGGAAGGATTGTTAAGCCGCTTAGGGGAGTGGTGGCATCACTGTCCTTGGCAGGGTTCAGAAGATGCATAGATGTGATGTTTAAGGACATGGCTTAGTGGCTGGGCTTGCACTTGGAGGTCTTTTCCAACCTTAATGATTCCGTTAATGATTTTATTAAACAAGTGGCCAGGTTGTTGCACACACACACACACATACAGAGGAGGACTTACATGTTCTGAGAAGAACCTTTTGGAGAAGGAAGCTACAATTCTCTGGGCTTCCAGCCCCGCGTTGTGCCGTGCCTTGTACTCCTCCAGCCAGCTGACGCCATCTGTGTGGCTGTAGTACTTCAGCAGGGACGGCCACCTGCAAAACAGACACGAATTAACAGCAGCATTAATATTTCACAGCCCTGAGAATCCCTCCAGAATGTGAAATTGCAACCACACGACTTGAGGAGCTGAGACAGTGCCCAACTTTAAAGTAACCATATAAAACTGCCTCAGACATCAAAGCACAAACCCCTGATCGCAGCTGTGTTTTAATGATTATTTAAAAGCAAGCTCTCCTGAAACCTTCAGAGGCTCCCACTCCAGGATTTCAATATCTAAACATCCTAAATGCTTCAGTTTTATAATTAAAAGAGTTTACCACAAAGAAGGATCACGTGGAAGCCAACCTGGCATTGAACAGAAGGGGAATTTTTTGTCCTGTGCTCTTCCTACCACCTCGGGGAGCTCATTAAAAGGCTGCACAAAACACAGCTCCCTCCACTGCCCTTGCTGGTGGCAACATCTACTGGAGGAAAACAGAATCCTGGAGTCAAATTGTGACAGCTAAATGCTTCTGCAGTTCGGTTTTGAGATAAGAAATTATTATTTGAAGAAAAACCAAAACACCCTCACAGTTTTCTTGTGAAAAAAACCCTCCTTTCCTGAGACTCAAAGTCCACACATTTCACAGCTTACTCAGAATTTCAAGGTTCAGCTGAAAATCCAACTTCAGGTCATGTTTTGGGGGCTGTTAGCAGCACCTTTTTGAAGAAAGTGGGTGTGTGGTGCCACAACACAGCTTTGTGCAATAAAATATGTGCCAGCACTGCAACTCCTGCAGCTCTGAAGGCACCAAGACCATTTGTGTGAGAAACACGAACAAGAATCAGCACAGATGGAAATATTTTGGAAAGAAAGCTGAGAGAAAGGTTTCTTTTCATTTGCAGGGGTATTTATTCCACATTTTGAAATACTGTTCATTATTACTGGTTGATGCACAACATTTCCCTTCAACTCCATGGGTTGTCTCAGGTTCTTTTTAGATTATATAAGTATATATTGATATACACATTTCATTTTATAAATAGCTAGAAGGCCAAATGTTTAAATCACTGAATTCTGTTAGGTTCTTCTCAGGTTATATATATAAAATTTTATAAATAGCTAGAAGGCCAAATATTGAAATCACTCCTCTTGTACAAAAATTATTAGCAGTGCCCAAACCACACCTGAAAGATATTTCACTGCTGGTTAATAATAAAACTCCCCTGCAATTGTCTTCACAAAATAAAGTCGAATAAGCTCACATTACATAACAACCTCTCTGCTGATGAGTCCCTGGCCTTTCAGCTACTGCTGAAATGCAGCCACCTCACAATAACCATCAGAATCCTTTATTTTGGGATGAGAGAGGAGAATTTCTGGGGTTGAAACAATATTGAGAATTTTAGGAAGATAAAGTGCCATTGCTCACGATGGAATCCAGCCAGGATGGCAAGGTCAGTGTGAAACCTCCTGCCAAAAATTCCATTATCAAGGAGAGAGGAGGAGAGCAGTGTGTGCTAATCACCCACCACATCTCATTCCAGCTGCTGGATCCCAACCAGTCTCAAACTTGCAGGAATTCCAGCCACTGAACTGGTGGAAGTCAATCCCAGAACAACCCACCGGCTTGGTGGGTTGGGGAAGCTGAAATTGGTCAGCAGCCTTTTTTACCCCCCTGACAAGAGAATAACCCCCTCATTTGGGCTGTGCTGAATTTCAGGAGCCAACTGGCAGTTAGAGAAGGCAATTTTGCTGCTTTTGCTGTGCCAAAACAGACAAAAGCAGGTAACAGATGAGCAGGTGCACCCTGGAGGTCCCAGGGATGAGCGGAGATGGCTCCAGGACTGCTGAAACCAGCACAGCATCACCAGTACCACACCCAGCTAAAATACCAACAGTTTCACTGAGCACAGCACCCCGAGGCTGCCCCTGGGGCAAAACAAAACAGCAGCAAAATCCCATCCCAAGGAGCTGGGTATCTGTGAAAACAGCTCTCCCAAACCCTCATAAATAAACACTCCTTTGCTGTCCAGCACCAGTTCTGAGGTGGGTCTTGGTTGTTGTTTTGGAAGCTCCTGCAGGGGTCAGCGAGGTCAAACCACAACCTCAGAGCAAGTGGCCACTCCCAGAGCCCGGGCTGGATGTGGGAATGCAGGTGACCCCCGTGCCCGGCTGCTGAAAGGGCTGCGAGACTGATCTCCGGCCAAAGGGAATCCCGTGCCCGCAGCGGACTCAGCCTGTTCCCTCCCCAGGGGATTCGGGAGGGGAGGCGGCCGTGGAGAAGTCCTCGGAGAAGCGCAGGACACCTGCCCGGAGAAGCTGTGGCTGCCCCATCCCTGCAAGTGCTCCGGGCCAGGCTGGATAAACTCGGAGCAACCTAGGACAGTGCGAAGTGTCCCTGCCCGAGGCAGCGGTGGGATGAGAAGCGTTTAAAGCTCCCTTCCCACCCAAACCGCCCTGCGACCCCACGACTGCACCGGAGCGCCGCAGGTCCATCCAGCCCGGGAGGAGCTCGCCGCGGAGCCGGCAAAGCACGCAGGGAGCGGGCGGTGACGGCGGCACTTGCACCAGCCCAGGCCCGGCCCGGCCCGGCCCGACCATCCCCAGGGATTCCATTCCATTCCATTCCCTGCCCTGCCCTCCCCGCCGAGCCGAGCCGAGCCGAGCCGAGCCGAGCCGAGCCGAGCCGAGCCGAGCCGCCCCGGGCCGGCCCGAGCCGTGCGGCGGTGCCCACCTGAGGCGGAAGCGCTCCCGCCACACCTTGCCGCGGGGCTGGCACGCCTCACGCAGCCGGCGGCAGGTGCAGGACACGCGGCCGATGTCGGCGGCGCCCAGCACGTCGCAGCAGAGGATGAGCTCCAGCAGCTCGCCCGGCAGGTCCGTCAGGCCCGTCCCGCCGCCGCCGGGCCCCGCCGCG
>VZRM01003847.1:148300-158595 GCA_013397955.1 Grantiella picta | reverse complement strand
TCTATCGAAGTGTATCGATATGGGAAGAGCACGGGGCATGTATCGATGTGTATCGATATTGGGACAGAGACAGGGCATCTAGCGATGGGGATCGATATCGGGAAGGGCACGGGGCATCTATCGATGTGTATCGATATTGGGACAGAGACAGGGCATCTAGCGATGGGGATCGATATCGGGAAGGGCACGGGGCATCTATCGATGTGTATCGATATTGGGACAGGGACATCTGGTGATATGTATCAATCGATATCGGGACAGGGCATCTGTCGATGTGTATCGATATTGTGACAGGGGCATCTATCGATGTGGATCCATCGATATTAGGAAGAGCAGCTATTGATGTGTATCGATATGGGAAGGGCACGGGGGATGTATCGATGTGTATCAGTGTTGAAATGAGATGACAAGAAGGGACCTCATCAATATGTACCAATAACTAATACGGGGTGCCCAGAGGGTACCTATCGATACAATCAATATCAGAAAGGGGTGCGCAGGCAGGATCTATCGATGTGTATCAATATCGAAAGGGGTGCCCAAAGGGGACCTTATAAAATGTGTATCAATACCTAAAAGGGGGTGCCCAGAGGAGACTTCATCAATAGGAACAAATATCAAAAAGGAGGTGCTCAAAGAGGACCTGCCAATGGTATCAATATAAAAATGGGATACCAAAAGAGGACCTATCGATGAGTTTAAATATCTAAAGAGGTGCCCAAAGGGTTCCTATCGACGTATAACAATATCCCTGTGCCAGGGCCTCCCCAGCCTCCCAGGGATCAATTTCTTCCCAATATCCCATCTCTCCCTGCCCTCTGGCATTGTTCAGCCATTCCCTGCCCATGTAAAAAATCACTCTCCCTCTTTTTTCCTAAGCTCCCTTCAAGTACTGGAAAGATCCCCCTGACATGGGGAAAGCTTTTTCCCATGGGAAAAAAAGGGGATTTTTTGGGAAAAGCCATATCCATACTTCTGCCTCATTCCTCTGGCCGTTTCCTGCCATTCCCAGGTCTCTCAGCTCCTGCCTGGAGTCCTTTTGCTGTGTTCCCAAGAGCTCGGCTGTGACATTTTCCCCGAGGACATGGGATAAATAATGGGAGCCATAGAATGCTGTGACTCGGGTCACCTCGCAAGGTCTCTGTCTGGCAGGTGAGCAGGTCCTGCTGATTGTCACTGCTATTTCTGGTGCCCTGGCATTGCAGGTGGCAGAGCAGAGCCAGGCCAAGCCATCAGCAGAGACCTCAAGCAGCCTCTCGATGCGAGAAACTCAAAGAGGAGAACTGCCAGCTCGGAGTTCACTTTTTTATTTTGACCGTAATGCAAACAGGCATAAGTATTCCATAAAATCAGAAGATTGGGACTATACAGAGAGAGGTGCATGCTTCAGAACAACGTGGATATCTTGCAAACAGAGCCAGAGTCAGTCTGAGAGAGGGGCTGGAGCACGGGGGACGAGTGGCAGAGGTTTTAGCAGCGCTGAGAGCTCAGAGGTAGGGGAAGAACCGCGTTGGTGGCTGCTTGAAGCACTGTAGGATCACACACAGCACGGGCTCAGCCCAGCCCTTGGCTCCTCAGCACAAACCAGCCTTGGGGTCACACAAAAAAGCTACGAGATGAGCTCCCCCCTGCTCCACACACAGCTGTTTGGTGGGATGCAAAGTGAGAGTAAAGACAACGCGCCCATCGTAAATCGTGGCATCGTTTCCTCGAGCGAATGAAGGCACAGTGACATGAGGGGAGCGAGGGAGGAGCAGAGGCAGCCACGGCTTGGAGCCCCACCCAGCCCAGCAGAATTTACCCACACCGGGAGGTTTGACGATGGAAAATTTAGGAGCTGCCTGCCCCAAAGCTGCCACCCTGTCCCCTTCCTCATCGTGGCACCGCAGCTCTTCAGGAAAAGGCCACCGGAAAATGAGAAAGAATCCAACCCAACCTTTGAGCCTGAGACTAAAGGTGCCTCAGGGAGCCGAGGGGATAAATCCCTGCTCCTATTACAAAAATTAATTGGCACTGAATATCAAATTCCCCGGGCAGCTGGCAGAACTCGTGTTTTGAACTCCATGAAATGTAAAAAAGCAACGAGTCCCGGCTGAAAGTCATCCCGCTCCGCCAGTCCTGTGCCTGGGGAATCGTGTGTGCACTCTGGAAAAGCTGCAGACTACTCACAAAGCACACAGAGCCCGGGGTTTTTCAAGGCATTTCAAGGCAGCAGAGCATGGGAATTCAACCTTGGGAATCGTGGGGATTCGCCTGTTCTGTAGGATTCTAGCAAAGCAGGGATTTTGTGCTGAATCTCGCTTGCAGGGAGATTCTCCAAGCCCATCTCCTGTTCCTGGGCATCCTGTGGGCTGCTGGGGAGTGGGTTTGGTTAAGCCAGCATTCCATGCCACGATCACACAGAGAGGAGAACAAGAAAGCAGGCTCAGAAGCAAGGAGCATTAATGTCTCAGTTAATTAAGGCTGTTTTGCTGCCCTTGATGAATTTTAGAATCTCCGCTAGCAGTTACTGTAGGAACAACATGTTTCATTTAATCCAACTTCGGTAACAGTGGCTCTTTGCTGTTTGCTTTCCCCACCCCAAAAACCAACGTGTGGAAACAAAGCAACAAAAAGAAGCCCCGAATCAATTTTTTAGATCAACTTTTCCAGGATTTAGCCTTCCAATTTTCCAGGTTTTAAGGACGCCCCTGGAAGAAAACCACTTTGCCTGGTGTTTTTCACTCCCAGATTTCTGCAGCAGCCCTGCAGAGAGCTGAGCAGGAGTTGCCCTGCATCCCAGTGGCTGCATTCCTGCTTTTCCACAGCTCCAGCACAGCTCCGAAAGCTTTGGCCCATGGATACAAGAGAGATCCCTGGTGCCTTGCCCGCTTTCCCACCGCAGGAATGAGGAATAGCTGCAAAGCTTTGGCCCTGGTAATCCAGGAATTCTCAGGGCCAGGCTCACAGGTTTGATTTGCTCACTTTGAGGCGCTTCCTGCCTCTTCCCTCCCCAAAATCTGGCCAAGCAGGACACGGATGAGTGAGGCAGGAGAGCAGCAGCCCCGGCAGGGAGGTGCTGCCACTGCTCAGCTGTGAACTCACAACATTTTGGTGTTTTTTTCCTGTGATTCCATGGCTCAAATTTCCACCACAGCCAAACATTTGTAGTGGTGGAGGCCAGGAATTTCCAGGGAAAAATGAATTTCCTTCATTTTCCCAGCAGGAAAAAAAAAAAAGTGAATCTTCACCACAATGCTGGAATATTCCACAAGTTTCCCTGCACTGAAATCAAACCAATTTTGACCTCTCCTAAATTCTGTTTTACTTCTGGAAACAAGTGCTTTAAAGCAGCAGCTTTTTCCACCTCCCCTGAGTCCCTGCTGAACACATGGAAGAAGCTGGAGCTTGGATCCCCCTGGGAAAGGGGAGATTTCCCAGGGATTGCTGGAGCCATGCAGTGCAGGCACGTGCAAGCGGGTATTGACACGCCAAAATATTGTGAATTTGCTGCTGTTCAAGCTGCCAAAATCCCCAGTGCCACTGAAGCCAGCAGGTGTGGAAGGCATTTTGGATGTGGGAGGACTCGGATTCAAATTTTGTCCAAGTTCAGGAATACAGTCTGCAAGAGCACTGGCCAAATTTTGCTCTCCCCGTTCCAGCAGAAGGAATTGTCACAACAAACACGGAGTCACAGCAAAGTTGAATGGTCCTGAAAATGTGTCTCCATCTGTTCTGGGAAGGGACCGTGCTCCCCTCTGGAACCATCATGGCAATTGAGAAGTTACCAGAGCAATTCTGAAGCTGAGAATGGGTCCCTGGTGAGAGCAGGAACAGAATTTAGTTTTGAGCATAAAATTATCCTTCCAAAAAATGGTGGCAACCCTCAGAGGGCAGTGAGGGTGGTTGGAAGTCAGGAGGCAACAGCCTTGGCTCGGAGCAAGTCCATGGGGCTTCAAGCACAAACACAACCTCACCTGCAGCAGTTTAACCAGAACAGGGAATTGTTCACAGCCCCAGTCTGCCCCCACACTGACCTCCGCCCCCTGTGAGACCCCACCTCGGGGAGATGGGGCTAAGCAGGGCTGAGCTCACTCCCAGTCATCGCAGGGGGATTGCCCCACCCATGGCAGAGGGCAGGAGCAGTGCCGTGGTCCCTCCCCAGCACAAGGCACTGTGAGTCCACGTCCATCCCCAGGAGCTGCTCGGGCAGGGCTGGCGAGGAGGAGGAAGGAGGGATCTCCAGAGGGAGCCTGGGGTAGAACCGGGGTGGGGTGGGAAATACCACACACTGAGAGGACAGGAGCAGCCCCAGGCTGGAGCAGTGTCACTGTCCCTTCTCTCCCACCTCCTCCTGCAGGGCTGTGCCCCCCTGGCCCAGGACACACCTGCAGGATTGCTGCTCACACAGACACACCAGATCCCACTGCTCAGGGTGGGGACAGAGCCCCTGCTCCCCCTGGGGACACAAGGGGACACGGGGAGCACGGGCAGCTCAGAGTCAGACCACACATCTCACAGGATGGAGTGACTGGCTCGGTTCCTCTCGTGCAGCGAGTTCAGGCCACGATGTGGAGGTGACAGCTCTGTGAGGCCACTCCTGGTGGCAGATGTCTCCTTGTTTTCCCGTTATCTCATTGTTTTCCCATTTTCTCTCGTAAGCAGAAGAATGACAATTCCAGGCAGTCCTTCCAGTGAGATGAAACCTCAGAAATCACCACCAACACAGGCACTGGATATCCTTGCACTGAGTGGTTTTTCCCTGCTGGTGGACACAGCAGGTTGGGCAAACACAGAAATTTCTCCCATGTGTTTTTCAAGTCTATTTAATAACTTTCTACGGATGCTTGAAAGAGCTGAGAATTAAAATCTTTGCAAAAAACCCCTCTTTGTAGTGTCTTGAAAATCAAACCTTCTGTTCAGAGAAGAGTCTCTTCAGTACCTGGAGAGCGGAAAGGAGCAGAGCTGCTCAAAAAGGGGAATAGTGGTGGTGGAGATCCTCAGGACAGGGTGGGACACTGGCCAGGCTGGGTGTCCATCAGCTCCAGCACAGGAGGGGATGGGCAGCAGCCACCCAGAGGTGACAGATTTGTGATCCAAATGCCCCAGAGGCACAGCCCTTCTGTGTGTGACACCCTGCAGCAGCTCAGGCTGGGGCAGACTGCCCTCACTCCGTGTTTATAGCAACATTTTGTGGCTACAGCCCCACGGCAGGAATGCCACAGCGACACGAGCTGAGTCCAGGCTGGAAGAGCTGCATTCATGGAATAATAAAGCACATCCACAATTTCCCCGTTGCTGTGGGAGAAAATGAAGCTCGAGGGGAGTGCGAAGGCCCTGCAGGTGGAGGGGATGAAGGGGAGCAGTTCAGACGTCTGAGACTGACTCAACAGCAAACAATGAATCAACATTCCCAGCAGTGCAGATGGTGAGGAACCAGCAGTGCCACTCAGGCAGAGGCAGCTCGGAGCCCTGGGGGCTTTACCTTCACGGCAGGGAGGGGTTTCTCCTCCAGGTCCAGGCCTTAAAGCAGCATTTCCCTTGCCAAGGGCTGGGCAGGAGCTCTGTCTGCCTGCCTGGCCCAGACCCCTCTGCAGACCCCAGGGGAGGCAGGGCTGCGCTTCCCTGCTGCTCCTCTGGTGCCCCAGGTGGGAGGGATGCAGAGATGGCAGGTTTGGGATGCAGGAAAAGCAAGACAATCCAGCTCAGACAGGCTCCAGATGGGAGATGGAGCAGCGGAGCAGGCGGAGGGCAGGATAGGAGGGAAAACCTTGCCAGTGCCACGGGGTGAGCTGGGAAGAGGACAAAAAGGACATTTCTTTGGGCACTATCTCCTCCTCATCCTCCTCCCCCTCAGGGTTCATCACCCCTTGCTCTAAAGGAGGACCACAGCACAAAGCTGGAGCCAGGATTTCCCAAAGGAAGAGGATGAGTCTGATCTTTTTCTGATTTTAGCTCTGCTCCTGCAGCCACAGGATGGGCGTCAGGGCCAAGCTTGCTGCATGTTCCCAGCTCCGGGGCCAGGGAGTTGTTTCCCAGCCAGGACCTCTCCCAGACTCACCCATCCCAATCCCAGCCAGGACCTCTCCCAAAGTCACGCATCCCAAGCCAAGGGACCCAGCTCTCCCATCCCACTGGGACTGGCGCACAACCCCCAAGAGTGGGCTGCCCTTGTCCCTGTGCTCTCCTGCTGTCACCTCCAGGTCACCAAGTCCCCAGGCAGTGCCACACAGCTGCCCGCGTGTCCCGGCCCTGCCAGCCCAGCCAGCTCAGCTCCGGCCACACTGTGGCAGCATTTATTCGTTTTATCCCGTGCTGGATGCTCTGCCGGCACCTGCGGAAACGAGACCTGGATCTCACATTCTCCCAGCGCTTGGAGGCCTTTTGCTCCTCCTGGATTTTGGGCTGGAGCTGCTTTAGGGATCCAGGGAGTGGAAGTTGCAGAAGATGTCCCAGCACATGGAGATGTGGCAGGAGAGGGCAGGAGATCCTGGCTGAGGGTGGAATAACTGCACAGCATGAGATAGAGGAGGCAGCATGGCTTGGTCCATGGGCTGGGAGAGCAGCAAACCTCCCACAGCTCTTTTTGTGCTGCCTTTAGCTCGGGGCAGGTGATCTGAGCCCTGTGAAAGCTCCTGGACAATCCCTGTGCCGTTGTTCTGGTGCTGGGCTCCATCCAGGGGTCTGTGCACAGCCGAGCAGAGCAGGGCAGGAGCAGAGGACCAGCAGCTGCCACCTCACAGTGCCAACCCTGCATCCCTGCCTTGTCCCTGCCTCGTCCCTGCAGCCATGCCCTGCTGTCCCTGTGCTGGCAGCGAGGGAGGACAAAGCTGGGATTGGCTCTGTTGGGCAGAGCCTGGTGCTGAACACGCCCAGGCTCCATCCCAGGATGGGCCATTCCCTGAAGAGCTGGGCTTGATCCTTGTGGGTCCCTTCCAGTTCAGAATATTCTGGGATCCTTCAGGAGGAAGGACGCACAAGGTCACGTTTGCTTTCCCCCGCAGACAGCTTTTCTCTGGCGGAGGCTTTCTGTTTTCCCTGACCTTCCTGTGGCTGTGTTAACGAATTGCTGTTGGGGCCAGCTTCTGGCAGCAGGCTGAGGTGTGAGCGTGTCACACCCAGCACCTTTGCAGCTGATCTCACCTCCCTTCTCACATGAGATGTCCTGGCTCAGACAGCTCGTGCCACAGGCTGGTGGCACAGAGGGGAGCGGCTCACCCCCAAAATGCCACACGCGTCCCTCTTGGCGGCCAGGTCACTCCATGGTGGCACTTTCTGCTCCCAAAAATGAGGAAGGGGCTGGGGTGTGCTGTCCCAGAGCTGCTGATGGGATGTGCTAAGAGCTGATGGCTCTGGGATCTCGGGAGTCCTCCGTTGGCACATCCTCACCGAGGACCTGCAGCCTCCATCCCGCTCTGAGTGCTGCTGCCTTCCAAACAGGCTTTATTCCCAAGAGAGTTGGAAATTTCCAAGAGAGCTGGAGTTGGAGCTGCTCCTGTCCCATCCTCGTGGCTTTCCAGGCTCACCCAGGAGAGGTTCACAGCATGCAGAGCTCTGGGCACAGCCATGCCCTTAGCGTGTCCCATCAGCATCGCGACTGTGGATCAAATATTCCCTGGAAAACCCTCTGGAGAAGTCACTGCCAGGAGCTTTTCCTCAGCCTGCGTGTTCAGAGCTTGTGGGAGAACTTCCATGCCAGCAGCAGTGGGGGTTGAGCAGAAGGAGAGACTCACAGGGAGCAGGGAAAGAGGGCAGGGAAGGAGAGACAAAGCGCAGAGCCCATTTAGGAGAAATTGTGACACATAAATGAGATCAAAAACCACACAGCTCTACCCAGGCTGCTTCAAGATGAATAAAACTCATAGGCACGAGGGCATTGCACATCATCTGCCCCCAGCCTCCAAAGGAAATCCAAAATCCCAAATCCAAAGGAAAGCCATGGAAACACGAGGATTCAGGCAAGCCCCGAGCTGGGGAAAGAGGGAGCCTGGCAGGAACAACCCCCAGCTCTGGACAAGCAACAAGACCTTGCCATGGCCCAGCCCCTGCCACCTCTGCTCACCCCCAGAAACACCCAAAAATGATCACGAAGGTGGTGATTTCATGCAGCTGCAAAATGCCCTCATGAGGAGGAGGGGAAATGTGGAATTCTGAAAAGAGCCACTGCAGGTTATAAAGCCATCAAACTTCAGTGGGGAAATCCAGGGGAGGGGAAGGAGGTGAAAAGAAATGGCCACAGGACAAGAGCAAGAGAAAGAGGAAGAAAAGGAAATAAAAGTCATCATCATCATTATCAGGACACAACAACAGGACGAGAGACAGAGCACTTTCCGTGGGCAGTTCCCCGTGGAAAAGGAGCCACCGTGTCCGTGAAATACAAAACCCAGTGCCCTCCAGCTGGAGGGGGCAGCAGGTGCTGGGAGGACTGGTTTGGCATCCCCTGGGGGCGAAGGGTCCAGTTAGGAGCAGAAAACCCTGCAAGGGAAAGGGGAGAAAGGCTGGCCTTAGAGGGAGCACTGAGGAGCACCGGGATCATCCCAGCTCGGAATTTCCATGGTGTGGGCAGGGATTTATGGAGAGGTGGGCAGGAAGGTGACTTCTATCACCTTTATCCCTATCCACAGGTGGGAAACTGAAGCACTCTGATACAGCCCAGACCCCAGAGCATGTGATTCCTTGGAGAACAATTCCTGCCAAACCTCAGGGATGTGGGAAACCCACTCCAGGCACTACTCAGGGAAAGGATTTCACCCCAAGCTACCAAGGGCCAGCACAAGGAGCAAGATCCATGCGGCTGCCCAGCCTTTATCCTAAATAATCCTTCTGCTCAGCTAGGGAAAATCCCACCACGACTGAGCTGAGCAAATGGCAGAATGGCAGGACTTGGTAGAGCAGAAACAAACACAGCAAATGTCAAGATCTCTTTTTTCTTTTTTTTTTCTTTTTTTCTTTTTTTTTTTAAATTCTGGTTGTTTTACAATAGCATGGAGAAAAGTCTCTGGATCTTTCCTAAAGGGGCATGAAGCAGCCTGGAGAGCTGAACACCTGAAGCCAGCCAGGGGAGAGTCACCTCTTCCCATGGGTTTTTCCAGCCTGGAAGCAGGCAGTGGGAAGGGCTGTTTTCCTTTGGATGGGATTGTCAGGTCTGAGCACAACAGTGCAATAAATTGGGAAGCTGGGGGGATTTATCCTAAAGAGGTGCATAATTTTGCTATTCTGGTGCAAAAATCCAATGCCTTCCTCAGCCTCAGGTCTAAGGACCACATGTGCACAAAACTTAAAGCTTCCTTTCCCATCCTTTCCCATCTTTTCCCCACCCTTTCCCATCCCTCAGCCCACGAGGTGACTGCAGGGGTTAAAATAAACATTCCGACTCACTCATCCGTGTCTTTTTTGCTCTCCTCGATGAACGCGATGGACTCGGATCTAAGGCGGTTAGTCACCTCGTACGTGCGCAGGGTGACTCCAAAAATATCCTCGTGGTACCGGCTGTCATCCTGGGAGAGAGGGTGGGAGAAGGGCACAGGGAAAATGGGAATATTATTTGCAAATAGCTGGTGTCAGCCCCAGCAAAATCCTGTGTGGTGGGGAGGCAGCAAAGGCACAGCGAAAGGTTTGGGGTCTGTCACGAGTGGGACAGAGGGGGTGGAACGACCTTCCCAAGGTCACACCGTGGGACATGGCAGAGCTGCTCCGTGTGTTGGACCCCCTCAGCTGCTGGGAATTCCTGGCTGGCAGGGGCACAGGCAGCCCAAAGCCGGTTTGGGGACAACCAGCTGACAACGTGGCTCCCTCAGGGCCTGGATGGAGCTGGGGATGTGGTTCAGAAGGGGTAATCCCATGGGAATCGTGCTGAGTTATCCTCCTGGGGAGGAGCAGAGCTGTTCCTACACCCATCCTGCCTGTGTCCCAAACTTGGCTCATTGAACTCCAGCTGCATCATCCGTGTTTGGCCTGGGGTACACAGACAGGGAGATTTGCAGAAAGGACCCACAAAATGCCCTGAGAAATCCATTTTCGGATGGAGGGACTCAGCGAGGGAAGCAAGCTTCTGCCAGGGCTGCCCAAAAGCACTGGTGACTGCACTCAGCACGCTCCTCAGGGGATCCAAGTGGCTTCCCTGCACCCACAGACCCTTGGAATGTCACCCTCCCAACCCTCCCTGGGTGCAGCTGTCACCTCGCTGGGCAGGGGGAGGCAGCAGGTGCAGCACCTGTCTAAGTCCCGGTGGGAATTTGGAGCAGGTATTTTTATTGGCTCTGGGCCACCCTATTCGGTGACATCCCTCTCCTCTCCTCTCCTCTCCACTCCTCTCC
>VZRM01003847.1:123281-141564 GCA_013397955.1 Grantiella picta | reverse complement strand
GGTGAGAAAATAAGGGATGAGGAGGAGGGGGAAGGGGAGCAGAGGAAAAAAAAAAATCTGACAACAGCAGAAGTATTTCTGAATTGAACCATCTTCCAAAATTACTCCACACAAGGGTTTCTAAATTTACAGCCAGAGCAGTGAGCGGTGGTGTGTGCATGAGTCACGGCACAGCTCCGGCACCAGGCACGGCACGCCGAGAGCACGGCCCCGGGGTGAGGGACAGCCGGGCCACAGAGCCCCCAGTGCCACCTCTGCTCCCCAGCCTCACCCTCTCTCCCCACACCTCCAGGCTTTCCTGCTTCACTCCACCTGCTTCGATCCCCTCTGCCGTCCCTTTTTAGCAGGAGCAGCAGTGTCCTCACCCCAGGTTATCCCAGGGGATGTGGCCTCCCTTCCCAGCCTCTGGGATCTGCACGGAGATGCCCAAAGCTTGTCTTCCAGGGCTGGGGGATTTTCTGCAGTCCCAGATTATGCGCAGGGTGGCACAACCCTCTGGATTAGATTAGATGGACACAAAGGCCAAACTCCTCCCGTTGGGGAAGCAGCAGCAGCTTTTTCTGGGATGAGCAGGTCCTTGTGGGGTGGGATGGCTGCAGAAGGCTGGGCTGCATTTGAACAGCAGGCCCTTAAATCGGAATGGCTTAGGAATGCTCCGGAAAACCCTTGGAAAACCCTTGCTGTGAGACATGAGGAGCCAAATATCAACAGAGCACAGCCTCAGGGCTTGGACAGAGCTGTGGCCACAGTGCCCTGGCAGGATCCTGTGCCACTGGGGTGTAGAGGGGTCACAGCCACCCTCAGAGTTCCCTGGCGGAGCTGGGAGTCTGTGGGATGCATGGACAGGAACTGCCCTCTCCGGCTTTCTTTTCCCAGGCTGACACTGTCCCTCTCCCCCAGACTGCTCCTCCAGGTCTCCTTTTCTCACTGCAAAAGGTCTTTCTGTTTTTGATGCCAGCAAGGTCCTGGACAAGGGTTAGGACAATCCCAAAAACAGGGTGCCCAGAGAAGCTGTGGCTGCCCCTGGATCCCTGGCAGTGTCCAAGGCCAGGTTGGACCTTGGAGCAGCCTGGGATAGTGGAATTGTGTCCCTGCCTGGCCCTTGGAACTCCTGCCAGCCCTTAAATCCCACTTGGAGGTGTCTGGGACAGCAAGCTCCACCGAGCTCAGGGGCTTTTATCCTCCTCAAATCTGCCTGACTCACCACGGGCAGCACCTCTGCACCCAAGGAGGAGATCCTTGGGCTGAGAACCACGTGTGGAATGTCCCTTCTCCATCCAGACCCCTCCAGGGCTGCCTGCACGTCCTGTTTTGTCCCTGTCCCCATTAGGGACGAGGCCATTAGCAATCTAACGGGTTTTCAGCTGGGCAGCCCTGCAGGGATCCATGGAGGACTTGGCTGCACAGCAAGGAGAGCATTTTGGGGCTGCAGCAGGGCCAGCTCTGCAGAGCCACAGATCTGTCCCTGCCGTGTTTGTCACTGCTCTGGGGACACTGTTCCAGGGCAGGGGGCTGGAATTGCCCTGGATCCCTGGCCCGAGCCGATCCATCCTTAATTAAGGAGCAGCCTCATGCCAGTTGTTAGCTCAGGAGATATTCCAGGGCAGAGCCGTGTCCCAGTTCAGGGAAATATTTTATTCTTCACAGCTAAAAGGAGACTCCAATTGGTTTTTAACGCCGCCCTCCCTTTGCAGCCCTTGGGATCTGCACGGAGATGCTCAAAGCTCATCTTCCCGTGAAGGGGGATTTTCTACAATCCCACATTCGGTCTCCAAGGTACCGGTTACAAACATCACAGGATTATCACAGCTCTTATTTTCCCTAGAAATCTTTTCACGCTGTGCATGGAGCTAAATCTGGTTCACAAGCCCTCCCCCACCTACATCTGCAAGGCTGGGAACTCCCTTCTACCTCCAACTCGTACTATTTTGGTGTCTCCTGGACAGGCTCTGGCTCTCAGAATCGATGATTTTGGGGAAATTCCTCCTTTTTTTCATAGATTCCTGCCTCTTCAAGCTGAAGAGAGAAGCTTTAAAATGTCACCCCAGGGAATTCCAAGCTGGAATGCACAGACACCCCTGACCCAGTGCTTTTGTTCTCCCTGGGACGTCCACCCTCCCCATTCCCTGGTTCTCCAGGCAGGTCCCATCCCTTGGATCTTTGTGCCCAAGGATTTCTCACTCCCTTGTGAGAGGAGGAAGCCAGGGAAGCTGGCTGGGGTTCAGAGTGGGAGGGGAAGGGGTTGGAGAGCTCTTACTTCCTCTCCTCCAGGTGGGAGTTGGGATTCTTCATCTCCATTAACGCACAGCCAAATTTCTGCGGAAAAAGAACAAGAAAGGCCATCGGTTTTGCCAGTTTTTGCAGGAAATGAAGCCATGAGCACAACCTGGGCTGTGGCTCTGCCCCCTGCTCACTGTTCCCAGCTGGGTGAGGTCACAGCCCCCCAGCCACGGGGCTGTCACCTTCTGTGTGACATCGGCAGGGTTTGCACAGGATGAATTTAACAATTCTGGGACTAAGGAGATATCCCTGCTCCAGAGGCCATTCCAGCTCAGTGTGAGCCAAAAGAGGATGTTCCTGTTCCTGTCCCTGTCCCACTGCTGTCCCATGCCGCAGCCACCCCTACCTCGCCGTTCTCGGGGGGATCCCCGTTGCCAAAGGTGCTGGTGACCACCAGGACCATGGTCTCGTGCTCCAGGTGCACAATGTCATACTCGTCCATGGACATCACCTGCGGGCACAGAGAGGTTAGGGAGAGCTGGGAGCCTCCTGGGGATGGGAACAGCTCATCCCTGCTGAGATCTCCACACAGGGAGGGTGGGAACAGGAGCCTTGAGGGACATGGGAAGCCCTGGAGCTCCCACGGGCAAACAGAAATCAGCTGGAAAAATTCCTGCCCAAGCTCCACCCCAGACCCACAAGGTCACACCCTTGGCAGCTATTTGCCATGTATTTCCTCGGAGCACCCATGATTTCACACCCAACCCGTCTCAGGTGCAATACCTTGGCATCGAAGGCATGTTTGAAGATCTCACACAGAGTTTTTGCGTAGACCTGCGATTTCCCCGTTTCCGTGGCATACAGGATGGTGGCCTTGACCCTCTTGGCCATGGCTTGGCCCATCAGCTTGGCTGAGAACTTCACAGCCCTGGGAAGCAGGAATAAATCCCAGTCAGAGCTTGGTCCTTGTCTGTGGCTCTAACCCAGACCATTTTATTTATTATTAAACGAACAGCCTTCAAAAGCTGCAGCCTCAGTTTTGGTTGTTGTGTGGCAAACAGGGAAACCTTGGACGAGCTTGGCTTGTCAGAGAGGAACAGGAGATGGGGGAGCTTGAATACAGAGCTCAAACACCTGAATGGGTTTAATGAGGAAAACGCTAAACCAGGCGTTGGAGGGTGGGATTTTTGCAGGGCAGGGAAGCAGAAGAATCAGGGGCAGGTAATGCCAAAGGAAAAGCTGGAATCAACCAGAGCTGGAGATCCAGGAGGAGGAGCAGCCCCTCCATCCCTTAAATACCACCTGGGGACAAGGGTGGTGAGTTCGTTATTTTAGGGACATTCATCAACGCTGTTTTTCCTACATGCAGGATATCTTCATTTTTTCTAAACGGACTACAAAGCCTTTAAATGAGGCCACGAGAAATGCAGAAATCCATCAGGTCTGGATTTAGACCAATGTTTCGACAGGGAAAAGGCAGGTTTTGAGAATCTGCAGGAGCACAAAGCAGTTGTGTGGCCTCAGGAAGGTCTCAGGAAGGGCTGCCCCAGGCTGTCAGGTTCAGCAGGACTCCTGCATCCCCTTTGGATGAGCTGTGGGGAATGGAGGCTGCAGCTGGAATGGTCACATTGGAATGAGGAGTCCAGCTTTCCCCTGTTCCTCCTGCTCAGAAATACTCTGGGCTTGGGGAATTCTTTAGGGACGAAAAAAAGAGGAAAGAAGAGGCAGAACTCCCCCTGGCTGGTTTCTCCTGCCTGCCCCTGGCAGCTCCTGTCCATGGCAAAGTCCCCCTCAGGAGCATTTCTGTTTGCTGCTCTATCACCACTCCTCAGTGTGATTCTGCCCCTCTGCCTTCCCACGGTGGCAATGTCCCCTGTCCCCAGGACCCCCGCTGGCCCCAGGGCAGGGAAGGGGCGGGAGGGGCAGGAGGGGCAGCAACTGCAGCTCTAAAAGGCTCAGATTTGGCCAGAAGCAGCCCAGCCTGCCTCAGCAAGGCATCAAGTCACGCTCAGGGCTCTCTGCTTCAGCTGATTAGCTCAGATCCAGACAGGATTAATGGTGAATTACAAAAATAATTCCTTTCCCTACATCAAGAACAATGGGGATTTTTTTTTTTAAATTACCTGCCACGCTCACATTTCTATAAAATCATCCCTCAGTGGGGCACACGGCAATCAAAGCATTTTTTCTCCCAACTCCATGAATCCTCCTGCTCTTCCCCCAGCCCAGCCCCAGTGTCAGCTGCAGGAGGAACACATTCCTCACTCAGCTGCTGATCCTGTTTATGGATGCACCACAGAAAACAGCTCGCAGGAGGTGACAGCTGAAGAGTGGGAACAAATTGATGGAAGGGATTCGGGGAAAATGAAGCGTGGGGAGATGCTGTGACGAGCCAGGGCCACCTGGCAGCCTGGCTACCGACACCAGGGCACACCCAGCCCTCTCCTGCCTTGGCCCAGGGCTCTGCTGCCACGGAACCAGCAGCTCCTCTCTGCCAATGGCCCCCAGGGGAGGGATTTGGGCCAGGATCAGGGTCCAAATTACACTTTATTCCTGCATCCCTGCTGCTGAGGAGCCTTGGCAGGGAAGAGGGGCTGCTGTGGCCTCTTGCCAGGGGTCAACTGACCATGAAGTGCAAATCTCAGCTCAGCCCTGATCCATCTGCTGCCTGCAGGGAGATTCCTGCTCCCATCTCCCCATTTTCCTTGCAAGGCAGGTGTTTGGAGGGTTGGGCGTGCACTGGAGGCAGGTGCTCCTCAAGGAGGGAGAAAGTCACTGGGAAAAAGAGGAATATGGACAGGAGTTTGATCTCATCAGTGCCAGCATGGCCCTCGACAGGGAGGGGGCATCTTCCTGCCCCAAGGAAAGGACAAAGAGGGAGAGCACCCTAAAAGGGTGGGAAAGGATCCCTGAGCATTACTGGAGGATGAAGAACTGGGGAGAACAGCCAATAGCCAAGATCTGGTATTGCCCAAATCTGGTGTGACCAGATAATACCCAAGATCTGGTGTGACCCCACCTGGTCACACCCCTTTTAGAGCTCTAAGGGGGTGTTCAGAGGGCTGCCTGTGTCCCTAAATGTCCCTCATGGCAGGTAAAGCTTCCAGAATTCCCAGGCTCAGAGCCTCCTACCCATAGGGCGATGCTCACACCTGTAGGGTGCCCAAAACCAGCCCCAAACATTCCAGGCCTTTCCAGAGCCTGCTGGTACTTACTTTGCCAGCTTCTTGAAGCCAATGGCCCTCTTCTTGGTGGGTGTCCCATTGACCCCTTTCCAGACGTGTGTGTTCCAGGGGTCGGGCTAGGAGAGAGAAAGGCAGGATCAGCTGGTGGGGAGTGCTCAGAGCTTGGAGAAATGCAGCATCCACAGCACTGAGAGTTAAATTCCTCCAGTCAGGAGAGGAGAAATAGCTGCCACTCCACAGCCCGCCCTGTCCTCGCTGTGTCCCTGATCCTCAGAGCCTCATGGGGCTTTCTCTGGGCAATGGAACATGCCCAGAAAAATTGCAATCTAATAAACCCTGCTGGCTTGTAACAGCATCTGGCCGATTGCTCTGCCACCTCTCGAGAGGAGCATTAATAGGCCACAGGCAAAAAGAAGGAAACACCAGAAGGGAAGAGGTGATGGAAACAGATCCTTCCCCCCGCCCTGGCCACAGGTTTTTTCCCTAAGAGGCCCTTTGGGAAGGGGAGGCAGCTGAAGCCAGGAGCAAGCAGACAGAAGCTCATTCCGTGCCCTTGCAGGCTGCAATCAGGGCCAGGAAGCGTTGGGGTGCCTGGTGGGTTGGTTATGGCAATGAACAGACTGCTCCTGCTTCGTGATTATTCCTTAAGGGCTCTTGACTAAAGGTCACATTGTGTGGAAAGCACCGGAGCAGGGATGGCTGGATAACCAGGGAGGGTTTGCTTAGGGGCTTTTCTTCCCGCGGTCTGGAGTGTTAAATATTCCAGCAGCAGTGTTTGATCCCTGCTGGGCCTGCTGGGCAGGAGTCTGTCCCACTGCTGGATCCCAAATGCTGGCAGGAGCCTTTCTCTCAGACCTGCAGGTTGGAGAGGGCAGGGATACAGGAGCCTTTCTCCCAAACCTGCAGGATGGAATGGAGAGGGCCGGGGGCCAGGAGCCCTTCTCTCAGACCTNACCTGCAGGGTGGAGAGGAAAGGGATACAGGAGCCTTTCTCCCAAACCTGCAGGGTGGAGAGGAAAGGGATACAGGAGCCTTTCTCCCAAACCTGCAGGGTGGAGAGGAAAGGGATACAGGAGCCTTTCTCCCAAACCTGCAGGGTGGAGAGGAAAGGGATACAGGAGCCTTTCTCCCAAACCTGCAGGGTGGAGAGGAAAGGGATACAGGAGCCTTTCTCCCAAACCTGCAGGGTGGAGAGGAAAGGGATACAGGAGCCTTTCTCCCAAACCTGCAGGGTGGAGAGGAAAGGGATACAGGAGCCTTTCTCCCAAACCTGCAGGGTGGAGATGGGGAGGGATTCATGCATTTTCCAGGCCTTTTCCTGACCTACCCATGGAAGGGTGAAATGAGGCACTTCCAAAGGAAGGAGTTCCGTGTGATTAAAATGTTTGTCCCATGGAGGGACAAAAGCCATTCTTACACTGCATTAGTGGGGAGGATCCATTGGATTTGTCATGGAATTGAGGGACAGGTTGTGAAGGAATTGGATGGTGTCCCTCTCCTTCCTACAGCTCCTGAGCTCCCACTCCCACCCTGCTCTTGGCCACAAGGCCCCGGTGGCAGGTGACAGTGGGGACAGCACCTGGTACTCAAAGGAGGGCGTCAGGCGGTAGTTGAGCATCTCCTGGTGGAAAACTGGGGTGATGCTGCCCGACATGGGCGGGACAATCCACACCCAGTCGGCGGGACAGCCTCCCCGGCAGCGGTACTCATTCTCCATGTGTTTGATGAAGGACTCAGTGGCCGAGTGGTGATCCACGATGGTCACCTTGTCACTCTGTCGGGGACAAGACAGCAGAGCCAATATCATAATTGACAGATATCATCTGAAGCCAAATCCTAAAATTTTACATTTGGATCTGTTTGTCCCAAATATTCCTCACTCCCATGGTCTTACGGGACCTGTAGAGATGACCCAGGGCTGATCCTGATCTTCCCAAGAAGGCTGCCCCAGTCCTTCGGGAATAGATGTGCTATGGAACTGCTGCTCCTCCTATTAATTGTCCTCAACCAGGCAAAGGCTGGGATGGGATGAAATGGATGGAACATCCCTGGCTCAGAACCTTGGGAAGCTCTTCCAATGGGGCGGCTCAGACCCAGCTCTGGGAATTACCCTCATCCTCTGAAGTTGGCTTACCAAGGACTGGTTTTGCTACTCAACCCTTAAATGCAGGCTGGGGGAGAACCTGGGCTGATTCCTGCCTCATGGATGGGTCAGAAGGGCTGGATTTTCCCCCTGTTGATGGGTCAGAAGGGCTGGATTTTCCCCCATTCTGGACATTCCCTCCAGACCAGCAGAACCCAGGTGCTGGCAGCGCTGTTTTCAACATCCAGAACACAGAATTATTAAATTTCAAATTCTGGGCACAGCCCAAATTAGGGAGGCCCAGCCCAATTCCATCTGCTGTCCTGGGGTGGATGTACCCACACTTGTCCCACCCAGTCCCTGTGTCCCCCCAGCCTGGCCTGGACCAAGCAGAGCCCCGAGGCACCTGGAAGCTGTAGAGCACAGCAATGTTGATCTCCACTAGCGCCTGGTCCTTCCACAGCGATGAGGTTTTCCTCATGTCCAGGTTCATCTTCTTGGCCACTTGCTGTAACAACACACGGCAGGAGGGCAAGGATTTAATGGCCAAAACGCAAGGATTGGAGATCTCTGCTTGGGGAGAGGAACCCAGAGAGGCCCAGGCTGACACAAGGCACCCACAGAGCAGGGAAGGACTGCTGTTTTCTGGGAAGAGATCCTGCCTTTCCCTCTCCATGGCAGGAGCACGGCCTTTCCTGCTCCCTGAGCAGAGACAGGTGACCCCATGCTGCTGAGACAGCCACCAGGAGCAGTCAGACACTCCCACTGCTGTCACACTCTGGTTATAGCAGCCTGGGGAGGGATGGAGCCCCTCTAAACA
Organism: Grantiella picta; assembly: GCA_013397955.1. NCBI lineage: Eukaryota > Metazoa > Chordata > Aves > Passeriformes > Meliphagidae > Grantiella > Grantiella picta. The sequence goes on along the minus strand of VZRM01003847.1, from coordinate 133,256 downwards.
ACACAGCATTCCCTGGGAGGGTTTGATGGATCCACATCCCTGCACAGGCATGGCTTGGCTTTGTCTCTCCCAGTGGCAGTCCCTGAGCCATGGCTGAACACTCCAGAGGGAGCAGCTGGAGGGTCCCCAAGCTCAGGCACATCCCTGAGGAGCCCCAAGTGTCTCATGTTTTAGCCCTTGGCCCCAACCAAGCCCAAGCCTGCTGATCCCTAAGGTGCTTTGGGAAGCTCAAGAGCGATCACATCAGCCGTGTTGGATACCAGACAGCCCCACAGGACACCAAGATTTCGGGAAATCCCCCACTCCAGGCACTGTCCCAGCGACTCCACACCCCCAGGAGCAGCGGGATCGGGAATCACCTCGAGGATGTTGTAGCGGGAGTTGTCGCAGTAGTCGCGGACGCCGATCTCGGTGCCCATGTACCAACCACTGAAGGGGCAGGCCGAGAACTCCAAACCCCCGATCTCCAGCAGCATGTTGGACACTGCTGGCAGCCCGTACCACTTCAGGCCCAGGTCCTTAAACCACTCAAACCTGCCGGGAAAAAGGTCAGGATCAGGCAACCGGCCAGGATTTTCCCGCTCACTGCAGGCTGGTGGATGGGGAAGTCACTTTGCTAGCAGGGTGAAGGATGTGAGGAGAATATTTCCATCAGCACCTCCCTTAGGGCTGTTTATGGGTAGAAGGTGATTAAGGAGTGGTGGAGAGTAGGATTTGCCTCTGGGAGGCTTGGAGGAAAGGGAAACTTTCCCAGAAAATCAATCTGGATATGAGGGAAAGCCCTGAGACATGGACACAACTTCCCTCCCACCTCTGCCAGCTTTATTGGGAGAGGGGTTTGGGTGAAGCCCCCAATTCACGGCAAGGAAAGGCCGAGCACAGGAGGTGGCTTAGGGTGGAACCTGAGGATTTCAGTCCTGCTGATCCCCTCAGGTTTTGGGGCTGCCCTGACTCACTTGGGGTGCCGGATGGGCACTTCCAGCACGAGCTCTGGCGGGATTTCGAAGAGCTCCGGATCGTTGCCGTTGGCTTGGAGGAGCAGGGGCAGGATGTCAAAGCGCCCATATGGTGCCTTCCAGCCTTGCTGGATGCAGATCTACAGGGAAAATAAAGGCAGGGCTGATGTCCCAGCAGGTCACCTGCTCCTCAGGCACTAGGGGCAGGAATTGTGTGGCCATGGACATCGCTCTCAGCAGGATTTCTGTCCTTGTGGTTGAGCAAAGACCATGGCCTGTCCCAGCCCACCCATGGCCAGTTTGGGGGGATTTGGGTTTAAAACGAGCCTGGAAGAGATCCCTAGTAGGATCATGGCTTGTGCCTGCAATGGTGAAGGAGAAAATGGGTGAGAAAAGCAGAAAAGTGGCTTTATTCCTGGGAAAACACCCGAGGGTTACACAAACCCAACCTCACTCCATGATGCCACACTCTTCAAGCCCAGCCTGCCTGACCCAGCCCCTCAGAATCCCTGCGCGTCCCCAGCAGCCCGGGAAGGGCAGGTTTGTCACCTCAGTGAGCTCCACGTTGGCAGGATCCCCCAGGACGGTGCCGTCAGGCTGTTTGTAGCCGGCATAGCGGATGAGCTGCGCGTTCCAGATGCGGAAGTCGTGCTTGCTGTCCGTGCGCTGCGGGAAGATGGTGATGGCAGATCTGCAAGGGAGAGGCAGCGCTGGTGAAGGCCAGGAGTGGGAAAATGCTGGAGGAAAAGGGGCTGTCCCTGCCTGCCACCACCTCTGGGTGGGCCCTTGATGCCTTAAGGATTTTTAGGTTCTATTTTCTGTGTGTCTCTAGTTTTGGTGTGCAGCTCTAGGCTCCATATAAAGTGCTAAAAACCTCTATTCCCAGCATTTCAGACAAAGCAATTCCTCTCCGTTGGAAAATCCAAGGACACTTCGCTGCCTCAGAGCCCCAAAATATGTAAATAACAGTGAACTGGGGGGAGCAAGCTTGGGGTGGTTGACATCATCGCCTGAAGGTGTAATTGGAGAAATGAGGCCTGATATGATAAGAGACAGAACTTATAAAATGTGACGAACTTGGGACTCAGTGCCATTTTGGGTGTAGCCTCTCAAGTAGGCTTTGTCCGCCCAAAAATGTTCCTTAAAGGCCTTAGATAAATTAATCTGCATTTTATTCTCCTAACTTTGTGTGGCCTCTGTTTCAGGTAACCCTGTTTCGGGCACCAACCCTGAGTGAGCCCCAGAGAATTGTTATGCTGAAGGAAGCCATGGCTCTGGAATTTGGGGTGTTCCCAGCTCCTGGCTGCCAACTGGAGAGCAGTCCATGGTCTGCTTTGGATGCAGAATGCAGGAAAGTGGAAATAACGAGAAAATCTGCTCTCTGAGGTACCACAGGGAGCAAGGAGAGACTTGGACCAGCTGAACCTTCACCCCAAATCAGGTGCCTCTAACGCTTCCCTGGACTGATGTCGGCCATTCAGTGGCCCAGAGCCAACTCTAGCTGGCCCAGAGCTGGGTTGTGACCCATCCAGAGGCCCTTGGACACCAACCCTGTGACTCCCTGGTGGCTCACCTGAGGTTCCCCTTGTTGGTGGCATACTTGATGTGGTTGCAGATGTAGTTGAACATCCCGTGGGCCGTGGTGCAGTCCCGGGCATCGAACACCTGGAACAGGGAAGCAGCTGTGGGGATCCTACAGGATGTTCCAGCTCCTAGGGCGGAGCCAGGCAGAGCAAACACAGCACACGGAGAACTCCCAGCACCCCTGTGGCTTCTCAGGGATCTAAAGCTCCATAATTATGTGTTCCCTGCCTTGGGAACACGTGGATGTCTAATCCAGCTGCCCCTTTTGCTTTGGAGAGGTGACTCATCTGCTGCTCAGGCAAAAACCTCCTCATTCCCGTGTTCCCGACCTGCTGCTGTTCCTGCCTTATCCCCAACAATCACGGATTCTGCTCTGTTCCTCTTGTGGATCAGCATTCCAAGCTGGAACAGTCAGGCCTGAGGAACAGCGAGTCATGGAATGGTTTGGGTTGGAAGGGACTTTAAATCCCACCCAGTGCCACCCCCTGCCATGGGGAGGGACACCTCCCACTGTCCCAGGCTGCTCCAAGCCCTGTCCAGCCTGGCCTTGGACACTTCCAGGGATTCAGGAGCATCTGGGAAAGCACGGGGAAATCAGGAGAGAGGCTCAACAGGAGAGGCTCAACAGAAGAGGCTGTGCCCATTCCCTGTGTGAAGCAGCCACAGGAGCTGCTCAGCAGCTCTGGATTTGTTCCAGGTTACAGGAGGAGAGGACATCTCTGCACCACGGGATTCCCTAGGGATCACTGATTCCAATCCTGTTCTGTGTTTTCCTTGCCAAAAGGGCACAGAGCCAAATCCTCTCCTGCTGAGTCTCAGTACTGAGGACAAGTGTGTCCTGCTGCCTCTCTCCAGGCGGAGCAACAGGTTTGGCAGCAGCAGGAATGTTGATGCTGGAGATGGATCTGATTTTGGAAAATGTACCCTGGAGCATCAGCTTCCATTTCAGAGACAGCCACCTCATGGATGCTATTCCAGCTCCTGCTGACATCCCAAAGCTGCCGAGGGGAGCTGTGTGGGCTGAACACCTGCCTCTCTACCTGTGCTGTGCTTCCCAGGTGTTGGAGAGCAGGATTTGCCTCTTAAAATTCCAGCCCATCCCTTCGGAAGAACATCCCAGCTGTCTCCTGTGGGATTGGGGCTCACCTGCAGCTCTGAGCACTGGATCCCAGTGGGATTGGGGCTCTGATCACTGGATCCCAGTGGGATTGGTGCTCTGATCACTGGATCCCAGTGGGATTGGGGCTCTGATCACTGGATCCCAGTGGGATTGGGGCTCACCTGCAGCTTGGACCACTGGATCCTGCCCACGCAGCGCGCTGCGTTCCTCCAGGCATGCTTGGCTCCGTAGATCAGCTCCGTGTCCCGCAGCTGGTAGGTGTCAGTGGCCTCAATCTCCTTGGTCACCTCCTCCAGCCTCTCCATGTGGGCTTTGGAGCCGGATCTGGGAAGGTTGGGAGCAGAGGAGGTGGTGGGCCAGGTGGAGGGCAGGGAATGCTGCTGTTCCCCACCTGGAATGCTTTGTTCCCACACACCCACAGGGATCGTGGGGATTGGTATTGCAGCTTTGGGATAGCAGTGACCAAGGGCCAGGGGAGGGACAGTGGCTTGCCACTCGACACACAACAAATGGAACATCAGGAATGAGGCTCCACTGGAGAAGCAGGTGCTTGTGGAGTACCAGAATCTCCCCCTGCTTTGATTCCCAAGTGTGAGAAATCAGATCATGGAATGGTTTGGATGGGAAGGGACCCTACGGATCATCCAGTTCCACCACTGCCATGGAAGAGGCAGCTTCTACTGTCCCAGGCTGCTCCAAGCCCTGTCCAGCCTGGCCTTGGGCACTTCCAGCAACCCAGAGGCAGCCACAGCTTCTCTGGGCACCCCGTGCCAGGGCCTCCCCATCCTCACACAGAAAAATTCCTTCCCAATATCCCATCTCTCCCTGTCCTCTGGCAGTGGGAAGCCATTCCCTGTGTCCTGTCCCTCCATCCCTTGTCCCAAGTCCCTCTCCAGCTCTCTCTTTAGGCACTGGAAGGAGCTCTGAGCTCTCCCTGGATCCTTCTCTTCTCCAGGTGAACACCCCCAGCTCTCCCAGCCTGGCTCCAGAGCAGAGGGGCTCCAGCCCTTGGAGCATCTCCGTGGCCTCCTCTGAACTCTTCCAGCAGCTCCAGGTCCTTCCTGTGCTGTTGGCCCCGGGCAGGAGCAGCTCTGAGGTGACACGTGTGACATCTGGGCACAAGCAGCAGCCCCGGGCTGTGCTCCCTGCAGGCAGCACTCACCTCTTTATGGAGGAGTAGTACTGGTCGATGAAATCCTTGGCCAGGAGCAGCACCTCCTCCTTGGTCCTGGTGTCCTCTGCCTTGCGGATGTGGGGGCTGGGAGTCATCACGGAGCCCATGCAGATCTGCTCGGTGCACGCAGTGGTCTGGGGGGACAGGAGGGGACAGGAATGTCCTGGAGCCACCACAGCACCTGGGCTGAGGGAGGTCAGTGATCACACACACACAGGCTGGTGGGGTCTGACCAACAGGGACATTGCCAGCTGACTGGGGACACTGTGTGTGTCCTGCACAGCCAGGCCATGTGCTGTCATCTGCTGTCCCTCCAGATCCTGACAATGGGGAGATGGGATTCACCCCCCAGCTTGGCACTGTTGGCCAGACTTTTTGCTCACTCCTTGTTTTTTCCATATTCTCCAGTCTTTTTTCCTGGAAAACAGGGATTTCAAGTGGCCTGAGGCTCAGGGTGTAATATCATGCGCTGAAAATATTCTGGGAATAAGGGATAGAGACTGGAAGGGAAGGCAGAGATTTACAGCCTGACTGCTCAGCAGGACCTTCTTTAGCCCTTGCAGTTCCCAAGGATTTATCTCGTTTATCCCAGACTGATTTCCCTCTCCCCACTATTGCACCAGAAGTTCAAAATTCAAACCCTCCTGGAGGGAGACAAGACTGAATTCACCCACTTCAGCATTCCCAGGAAAATCCATCTTGGAAACACTGCCACCTCTCAACAAGGCTCAGGGAATCTTGGTGTGCTCACCATGGCAGTCTTGAGGTGCAGGGTGTCGTGGAGCACAGAGCCTGTCTCCCAGTTCTTGATCTTCACAAACCGCGGGCATTTGGAAGGGCTGCCGTTGTGGGTGTTCTTAGTCGGGGACTGGCGGCCGGACGGCGGCGGCTGGAAAAGAGGGAACACCCAGCACAAGGTCAGAACTCAGCAACAAAGTATGGGAAAAGGTCACAACAACATGGGATCGGGTGTGGGTGGATGCCTGTGCTTGAATTCTGGGGCTGACACAGCCAGACGAGGTGTGTTATCCCAGTATTTGGCATTGTTTGGCATCTTACAATAGAGCAGCCAACTCGCAATGCAATTGGGACGTTAGGTCTGGTTATGGGACAGCAAAACCTGTGGGAAATTAGTTAAAAACAGAGGTAGAAGTGACTTAGGAGAATGTTATGTTCAAGTATCCCAGAGGAAGAACTTAGGAGAATGTTGTGTTCAAGTATCCCAGATTTTCCTCCAAAACCTATGGGATGTTTCTTTCCAAGGAGCATCACCTGCTCAGGTTCTGCAGGTGCCCAGCTCTGCCTTGGTGGTGACACAGAACCAGGAGCTGATCATCCCTGAACAAGCCAAAAGCACAGTTCCTTTCCTAGCAATGCTGGCAGACTGCGGGAATGAGGATGGATGAACTATCCAAGCGGGATGGCTGCTGAATCATGAGTGGTTGGATTTCTCCCTGGGATTTCTGCCTTGGGATTTGCTCATCCAGCGCTCCGCGAGTTCTGTGCCAGCACTGGGAGAGCCTCAGCCAGCACAGAGCTGGCGAGGAGAAGAATTGGTCACAAGTGGTTCTTTCTGCACATTTTCACAGATAAAACCTCAATTTTCCACCACGGCCTTTCCTCACCCCCAGCACTCAAAGCTTAAGGAGACATCAGTGTCTGTCAGTGGCTCTGGGAAACAAAGACATTCCTCCTGGGAATCAGACCTGACAGAGGGATGTGATTCCATCCCTGGAACCACAGCGCTGCTGCTGCAGCTCTCCAGGGGATATCTGAGAGCCTCCTGGCCAAACATGCTTGTGTTTGGCATCTCTCCGAGGCTTTGCACGGCAGATCTGGGCTTGGAATGGATTTCTTTTCCCTTCCTGCATGAATCCTGGGGCTGGTATTCCTTTCTAATTCACCTGTGATGGTTTTTCTCCTTTTTGGGTGTGCTGGGCTCATGGCACAGGCTGGCAGCACAAATCCAGGCTGAAGGAACAAGCAAAGAACCAGCACAGGGTGGGAGAAGCTCCTGGTTCAGCAGGGAAAGCAAAAAGAGCCACAGGGATGACAAAGCAGGAGAGGCTCCAGATCTGACTTGTTCCTACTTTTCCGGAGGATTGCTCTGCTTTTCCAAAGCATGGAGAGATCCACGCCTGGCTGATTCCAAAACCAATTCCTGGGCTGAGCAGGTACCTCTGTGTTGTCCTGGTGGCACTGTTGGCCAGAGTTTTTGCTCATTTCTTGTTTTTACCTATTCTCCAGTCTTTTTTCCTGGAAAACAGGGATTTCAAGTGGCCTGAGGCTCAGGGTGTAATATCATGCGCTGAAAATATTCTGGGAATAAGGGATAGAGACTGGAAGGGAAGGCAGAGATTTACAGCCTGACTGCTCAGCAGGACCTTCTTTAGTCCTTGCAGTTCCCAAAAGCTGCTCCCTGCACCCCCCCAGGCTGCTGTCATGGATCTCTGACATTCCTCGTGTCACAAATTCCATTATTTTCCCAAGGAGTGTGTCCAAGTCCTACCCCCAAAGCCGAATGACCACACACCGAATCTCAGCCTCGCCTTTCCACGCTGCAAAAACCAAAGATAAAACCTCACACAGGGCTCAAACCCAGCAGTAAACAAAAAGCACCTCCTCTATGCAGTCCCGGGAAAACATTATTTTTGAGCTCAATTTTTTCCAATTTTGAGGAATCTGACCTGAACGATGACAGTGGCAGTTCCTGGTTATTATTTTCCCCTGCTTGTTTTACTCTTGCAAGAGAATGAAATCATTCTTTAGCCGCCAGCAGCAGCCTGTGCTCCCTGACCCACCCTGAGGAGCAAAGGGGACAATCTGCCACCTTCCCTCTGAGCCTGATTGCTCCGAGCAGCTCTCAGAGACGGGCAAAACGGAGCTGGAAACAGCTCAGAAATGCCACCAAAACCAATCCTCACCTGCAGCTCCACCTGCCAGACAGAAACCAGGAGCGCCAGGCAGGGAGTGTTGATTGGATCCAGCACTTTGTGATCGCGGTTTTGATTTCTTGACAAGGTGTGCCGCTAAAATATTTATTCGTGGAGCAGGTATGGCCCAAAACTGTGCTGTGAACGCAGATGTAGAATGTGCTCCGTCCTCGGAGCAATTGAGGGGCATTGGCTGCTGAACATCTGCCCAGATGTTCTGCCTCAAACCCCCTCCAAGCTGCTCCCTTTCCCATTTGTCTTTTCCCTGGAGGAGCTGGGCAAGCTGGAATCTTGGAATCCCAAAATCGTTAAGGTTGGGAAAGATCTCCAAGATCGTTGCTTCCAACTTCTGATTGAATACCAAGTTGTCAACTCGAGCAGAGCACTGAGTGACATTTCTTGGACACTTCCAGGGATTCATGGGACTCCATTGATCTGTTCCAGCGCCTCACAACCTTCGCTGGGAGAAGGCCACTGCTGGACGCTGAAATCCTGGGGTGCCAGCCAGGCTGGGGCAGAGGTGTCAGACCTGCCAACCCCACCCCGGAGCAGCTGCGGAGAGAGAGAACCCAGAGGGCGCTGGGCAGGAGCTCTGTGTGATTCCGTGTGTGTGTGATTTTGTGTGTGTGTGCCTTCCCCGCACGCCGAAACTGAAGCCAAATTTTCCCCCTCTCTCTGCCAGCGAGGCCGTGAGAGATCCTTTCACGATTTAATGAGGCGGCTGGGATGTCGGTGGGTCGGAGCGGGATGGACAAACCGAGGCACAGCGGCGCACCGGGGCGCACACGCGTTACGCGCACACCTTTTATTACCGGAGCGTGCCGTAGCTTCGGAGCTGTCTGCTCCTGCGGGAGGAGCCCTCCCGGCCCTGGGGGCTCCGTGGGGACGGAACGACAGCGGACATGTCCCGCTGGGGCTCTCCAGGTCCTCACCCTGCCTCCACCTGCGGTGGAATGGCTCGGCTGAGCCCCACCGGCTGCGGGAGGGTGAGGGCGGCAGCAGCAGCCGGGTCGTGGATTTATTTCCCTGCTGACATTTCCTTCCAGACTGCATCAACTCCGCTCGGCTGGAATTGTGTCCTTTGCCTTTCTTCAGCTGCAAATCACCCTCACAAGCTGCTCTGAGTCCCTTCCCCTGGGAGCTACACGGGCGCAAACCTCCCGCTTGCCCTCCAGCTGCTCACAAATCAATCCCCGCGGGCTGAAATAGGAGTCGGTGCAGCCACGGCATTTCAGGTTTAGGGTCGGGGGGATTGGGCTCCTGGGAAAGCAGCGAGAGACGCGGTGTGGTTTTGTAAAAAAGAAGAGAGGGATGGGGATCGATGCCCAGCGGGGCTTTCAGCACCTCATTACGAGCCTCAGTGAGCATTCACCACCTGGCCAAGTGAATCCACCCAATCCTGCTTTAAAAAAGCAAGGAAAGTTCCCACTTGGCTTGACTTTTCCCTGTGTTAATAGTATTTATTGCTGCTTGAAAGAAGTTCAGCTGCCTTGACTGCACACAGCCCCGGGGAACGGCTGGGGGAGAAACCACACTGCTTCCAGAAAAGCAGGCGTAAGGATTCGGGGATAAGAAGGATAAAAAGAAAGCTGTGCATCCAGTGAAAAAAAAAATATAATAAAGAGTTTAATAGCAGCTTAAGACTGGCGGTTTTGGCAGCCCCAACATGGAGAGAAATTAAGCTCTGCACACAGAAGGTTATAAAGTGCTTATAGTAACAGACACGGACATGCTCGGGGCTTAGCAAAGGAGCCAGGAGACGGAGCTTTCCAGAGCTGGGGCAAAGGGAGAGGAGCACTGACCTGTCCTGGGGCTCGGGATTCCTGCCACAGTGCATTATCCGTGGGATGGGAAGTGGGGCTGCCCAGGGACATCCCTGCCGTGGCTGCTGCAGCTCAGGGATGCTGTCACACATGTGGGGTGACACCCAGCCCGAGGGTGGCTGTGCTGCTGGGACACCTGGCCACGGTGCTGAGGTGAGGGGAGGATGGAAATGGATCCCAGCTGCACCTCGGCACCTAGCCAGGCTGGTGAGAGCCCTGCAGGAATTCTGGTGTGCTCAGGAGGATCCCAGCGCCCTGCGTGGGCATCAGCAGCAGCTCTGAGGGTCGAGTGTGTCCCCATGGGTCTCTGACACTGTAAGGCTGCACAGGTGTAGGGGGACATCATTCCATGCAGGAGTTTCAGGAAAAATGCATCCAGCTCTCT
>VZRM01003847.1:91417-123161 GCA_013397955.1 Grantiella picta | reverse complement strand
AGGGGTGGCATGAGATGATGCCCAGCCTGGTCCCTGTGCCCTGCCCTGGTTAATCCCATCAGGGAGCCCCTTTTGCCCGAGCACTGGCAGGACTCAGGCACGTCATGTTCTCCCCGAGGTGATCCTGGTGGCCTGGCAGGGTCTGCCTGACGTCTCTGGCTGCTCTACAAACGTGGAGTTAATCTCCTTTTGGCAAGGGAGCCTGAGAATTTATGGCCGTGGAGTGTGAGGAGATGAAAAGGCACCGTGGAAGGCATTATCTGAAGTGCTCTATTGAATTCCCATCAGATGAATCAAAACGACTTTAATGATGCAGTTTGGCTCTGTGCCACCAAAGGGATCACATTCCCCAGGGAGGCTCTGGTGTCCTGCTGGGCTCCCATCCCAGGGCAGCCCTCGGATGGAGAGCATCATTCCCTAGTGACCTCCATTCCCTGCCTGAACCACGGGGACTTCTGGCCCCAATGGGCTCTGGGATCCATCAGCTCCAGCTTTTGGGATCAAACACCAAATGGGCCCTAGGATCCATCAAGTCCAGATCCTGGGATCAAACACTAAATGGGGTCTAGGATCCATCAACTCCAGCTTTTGGGATCAAACACACGTTGTCCTTGCACTGTGAGAATTCATTGGGATTGGTCACATTCCCACAAACCCTGGGAATTTTGGTTTTCCCGCCCAAAGCAGCCCCAGCCATGGCCTCTTACCTGCTGTGCCTCGGAGTAGGGGCTGTTCAGGACCACAGGGGCATTGTTCTTCCCCCACAGCTCCCCCGGGACACGGTCGTTCTCCATCCGAGCCGGCAAAGCTTTCTGGGGATTGTTCTCCCCTTCCCTGAAACTGAAGGGTTAAAAATCATTGGGGTCCCTGGGTTTTGGGACCACGGGCACAGCTCCTGCTCCAGCTGCTTCCCACAGGAGCGAAAACTTGGCCATTGTCCCGCGGGAAGGAAGGCAAGGGAAGGCTGAGCCTCGGCCAAGGCGATGAATCACCGAGGCGAGGACAACCCAGACACAATGAAAACTCCAACAGGAAAGCCCTGGCCCCACGCTGGCTCTACAACAGAGCCTCTGCACCCCAAAATCCAGGCTGGAACCCCGGGAAAACAGGCACGGAGATGGGGAAAGGAGGCTGGAAAAGCTCGTGGCAAAGGGAGTTTGCAGAGCAGCTCGGTGTTTGTGAGCAGGGAAGAAGGAAAAATAACCCAGAACAATTAGGAGGCTCCCAGGAGCTCTTTCTCCTCTTCCTGACCTTTCCAGAGGCTGTGAGTGGAAGTGATTTCAGTCAAGCAAACTGATGGATTCCCTGGCATTGCTGAGGATGAGGGGAGGGCTGGGGACCGAGGGTGTCCCAGCGCTGGCTGCCCTGGGCCATGCAGTGACACCGGAGTAACTCAGGTGTAACTCAGGTGTGACTCAGGCGTAACTCGGGTGTAACTCACTGCACGCAGCACATTTTGGGGTGTGGGAGAGGCTCTTCAATGCCACCCCAGCAGGTGATGACAAACCTGTCAGCCCTTATAAAAGTCTGCAGATGCCACTGAAATCAATAATGAGGCTTCTCATTAACGGAGGCTGGGTTTGGGCACTGACCAAAGTAGGACAATTGCACCCAGGATATAAATCACACCAGCATCATGCCCTAGATGCCATTTCAGGAAGACAAATAAATACAAATAAATTCAGTTTCACAGTCCTTGAGCTCCTTTAGCTTAAGGAAAAGACTTAAAGAGCATCTCCCCGTGCTTTGAGTTTTCTGTCATTTTTCTGCTTTTACAGAGCCATGCTCTGCTGCCAAAATATCTCCCTGGGCTCTGGCCACCTTCCAAACATTGGAAAGTGGCCACCTCGGTGCAAGCGAGGAGGTACAGGTGCCTTAGGGCCATTTTTCCTGGGATTTCTGTGCCCCTCCAGGCCAAGAAAGCTGTTCCTGGCTCTGGGAGGATGTGGAAGGGCTTCAATCAGAAAAAACACAAGAAACCCCACCTGGAGCACTGCAGCCAAGGGCAGCAGATCCCAACCTCTGCTGCTCGGTGATCCACACAGATCCCAGAATCCACATGGATCCCAGGGCCAGGGACAGCCAGGAGCCAAGCAATCCCGCTCTGCCCAACCCAAAGGGCAAACTCAGGGCCTCTTGCCCAGTCTCCCTCCATCTCCATAATCCCCAGCAGCCAGGCAGGGAATTAGCAGGATGAGAACTCAGCCGATCTGGCTCTCCCCTCGGAGCGAGGCCCAGCTGTTAAATCCCCCGGAGAACTCTCATTTCCAGGGCTGCACATCCCTGCCCTCCTGCCCTGATCCCCACGGTGCCCCAGAGTGTGGAGCCAGGTCAGCACAGGGCCACCGAGCACACGGAGTCAGCCCCAACTGCTGCTCCTCACCATGGGCCCAAACTCCAGACAGAAGCACGAAATCCATAAGGAAAAAATCCCTTGGCTCTGCTGGAACCTGGGAGGGACAACCCACTGGAAAACCATGGGGCCTCTCCAGGGACATGGACTTTGCCTCTGCGCATGCAGGAGAAGTTTGGGATCAGCCAGAGATCCCAAAATGATTTTGGTGCCTGGCACAACCTGCTGCTCCCACAGAGGTGTCTGCAAGGCCACTGCTGGCACGAGGGAAATGTGGAGAGGGATCCACCCATGTCCAGCAGCAGCTGGAGGTCTGGAATGTGGGATCTCATTGCGGGATCTCACTGCGTGCACAGCAGCAAAGCCATAAATTTTGGCACCTGGAGAAATCCCAGATGTTGAATTAGGTTGGGTATTAATTTGGGTATTTTGGGATTTACAAGTCCTGCCAGAGCAGGGGTTGCTGCCATTCCCTGGCCTCGAGCACCACCTGAGGGACAGTGACATCCGGGTGGGAATTCCTGGGATGCTCCACGTCCCATTGCATGTCTGCAGGTGTGGCAGGAGCAGGACTGGTGTTGTCATTCCTGACGGATTCACGGCTGTGTGAGCACAGCAGCGAGGGGCTGACCCTGCTGGAAAAGCTGGAAAAAGCCATGCTGGAAAAGCACAGCCAAGCGCGGCTGTGACAAAGCCACCAGAGTGACCTGGGGATGTCCCTGGGGCTGTGCCTGGCTCGGAGCAGGGGCTGCCCTGAGCCTCCCCCGGATGAGGCTGCCCAGAAGGATCCGGCTCTGTCCTTCTGGAGAGAGGCAGTGAGAGAAAAGCCCATTCAGAGCAGCCAGAGCCTCACCCCAGCCCGAGCACAGATGGGGGAGTAAAAATAAAAACCATCAATTGCTTCATTTTACAAATATTTCCTGCCCCTCGCTTGTGAGGGCCTTGTTTGCGAGCAGAGACAGGAACAGCATTTTTGGGATAAGTTTTTTCCTCTCCTGGTGTGGCTTCTCCTGCCCCCAGAGGCACGGGGTGACCTGGCACATCCCGCGAGGATGTCACACACCCGAGGGGACTGAGGGGACAGCCATGACACCGAGCTCAGCCCCTGGAAAATGATTCCAGAGGGATTTGATCAACAGGAGAATCCAAAGGGGGGCCCTGGGGAGGATGCAGCTCCAGGCTGGACATCCCCAGGGAGCTGCCCAGGGAGACAGGAGCTGGATCCTCTTTGGAGAAATCCTGGCCAGGTTGGACAGGGCTTGGAGCAGCCTGGGATAGAGGAAGATGTCCCTGTCCATGGCAGGGGTGGAATGGGATAAGCTTTCAAGTCCCTTCCAAGCCAAACCATTCCATGGGGTTTTCCAAATCCCGACTTTAATGTCTTTGAGGAAGTGGAAGCAATGCTGACGATGTGTCCTTGGAGGCCACTGAGAGGCTGGACTCTCTGAAAAGCCAGATCCAGATCCAGGTATCCCTCCCCGACCACTCTCAGATCCATTAAGTACCCTTAGCCAGATCTCTCAGATCCAGAGAGACCCCCAAGACTGTTTGAGTGGTTTTTTTCTGCCCTGAAAGCCAAATTGGATACTTTAAAAAGGAAAGAGGAATCCTGCCCTCCCCCACTGGTGGCAGGCAGAGTCTGGGATGCTGCCTCCCCTTGGAAAGAGCATCTGGCTGTTTGGAGAAATGAGAGGCACCACTGTTTTCTTTTGACTAATTTGATGATGTTGCAGTGCTCCGAGTGATGAAGCAGAAGGGAAGTTGCTGAGACAGCTCTTTCAGAAATTTCTCCAAAGCTTTTCCAAAAAGAAATTAATGGGGGGGGGAAGAAAAAAAAAAGGTTTGTCACTCGGCTCCTTTGAATTTCCTTGGCAGAAGGATCTCTGGTTTCCCAGAGATAGCCCTGGCTGCTGCCATCCCGGTTTGGATGGATGATAAGGGTGGCAATGTCCACACCTCGGTGACAGCTCCGGTGGCACTGATAACATCACCCTGTGCTGTGCCTACGGATGGGCCTCTTTCTTCCAGGCTCTTCTCCCAAAAACCTGAGCTTGGAGCTGCATGGGAAGATCAAACCTCAGGAGAGAAATTCCTTCTTCTTACCTCATTCTCTGATTTATCCTTGGGAATGGTTGCACTTGCAGTGCTTGGGGCTGGGAAAAATGGCTCTTGCCTCACCTTTCTTTTGCCCCGTGGAAAACCATCTTCCAGAGGGCATGGAATCCTCAGAAATTAATATTTCCTTGCTCCCTTTCCTGGGAAGCTCCTGGTCTGAAGTGTTGGAAAACTGCGGGCTCCTCACCTTCAGCAAGGTCAGGACAAGAGCAGAGGGACAGGGCAGGAGAAGAGATTTGTGGGGCGCAGAGGATGGGGCAGAGCTCGGGAAGTGAGAATTTGGAAGAAGGAATAACCCCAAAAGGTGGGATGTGCTCCCCAGGGAGGCAGCAGGGATGGTGTGCCCAGGGTGGGAATCGCAGAGGAACAAATGGAAGGAACCCAAGCAAGGAACAAATGGGAGAGGATGTGGGACAGTGCTGGAGGAGGAGAACAAAAGCCTCAGGAAGAACCTGTGGAATGATCTGGAGAAGATCCTGCAGCCTCGGAAAGTCAGAACACAGCTGGGATGTGCCCAGCACTGGGATTAGGGACTAATGAGCCGAGCAAGCTGCGGCCCCAGGGACTCTGTGAAATATGAGGCTGGAAAATGCCTTTGAGGAGGCACTGACAGATAAAGACCTGGAACGGATCCAGAAATCCCAAAGTCCCGCCAGCATCACTCAAAATTCAACCAGCACCGAGCTGCTACCGCCGCTCCCAGCCGTTCCCAGCCATTCCCAACCGGCACCTGGAGGGTTCCAGCCTCTCTGGAGGAAGAACACAGCTCAGGTCTGCTGGGAATCACACATGGATCCACATCAGGATCACACCTGGGCTGTGGGATCATGAACAAGGGGAAGGGCTGTCCCACCCCATGGGATGTGAGAAGCAGCACGGAGGGCTGAGGGAGTGAAGGGTGATTTGGGGTCTGAGGGATTTGGGTGGAATATAGGATATATTTGGATGGAATGTGGGATATATTTGGGTGGAATACGTGGTTTGGAGGCACAAAATGCCTGTCTGGATCAGACTGATGGAGTCAGAGTGATGAGGAGGAAGCCTCAGCCGAGGGACAAGGGGAGGATTATTCCCTGCCAGAGCTCCCTGCATCCATTTCCAGAATGGCACAAACATGGTAATTCCAGGGAATCTTTTCCTTCCCAAGGTTTTGAAGTTTTGTGTCCAAGCGCAGAAGAATGAAGACAGATCAGAAATGCAAATGAAATGTTTTGAGCAACACAAAGAGATTTTGGCGGCCTGGAGGAAGGTGGGAGGAAGAGAATTTTCTCTTCAGGAACTGCAAAATTATGGGGTTTGTTCCAAGGCGAGATGGAGCCTGAAACCTTAAAACCTTTCCTGAACTGAATTCCTGCTCTCAGCACATTTCTCCCTCTCGGGGCTGCTGTTTGGACTGAAACTGCCATGTTTCCATCGTGCTGCTCATGTTATGGAAGAGACTTGGGAAGGAAAATAAACCTCAGCAACTCAGTGGGGAGGGGGGAAGAGGGAGGGAAGATGGGACCTGACAATCTCCCCAGAGCTCCGAGGGAAAAGCAGACCTGGGTTCGCTGGCAGGGAGTGAATCAAACTCTATTTTTGCTTCCTAGCCCACGGTGAGCCTGGTGGCAGAAATGCCATTGCTCATCATACCTTGAGCCCCTCTTCCATGCTCTGTTTCCCGATGGCTGATGGCCTGAGCCGAGGAGCAGCCGTGGTCACAGCCATGCCATGGACACACGGTGGGAGGAAAAAGCAAGGAGAATTCCCTTGGGGAATGCAGGGGATGGAGAGGAACTGATTGTGTCCCCAAAGAAAACTTAGAATCAATCAATCAATCATAGGATGGATTGGAAAGGACCTTAAAGCTCATCCAGTTCCATGGCAGGGACAACTTCCACTATCCCAAGCTGCTCCAAGCCCTGTCCAACCTGGCCTGGAACACTGCCAGGGATCCAGGGGCAGCCACAGCTTCTCTGGGCACCCTGTGCCAGGGCCTGCCCACCCTCCCAGGGAACAATTCCTTCCCAATATCCCATCTGGCTGTTTGAAGCTATTTCCTGTGTCCTGTCTCTCCATGCTCCTGTAAAAATTCCCTCTCCATCTTTCCTGTAGGCTCCTTTCCAATCTTCCTCAGAAGTAACACTGGAGAGAGGAGCTGGAAGCCCAGAGCATCAGGTGTAGCTCGAATTGTTTTTGCCAAAGCCCATCTCGAGCGAGAAGTTTTTGCCTCCCTGTGAACAAGCTCAGCCTCATGCCATCCCCGTCTGCCCTGGGAATGCTGTCACAGCTCCGTGAGCTGGATGAAGCCTGACAGACCCTGCA
This sequence comes from Grantiella picta, assembly GCA_013397955.1. Classification (NCBI taxonomy): domain Eukaryota; kingdom Metazoa; phylum Chordata; class Aves; order Passeriformes; family Meliphagidae; genus Grantiella; species Grantiella picta. The sequence continues at coordinate 116,389 of VZRM01003847.1, read as the reverse complement.
GGCTGGGGAGGTCAGCACAGGGCAAAGAGCAGACAGATCAGGATTCATCCCAACCCCATCAGCTCCAGCTGGATCAACAGCCAAACGGGCCAGGCTGGAGGTGTCCAGCTCAACCTTGAGCGAGGTTTTCCATCCTCCTGGGTGTAGGCAGAGCTCAGTTCCTGCGCTGTTCCTGCCTGGAGAAGTCACAACCGACAGCCCAGGAGCTGCATCCATCTGATAAGGCTTGCTGGGATTTTTTGGCATTTCCTTGGCATGGTCCAGGACTCTTCCCAGTCATCTACTCCCCGTTATTCCCTGACCTTTCTGCACTTCTGCCATCCAAGAAAATCTGGAGTGTTGGAGACCTTCAGGATGCCCTGGCTTGGTGTGAGCCCGAGCTGAGGAGATGAATCATCAATCCCACAGAAATGCCCTTTGCCCCTCACGGCAGCTCCTGACAGCTTTTCCTGCAGTAAATCTCCTTTCCCACATCCCTGGTCCAGCCTGGGTCTTCTCCCTCACACCTTCCACAAGAGCCAGGCTGCAGCTTTTCATCAGGCAGGAGATTGGGACCGAAAAGTGGATTTTCAGCCCCAAGTTATATAGATTTATTATTTTTTTTAGGGTATTGAAAAAAAACAAGATTGAGATCCTGATGAAGTACCCACTTTGCTGCTTCAAGCTCCTTCAGTTAAAGTGAAATCAAACAATTTCTGTTTAATCTCTGAATAGAAGAGACTCCTCGAAGTAAAATCACATTTTTCATGCCTCCCCATGACTGGAGCAGAATTTCCTCAGAGACTCTGCAGGGTTTGAAGGGTGAGACTGTACCTCGTACAGTCCCAGTGTTTGGGATTGTGTTCACTGGGATGTGACCCCCAGGTCTCTGAGCTAAACCAGAGGAGATTTTAAAGCCCCCCTGCATGTTTTTGTATCCAATGAGGACCCTTTTGATGTCTCAATTCTTAAACCAGGATCTCCCAAGATGTGTTGGATTGAAGGATGCACAGCCCAGACATGTTTTGGAGAGCATGCTGGGCTGGGGGGATTAAATCCCCTCCCATTGCACAGCAGATTTCCAAATTTTCCAAATCCCAACAATTCCCAGGAGTACAAGACCCGGAGGGTAGCTCTGGAGGGGAGGGGATGGCAGGAAGGACACCCAGACACCAGCACCGAGCTGAGCAGATATTTTTTCCCTCTGACTCAGTGTGAGCACCCTAACAGGCTTTGAGGTAGCGTGTCCTCCACGGGGAACAGGAATAATTTGGGAGAGCGGGAACGACATGAAAACAACTGCAAATAAAACAAGGAAGGTGGGAAACACAGGGGGTGGGGGTGGGATTGGGATGGGAGCAGGCAGGAGCTCAGCCTTGGCTGGGAGCCCACTGTGGGGACCCCGCTGCGTCTCTTCTCCCCTCTCATTTCTGATAAAGAAAAACGAACACAATTTTTTCCCTCCTTTTCCTAAGAAGTGTCTGCAGCGAGAGAGCTTGAAATTACAGAGAACTTGAAATTACAGATCTTTCCGTGGCTAAGGCACAGATCTCCAGCTCCTGCAAACCCTCGGGGCTTTTCCAGCCAGTCAATAAGCGAGGGCAGCCTCGACCTGCTGCAGCGCTTGACACCGCTAAAATGTGTTTGGGGACTTGGGGAAAAGCAACAGGAAAAGGCAACCTATCCGTGTTAATAAATGGTCAGGAGCACAGGGAGCTGGTGCTGAAAGAAACAGCTACAAACAACAGCTTTGTAAAGCAGGAAGGGCCCCAGGGAGCTGCTCCGGCTGCGGAGCGATGCGCCGCATCCCAGGAAAACGCTGAGGAAAATCGGGAGCTGTCCCACCTCCCCCTCCTCGAGAGGACGTGGGACAATTGTTGTCCACATCCCCACCCAGGCACAGAAGTCCTGAAAAAGTGATCTGGCTCTGGAAGGAGCAGTGGCAAATCCATCCTGGCATTTCAACAAGGATCGGCTGTTCCAAGTTCTCGACAGAAAACATTTTCCCCCTTCCCACCAGGCTGGTCCCTTGCATTGTCTTGGCTTCAAATGAAGCTGGACTGGGCTCCCCTCCCGCGTCCCAAAAGGTTTTGAAAATCAATTCTCCTGGGAAGCACCGTGCCCTGCCGGCCCGACCTTCCTGCCTCCTCTCCCGCAGCTCATCCAACCGGATTTCCACCGGACAGCTCTAAAGCAGGACCACAAGGACAGGAATATCATGGGTCTCACTGGGCAGGTGGGGAAACTGAGGCATTTTGCTTCAACTTCAAACAAATGGGATTGAGAGCATGGAGCAGAAATTCAGTGCAGTCCAGCCCGTGATCCACCACCGCTCAGCTTTCCGTGAGACATCATCCCTGCTCTCCCCAATGTCCCATGCTCACATCTTTTTTTCACAATCTTCTCCCAATTTTTCATTACTTTTCACCTCATCAGCCACTTCCCCCCTTTTTTTTCCATCCCTTCCTCTCCATCTCCACCCTGCTGTGCCAGCCAGCCGCCAGCAGTGGAGAGGCAGTCCCCAGCACCTCGGGGAGCCAAAACCAGCACGTTCCACCAAAGGTAAAAAATGTATTTAGGGACCTACCAGTCCACCTGGACTTCTATATCCCGTGTCTCTACCTTGGAGGGTGCATCTCCATCGCTGTCCTTACTGCTGCCCTTCAGGAGGTCCAGCACAGGCTCGATTTCTTTGAGCAGCTCATTGTCTTCCACGCCGCCGTTGAGACAGGAGTGACCACAAGCCCCGTCCTTGCCCTTGCCGGCGTCCGGCCCTTTGCTGCCGGGAACGACGCCGTTAACGTGGACCATCGGCTCCACCTCCTTGCCGATTTCCCTGCTCCACAGGGAGCCCATGGCTGCTGGCAGCGGCTGCTCTTTGCCGGGAACGCTCGGGTTGGACAAGTCAACCGCCTTGGGCGCCGGGCACAGGGGTCTGGTGACGCGGATGGTTTTGGGCGTCCCGTCGCCGGCAAAGGTGGTCTCCAGGTGAGTGGTGAAGCCCTCGGGGCCCCGCAGGATGAGGACCACGTAGGTTTCGGAGGCGATGCTTCTCAGGATCTCCAGCGCCGTCTCATAGCTCATGTCCACCAGGGGCCTGCCATTGACGGCTAAAATGATGTCCCCAGCCTGGACGAGGCCACTCTGCTCGGCAGCCCCTCCCCGGATCAGGTCGGAGATGATGACGGGCGGTTTGCTGACGCGCTCCTTCACCAGGAAGCCGAGGCCGCCCACCTTGCGCTTGAAGAGCCTCACCGAGATGACGTTGGGCTGGATCTGCTGCACGCTGAACACATTCTCTTCCATGGCAGCCCCTGCACTCCAGGACCTCAACACTCGCTGGGAATTCGCTGTCGGAGGCGCTTCCCAGCACCGGGGTGGGAAGGGGCAACTCTGGCTTTTAAGGAGCTGGACTCACTGGAAAGCTCCCCTGGGCTTCGGCTGCAGGGGGGCTTTCTGCGGCATGCTCGGTGGCACTGCTCTCCGAACGGGAGGAAACAGGGAATGTCACCCCTGGGAAGCCAGGCTAGGGGCAGGGCAGGCAGGGCTGGGCATCGCGTGGAGCGGGAAACATTCCAGCTTCCAGTCAGCCGCTGGTCCCACGCCGGGCAGAGAGGGGGAGGCAACCCGCTCGCTTCACCGGCATCCCCGCCAACGGGGCGCGGGCTTCTCTATCTGGAAAGGAGGGGAAAAAACAACAAAGGAGGGAGAAGAGTGAGGCAGGGCAGGCGCAAGTGCCTGCTCGGCACGGGGCTGGGCACGCCACAAGCACCCTGTCCCCACAGATGTCACCCCCCGGGCTGCGTTTGGGAGCCAGGCTGCAGCTTCGCAGCGCTCCGGGCTTTGTTTCCTCCACCTCCCCCTGCGAAAATCGGCACCATCTGTTCGGCGGGGGCGCGGGGGGAGCGGGGCAGCCCTGGCGAGGGGCTGTGGGCACTGCTGGGCAGCCTGGCTCGGACACTCCCCGCTCTGCCCACCCTGCGAGGCTCACAGGCAGGTAGAGCCGCACGGGGCTCGGGGATGATTTCTGCCGGCTGAGAATCCCGGCTCCATGTGTTTTCCAGAGCATCCAGACACCTGATGGGTGAGGATCAGACAGGGAATGTGAATCCCCGGCCGGGAGGAACCTGTTCCGTAGGTCGCTCCGAGGTGGCTTCAGGAGCAGCAGCAGAACAAGGGAGCAGAAGACGCCATTCAGCTCCGTTTTCCCGAGTTAGGAAAACACTTCCAAAGGCAACTGCTTCTCAGGCTGGCTGCAGGGATCACCGCTCGGCTCCTCCTCTCCCCGTATTTCCAGCCTGGCAGGGGGGAAGGAGGCGATGCTCGCACTCCCCCGAGCCCAGCCCTGCCATCCGGCTCCGAACTGTTCCCACACCAACTGCTTCAGTCGAGGGAAACCATCGCCAGGAGAACGTGCAGGGACCCATGCGGCCCTCGGGGGAGCATCGTGCAGCTGGGCATGGCTGGGAACAGCCCTCGCAGGGCCCGGGAGTCACATCCCATTGACTCCTGATGGGACCCTCGTTCTTACACGGCCACGCTTGGCTTCCGCAACTTCTGCTCCCAAACCCTCTCGGCGCTCCCCTCGCGTTTCTCGGATGCTCTGGAGAACGTTTCTCTCCAGGACTGTTCCCTGATATTCTGCATCGAGCCACCACCTTCTTTTCTTTTTGAAATCTGGGTTTTGGGCAGAGAACAGAGGGCACTCGATCTGCTGGAGATACTGACATAACAAGGAAAATTATGTTTTCTCTCCCCATATTCCAGGGCAGAAATTGCACCTTCAGCCTCCCTCTGCCGGGAGTTCCCTCCAGCTCCCAGATGGGACAAACAGGGACCTGAGGAGCAGGACAGTGACCCCAGCCCTATTCGGGCGCTTTAACCCTCGTGTGACGAATGCTGCTGAGCCCAGGCTGGGCTTTGGACAGGCGAGTTAGGAATAAAACAATTAGTGATTGATAACCCAAACCGATGGGTTTAACCCCTGTGGCCCTTCCCATGCTGTGACAGCAGCAGCAGCAGCAGCATCCAAAGGGTTAAAGGCCAATAAGTCACAGCCTCAAGGGCTAATTAACGCCCTAATTGCCAGGTTACTTCCTGCAAATGACACTGGATCAGGACCCCGGGGTGGGCTGTGCCACCTCGCAGAGCTCGGGGCAGCAGAGCGGGATTGGGAAGATCCCGGTTTTGGGGAGGATGGAGAGAGGGAGGAATTCGCTTCTACCAGAAAGGTTCTGTCCCTTCCCTTCCTCCTCTCCTTCCTTCCCAGCCGCTCCATCCTTTCCCCATCCAGACCTCACTTTCACTGGACACAGTGGGACCCCGGCAGGGTTTCCTCCTCATTCCCAGGCTCTTTGGGAATGGCAGAAGCAGCTTCCCTCTCCCTGCCAGGATCTGATCTCCTGACCCCACAAGGTGACCGTCACCCTGACGTCCGGACACGGCGCAGAGTCACACCAAACTCATTCCTGACGCCGTGGGGACAAAGGTGGCTTCGGAAGCAGCCCAAGCGCCGCGGGAGCATGGCACGCCAGCTTTCCGCGAGGGGTGAGCCCTGGGATTCGCTCGGGATCCATCCCCGGCAGCGCAGCGCTCACCATCTCCTCAGCCCGGGCGAGCTCTGTGTTTGCAGCGTGCCCGTCTCAGCGGGCACGGCCACCGCGAGCAGCGCCTGGCACAGCTCCCTGGCACCGCCAGGCATTCCCAGCCGCTCCACGGGCAGATGCTGCACAGCTGGACGGGGCCATGGATGTCCTTCAGCCCCGCTCGACCTTCCAGTGGGACTTGCTGAGCTCGCTGGAAAGAGCTGAGAAACCCCGGTGTTTAGTCCCTCGCTCTTCTCCCGCCAGGATAATTTCCAGCTATTTCGGTGGAAAAGCTTGTAATTTGTTGTGTGTGTTCATCCCCAGCCTGCAATCCCAGGGAACAGCATTTCCTCGTCCCCAAAACCCACTGAGACATCAAAATCCACCGACACCTCAGCATTCCTTACAAGAAGGCATGAGAAGAAAAAAGTAGATTTTAAATTATATTTAAACACCCATCCAGGGCTTTTTTTTTTTTTTCTGCTGGTCCCCAGAGCCAGGACGGTTAGAAAAGAGCCAGAAGGCAGAGGGACAAGGAGAGTGATGGTAACCAGCCCCTAAGCCCTCTGCTCCTTTAGGGGATAGTGGTATAGGATTTTCATAGAATCATTGCATCCTTTACATTGGAAAATAATCTTAAAACTGTTGAGTTTGACAGTTTTCCAGCTGGAAAGTCTTGCACAAACTCCGACTGGAGAGAGGAGGGAGAGGGGGAACTTGAGGGAGGCAGGAGAGACCCGGGAGTGCTCAGAAGATTCCCCCAGTGAGAATTTGGGTTCCCCCATCCCAGCTCCTGGGGTGTCCCAGGTGTGATTCCAGAGGGGAGAGGTATAAGACGGAACCCAAATAATCCAACTGTATGGGTGGCTGAGCTGTGCTGAGCTCTGTGAGCCCACAGATTCCCAGCTCTCCCTCCCAGCATCCTGAGGACTCTGGCTGATGGATCGCAGAGCCAGGTCTTACACTGAAAGCTGCTGGAGGTGTCAAGTCTAACTCTTTAAAACAGCAGGAGGTGGACGAGTTTCACCAGGGTGGTGGCAACTATTCCACCCCAAAAGACAGCCAGGAGATGGCAAATCCATAGGCAAAGCTGGGCTCAGCTCCCTGCCGAGCCACCCTGCTGGAATAAGCGTCCACGGATGGAGGTTTATTCCTCCACCATCCCACCCCTGCCTCAATTTCCCTTCCTTTTCCAAAGCATAAACCCAACTCAAACTACGGGAGAGCAACAAACCCTGCAGAGGGGCAAATTACAGCACCCCAGAGAAGCCTTGACCGTGATCCTGACCCCAATCCCTCATCTGGAGGCTTTCAGGGAAGAGCAGGCTCCCCTCCTGCAGCGACAGAGGCATTGGCTCAACAAACAAACCCCGTGAGAAGCTCCTTGAGCTGCCAGATAACATTCCAAGAACAAGCTCCGGCACAAATGTTAATGGGATGATTAGATTTCCAAGGCAAAGCGGAGGAGAAATCAATCTGGGGAGCTTTAACACAATCTCCTGGCTGTGCCAGGCAGGAGCCGCTGGCTGTGCCCAGCTGGGTCGTGCCCAACGCCAGCGTCTCTCCGTGGCCACCCAGGCTGCCCTCGGACTCTCAAATCCGTTTGGAGCCCTGCTTTCCCAGTGATAATGGCTCCTGGATCCGTGTGCCAGCTCTAAATGGGCACCATTGTCCTCTTTAATTAGTTTTCGTGGGATTTATGGCGCTCGAGGAAGAACCCCGGCGCTGATGGATTGATGCCCATTTAATTTTTACGACCCACGGAGCATCGGTGGATGGGATGAGGAGCGCTGGGATGCAACATATGCACAGTTCTTGCAAACCTGCGTGGCCATTCCTCCAAAAATGGAGCATTCCAGTGATTCCCTGGCAGCCAGCTCTCCTGTGCCAGCAGCTCCACGCTCCGTTCCCACCCGGTGTCTCCTTGTCCATGGCCTTTTAATCCTTTGGAATTATCAGGAATATCCTGACAATGTTCCTCCAGCTCTCCCTAATTACCCACCTCCCCCCAGCCTTCCAGAACCCACCCGCGAAGGGGGAGATCTTTTCCCCTTCAAAGCCGGATGGTTCCGCTTCTCCCTTCCCACTCCCAGCGTTTCTGGTTGGGAATCATTATTCCACCTGGGCTGTGACATTGCCTTTGCCCCCAGTAAACCTGATTTCCACCCAGGAGTGACCGGAATGAGGCACTTTGGCATCTGTACAGTGCCCTGGTGCCAGCGTCTGGTGACCGGAGCTGGGCACCAGCAGCTCTGGAAGGATAATGCCAAAAGGATGGAATGCCAAAGGGATGGAATGCCAAGGGCTCCACCCTGGAGGCCCCCTCACCTCCCCGTGGCTGTCAGCACCAAAAACATCCCTGTTCCTGCTGGAAGAGCCATTGATCAAATAAATCCTTAATTCTGATAGAAGTAAATCCATTGTCAGTCCCCAGGAGGGTTCGTCTGCCTCTAATCAGGGGTTGTTTCCCAGAAAACAAACCTTTCCTGTTTGCTCATGCTGGGATAAAGCTGCCCCAAAGCCCCGGGACTGGACATTTGCCCAACTCCTAGAATGGTTTGGTGTCCATCCTCTCTCCAGGGAATGAAACAGCCAAGGAAAGCCGGCAAAAGCAGCCACTGGAATGTCTCCTAGGCACTTGAAATGATCATCAGAGATTCCTTTAAACTTAAATATTCTGTTTTATCCGATCCTCTCCCATCCCATCTGGACCGGCATCCTGAACATTCCTAATCATGGAGCGCTGGAGGAGGCAGAGCCACCCCAAAACTTCCCAGCAATTTCTGGGAGCCCCTCACCCCTCTCCCCTCGGCCCCACCCGACACAACCCGAGCAGACGAAATACATTTTAATGTTGCCAAGACAACTGTGTTGACAAAGTCCCTTTTTTTTTTAGCTGCCAGAACCAGGGTTTTGTTGTAATTTGGAGTTCGTGGCTGAGCAGATTTCAGCACCACGCCTGCCATTCCTCTTTTGCTGTTTCCTACAATATTTTCCCGGCGCCTGCGGTGCGCGGAATTTAGATAAAAGCGTCAACTTCGCCGCTCACCCCATCTCAAACTGATGTTCTTATTAGGGCTTGGCCCATCTGTAAAACCTCAATTCCAGCACCATCAATTTTCCGAGAGGCTTGGAATTACACCGGTGACTCCGGTGTGACAAATTGGAGCAGTGTTAACACACCGCCACTTTGTCCTGGAAGACAAAATGGGTAGGGAGGAAATAAATGAGAAAATGCCACTTGATGGATGGTCTGGCAATCCAATCGCAGCACGAGAGGGGAATTTGGGCTCCATTTAGGAAGAAGAAAAAAGGGAAAGAAAATTTAAAAATCGCAGCAGGTTGGCTGGAGCTGTAATAGCTCCAGAGCTGCCAGCCGGCATCAATAAAGTCAGGGATGGGGCTCCTGGCTCTGAGTCTATCCAGGAATAAGCTCCTGGTTTCTTTCATCCCCTCCTTTTCTGCTGACACCCCAAAATCCTCCTTGCATGGCATTAAATTTTCCAATAAATCTTATTGCCACTGGTTTTCCAAGGAGTGACTCACATCCCTGTTTAAATCCCTCGGGAAAAGATCAGGCTCCTCACGGCACAAGCCTCCAACCCCCAGCCAGATCCCAGTGAAATTCTGCCCCTGGAACAACTCTGGGATTTCCTGAGTATTGTCACTGTCCCTCTTCAACACAGGGAGGTGCAGGATTCCTCACTTCCCCGTGGATAAATCCAGCACAAGGAACCAAAGCAGAGCCCTTGCCCTCTCTGCATTGGCATCCTCGGGGATGTGCCAAGGAAAAATCGAGGGTAATTTGTTCCCCTGAGTTTCTGTCCATGCTCTGCATTAGCACTTGTTGCCATAGTACCAACAACAGTGGCAAACTTCTCCAGGGGCCTCCTGGGACTCGCTCCTTGTCCTACAAGGGCTCTAATTCCAGCAGGATTCAGGTGGGAAGATGATGTGGACTTTTCTGCCTCCTGGATTTTGCTAATAGGAGAGGCTGTTCCTTGGAAGCAGCACCAGCCACATCACCCTCACCCCAGCAGCATCCCCGGATGTGGGGCCATGGATGTGGCAAGAAAGCCAGGAGCGTGTGTGGGAGAGGAATGGAAATGGACCCCATTGATCCCTGGGGTTTTTCCCTTCCCCATGGGACACCTCCTTTGGCTGCACCGCCAGCCCTACCCTAAACCAGTTTTTCCCTGTTCCAGAGGAGAGGATTTTGCCTTCCCAAGCCCCTGCTCCTCACTGCTGGCATTTGGGGCAGGCTGTCACCCCAGGGCCAGCTCGGGAGTCCTTGTCCCAGATGTAGAAGTGATGCTCCATTTTCCTGCCTTCCGGGGCCGAAGGATAATCCCTGCTGGGAGAACACTGAGCTCCCCTGCCTTTGAAAGCGAGGAAGAGCCGCACGTTTCCAGCACGTCTGAAAACATAAGCATGAAACTCTGGAAAATGGGATTAAGACAAGCCTCCCCTAGAAGGGCATTGCTAGATCTCGTTAAGCATTTCGGGGTTGTCACGGAGAGGAGAAGCCACGGGAAGCGTTTCCTTGGCATCACTGCCCTGGTTTTTGTAGGGACACACACAGAACCTCCAGGTTTCCACGCTCCACATCCAGGGCCACCATCCTGGTGACACCTGGTCTTCCCACAGCCACATCCCGAGCCAGATCCCGCCCAGCTGCCACGGAGGGTGACAACCCAGGGTCCCTTATCACACACAGCCCATCAGAGCTCATTTGGAATGAACGGGATTTATCCGGCCTCAGCCAGGCAGTGGCTCACAGGCCTCTTCGGGACACAATACATTTATTTTTGGAGGGATCAGATTGCATCTATAGATTTGATTTAATGCACAGATACGATCGGAGCAGTGGGAGTAGAACAAAGGCATCTGAGCTCTGCTCGGAGCTGCCTCTCCCAGCCGGCCCCTCGTTAGCGGGGTTGGGTTTCTTTGGGGAGAAATTGATGGGATCAACAAGTATCAAACAATATCCTCGTTACTCGGGAAAGGTAAATGCTAATCTATGCGAGCTGAGCTCATGTGACTTATCAGTTACTAAAAATAGTTGTTTTCAGGCACTGATTTAGGGAATCTGGCAGATTTCCTAAGCCTTTGTACAGACACACCACTGAAATGGAAAAGACAAAATACACAAGGCAAGCAGGGGGAGAAAAACATCTGACAGGGCCAAAATGGCCCTGAGGGCAAGGGAGGACCAAGCCCTCCCCATGAGCAGCCAGACAATGTTAATTCCAGGCGAGGATTCCAAGGAGGATTCAGCCCAAACCCCTCTGCCTAAGATGGCCTCTCACTCACGGCCATCGCACAGGCAGAGGGAATGAACAGAATCCAAAGGGAACAAGGAATTGTCGCTCTCCGGGGCTCCTGAGGGATGTGATGCTTCTCCCAGAGCAGGTAGGGAGTAGGGCAATATCCCCCTGCAAACCCACGGCTGCGTGGGAAGAGACTCTGCACCCGGAGTTTGTTTGCAAACATTTGCACGTTTGAAAACTGCAGAGTCTGTGCCTGAGTTTGTGGCATCTTTAAGGAAATATTCTGGGAAAGACAAGCTGGGAGAAAAGAGAAGGAGGAGGAAACTGCCGATGCAAACCGAAATCCTTTAAGGCTTCCCCACCTGAGACCTTGAAGAGAAAATCACAACCAACAAAACGTGCAGGTAGAAATTCCCGGGAGAGTGATTTCCCCCCTGCTCCCAAAGCCTCCCTGCAGCTGCTGTGTGATCATCCCTGTAGATTCCCGGCTGCCAGAGCCTCTGGCACTCGGGAATGTGGGTGAGGAAGAGGAGTTGTCACCGAAACCAGCCGAGCCCCCGACCGCTGCGGCTTCCCCCTGCAATCTCCCACTTTTCCAGTGCCAGACAGCCCCTGCTCCCACGGAAAGGAAGGAAGGAAGGAAGGAGACACTTCCCCTCCATCGCGGTGAGAGGCGGCTCAGCTCCTCGGGGGCTCGGCGGATCATTGTTGCATCGCCTGCCAGAATTTCCTCCCGACAGTCATAACTTGGAAGCGTTGGAAGAAAATGTCTGCACCTGGGCTGTGGGTGCTCGGGGAGCTGAGGCAGGGGCCCGGAGCTAGATGGGGCACTGCACACCCACGCTGGCACCAGATGTTCCAGATGTGCCTGCACAAAGAGCTCTTTTCCCCTCTGCTTTGCCAATAAGAACCAAAAGCTTTCGGCTGCAAACCCAGCCGAGGCAGCAGCAGGGCAAGCAGGGTTCATCTCCTCTGATCCCTGCGGCAGCGACTCTCTCCTGCACTCCCAGCGCATCCAGAGGCACCGGCGAGGTCCTTGGGGTGCAGGTGGGCAGGGGAAGGGGTAAAATCCGAGCTGACCCCGCGCTGTCCCTAAAGGATGGGAGCCAGCCATGGCCAGGACTTCCCGAGGGCTGGAGCGGCACTGGGAGTCTCTTTCCCACCCGGGGTTGGATGGGGGTCTTGCTCCTGCCCCAGAGCCCCGGGGATATTGGGAACAGCCTGGGGACAGCTGGGACATCCCAGCCCCGAGGGACAGCGCAAACAGCGAGGGCAGAACCTGGCGGGGGCCACCCGCCATCCCAGCACGGGGCTTGGTGGCATCTCCTGCCACCCCAAGCCCTCCCCGTCGGGTGTCCGGAGGGGTCTCGGAGCTCCGGGCAGGCGGCGGCGGCCGCAGCGTTCAGCACCCGGGACAGCTCTGACGAGGCGGGAGGATCGGCTCGTGCCCCCGGGACAACCCCGCTCCAGCCGGGACAGTGCCCCCAGCCCCGGGAACTGCCTTCTCCCGGGACACGGCATCCCCAGGGAAAACTGCCCTCCGCCCCGGCAAGCTGGCACTCTGCGAAAACTGCCCTCTTGCCCTCCCCATGAAACGCCCCTGTTAACCCCACTTCTTTCCGAAGTCCGCTCCCGGCCCTGCCCTCTCCGGAGCGATCGCATCCGGCCCCGCTCGCTGCCCAGCCCGGGCACAGTGCCGGCTGTCCCGGGCTCGCTGCCCGCCTGCCGCCCCCGCACTCCATCCACCTGCCCCGCCTGCCCTCTCCCGGCCCGGGCACGCCGTGCGCTCCCCCCGGTGCAGCCCGAGCCCCAGCCCGACTGGCTGCTCCGACTTGCGGGGAGGCAGACGGGGGTCCCGCTCAGCTCCCCAGCCCGGGGGCCACGGGGCAAGCCGGCCTCGGAGGCGGCGGAGGAACTTTGCGGGGTGCGGAAGGACTGCGGGAACACCCACAGCGTGTCACGGGGTGGGGGGCGAGTGGGCGCCGCGTCTCGGCACTGCTCCCCAGCCCAGCAAAGCCGCTCTGTCCGGGCAGGTCGCACGCGTGTCCCCGGCTGCCCGCACTGCCGGGGGAACAGGGTTCCCAGGGCTGGGGTCCCGCTGTCGCCTCCCCTTCCCCCGGCCAGGGGCACGGGGGAGCAGCTTGGCCCCGGTGCCCCGAGGAGGCGGCGGCGGCGGCGCTTCCGACGGGGCGCACGGTCCCGCAGCCCCGGCAAAGTTTCCCGGAGAAGCGGCGCCCGGTGCGGGGCCGGGGGGCACCTACCGTGCGGCGGAGAGGAGCCGTGCCCGCCCCGGCCCCGCGGCCGGCCCCGCATCCCTCGCGGCGGCTCGGCAGGGACGGAGCCCGGCGCGGCGCGGGGCTCGGCAGGGCTGGCAGGGGGGGAGCCAGTCCTCGCTGCGCCCCTTTATCCCAGCATCACCGAAACGAATCCGCTTTGACGTCCAACCAGGGTTTTTATGGGTGTGGAGCGAGCCGGTGCAGCCCTCATTAGGAGACACTCTGCTCCCCAAATCATACATCTTTTATATAACCTCATTTCCAGCGTGGCTTTTCTCCCCCCTCCCTCCCCTTGCCGGGGAGCATCGCCCACCCCCACCAATTAAAGAGCTCACAGACACCCCCCGGTCCCCACTTGTTGCTCGGCAGCTCCGCTTCACCCCCCGCGGGCCTGACTCAGCCCGCCCCGGGCGAGTGGGGGGCTCTGCCTGCCCCGGGGGGCAACGGAGTGGCTGAGCGCTCTCCAATCCCTGCCCAGCCCTGCTGCAGCCTCCACATTCCTGCTCCCAAGCGGGTTTTGCTGCAGAAAATCCCCCTCTTTTCCTGCCAGCGGGAAGCCCCCCGTGCCTGCTCGGTGCCAAGGGCAGACACCACCATTCCTTCGGGATCTTCAGCGCTCCCGGCCCGGATCCTGGCGGCGCTGGGACAGCCCCGTGCCTCAGCTGCCGGAGCTGCCCCTGGGCTGCACACGGGGCAGAGAACAAAGGGTCTCCTCACCCCATCCTGACTCTTTATCTGCCCCCAGCGCGGCCCAGAGCAGACCCAGGCTTGACATCAGTCTCCAGCCTTTGCGACTGTGCTCATTCCCATGGCAACAACAAACACACAATTATAGATATATAATATTATATAAACCGAGCGGGCTCTCGGGCAGGGGTGTGAGGTTCACCTGCTGCCAGCCTCCTCCCAAGGCCAGGAGGCAGCTCCGGCCGGAGCAGGGACAGGTGTCCCGAGCCCGGTGAAGATGCCCAGCCCGTGGATGGCCGGCAGCTCCGGGTGCCACCCAGCCCGGGCAGCGCCAGCGCCTTGCCCCACTGCCTCCCCAGAGGCAGGCAAACAACGCACGGCACAGCAGGCGATTCAATCACAGAACTTCCCGCAGGGAAGGGGGAGCGGAGCAGCCCCGCTCCTGCCCGGCACACCGGGAGCCGTGCAGAGGTGGAGAGGGGGAGAGGACGGGCAAATGCAGCAGCACAACCGGGGCTGCCTCCCCCGTTCCCCCCTCCTCACAGAGATCAGGCTGTAGCGCTGTCTGGGGCTGTCATGAAAACATGAATCTGCCTATTTCGAGCCAGGAGGACTCCTCCAAGAGTGAGCTTCCCAAGGGCATCTGCTCTGATCCAGGGAGGAGTGGGCACACGCTGGTGACAAAGGACTTGGTGCCCCAGGCGCGGGCTGGCAATGGGCAGCTCAGCCCCGGCTGGGAAAAGTCCAAACCCTTCTGCTGCCAGGGCTCACAGCTTGGAGCCTTGGAGCTGCAGGGCTCTGCGGGTTGGTGATGGTCGGGGAAGCCGGAGCAGTTTTCCTTGGATAGGGGTGCAGGCGGGTGCAGGCTCACGCAGGGCTGATGTCACCTCTCTGAGGGGACTGATGTCACCTGTCTGAGGGGACTCTGCACTGCCAAAGCCACCCCAGCACGCGGCACGGGCTCCGGCCACCAGCACCTCGTGCTCTCCCACCCTCCTGCCAGCGAGGCAGATCCGTCAGAGGAAGCAAAGCCCTGATCCCAAAGCAGAGCTCCCTGTGCCACTCCGGGTCACCGCTCTGGAAGTGCAGCTCTCCCACCACCGCCCTCAGCAGGACCCCATCCCAAGAACCAGCCCAGAATCCCAGAAACAGAGCTCTGCTCAGCCATGGCCCACATCCTCACAGGGCATGGGAGCGCTTCCTTCCCCCAAGGAAAACTGACTGGGACAACGCTCATTTTGGGATCAGCCGGAGCTTTGCCGCCGCCCGGAAACCCGGGTGAGCCAGGAGCGAAGTGTCCGTGTAGGAAGGGAGCTGGTGGCCTGTGCGTGCCCTGTGCTCGCCCTGCCAGGGAGGAGCCCCAGGTAGCCTTCCCCTCAGCTGGAAGCCGTGAGTCAGCCGGGAAGGGAAGGCTTGGAGCTTCGTGAACAGCTGAGGAGGCCGATGTGGGGCTGTGGGTGG
The DNA here is from genome assembly GCA_013397955.1 of Grantiella picta. NCBI lineage: Eukaryota > Metazoa > Chordata > Aves > Passeriformes > Meliphagidae > Grantiella > Grantiella picta. The sequence continues at coordinate 101,131 of VZRM01003847.1, read as the reverse complement.
AGAAGGTGGGGAGAAACCCTCCCCAGCACAGAGAGCCCCTTCCCTGCACAGCTCCTGCTGTGACAGCAAAGCCTTGCACCTTCCTTCCTCCAGAAAAAGCGTTTGGGGACAGGATTTCTCCTCAGGGAGCATGTTCCTGTCATCCTGCCTCCCACCCTGGAGAACAGACTCCCAGCTCTGGAGAAACCCCCCCATTCCCAGCCCTGCCGAGCCAGCCTCCTCCATGGAAGTTGCTTCCCCCTTTCCCACAACTGGCAGCAAATTCAAGCGGTGCTGCCTGGCAAGTTATCCCCCAAAACTGCTCGGGCGAGGGAAGAGCCTCCTCCCTGCCCCTCACAGCGCTGCTGCCCGGTTCTGCCTCTCCTCTGGCAGCATATGGCCAGGAGCGAGCGGCGCTGAGCTGCTGCCAGAGGTTGGGGATAGAAACCAAATATAAACCCAGCACTTAACGCCCAAGTTTCCTCCCCACCCCTCTCCTGCCGCCCTTCTCCCTCACCCACCTCTCTCAGGGGAGCGTGCCAAGGAGCCGGAGCTGGATCCCTCAGCCGGAGCGCCCAGCCCGTTGGGATCCGCCGGGAATGTGCCGCTCAGGATGCTCGGCTCTCCCTAAGATCCTTAGGAATGCGTGGCCTCGGCACAGATCACACACACAATCTCCCCGGCAGCCGCGGCTCGGGAGTTACTGGGCTGCTATTTCCATGCGGCTGGAAATGCGTCCGGCGGATTAAAGCCCGCGGACTAAAGGAAGGGCTGAGCATATTTATACCAAAGCTTTAGGAGCTGTGGAACGGCGCACAGCACACACACACACGCGCGCACCAGCTGATAGCGGGGTCTGGCACCGCCGCTGCGGCGATTTGGGACAAATCCCAGGATTGTCTGTCTGTGCTCCAGTTTAGAGCGAGCGCCGATGCGGGGCTTTGCCTAGAGGTGGCAGTGAGCTTTCGCTCTTCCCTTTTCCGAGCCCCCAGCACAGCCCGGGAAGTCCCGGGAGCTCTGCGCTGTCTGACGGGCCGGGAAGGGTTTGGGGTGACAGGGACAGGTGGGACACGCTGTCCCCTTCACGATCCCCTGCCACAGGCTCGGGGGGTTCTTTGGCATCGCCCACGGGGCACAGGCTGGGGATTCATCAAAGCCAGATTTGGAGCAGAACCGGGTTTTGCCCAAATCCTTAAAACCCGGGAGCTCGTGGCCAAGGTTTTTAAAACATCCCCGCGCCGGCTCCCAGCTCCTCCATCCCTGCGACATTTTAGGGGAAAACTCTTTGTCCCTCACTTCCAGAAGCCATCAAAGCCCTCAGCGACCGGGCAGAGCTGTCACAACGGGAAATCTCCCAGCACGAACCCCAGTAGCCAACAGGACACCTGTAAACCCCACCAACAGCCACATTTACGTCCCAGACCTCCCCGCCCTGGGGGTCAGAGTTGGAAAACGCTGCTGGGAATGTTCCTTGATGAGCTGGGAGCTCATGTCCTCCTGCGAGGGCACGAGGTGGGCGGTGAAGGGTGATCTCTCTCTCTCACACGTGGGCACACACGCACACAGCAAATCTAATAAAAAGATATTAGTCCGAGAGAATTTGGCTCCTGGCATTCAACTATCTCGAGCTTCATACAGACACCGAAGAAATGAGATTATGGGAGCACACAAACAAGAAATTCCAGGGGGAGGAATTCGTGTTTCATTGCTGTTATAGGGCAGAGAGATACCTGTCTGTCTTCCCTTGCGTTTCTTTTTCAATTCTAGTTCAAAATATGAACCCACTCCCTCCAAAAGTCACATTTCCTCCAGCCCCAAGCCCTACCACCTTCCCATCAAAATCCAAATTGCTCTCATTACCATTAGAAGGACACGCTGGAGCGCTGACAAACGCCCCAAAGTTCAAGGACTCCTCGTAAATCCGGGGTGTAATTTAGATTTTAAAAACCCCCTGCTCCAAAACCTCTCCTGGCAGCCTGAAAAGGGGCTGGAGTCACTCCTGGGTTATTCAGATGCAAAGCCTGTTGTGAAGCACAAGTGTCTGCGCTGAGCCATCCCCAGCAGCTGGAAGTTCGGGGGCAGATGCTTCGCAGCAGCAGCACAGCTCCACGACTCCACTGGAATCAGCAGAATCGAGATCATTAAAGCGAGCTAAAACCAGCCACTTCCCGGGGTTTGGTGCCATCTGAGTCTCTATTCCCAGCCCGTTCCTTTCCAGGGGGATCAGGCCCTAGAATGGTACCTCTGAACCTTTAGCTCGATTCTTGGCATAATTACAAACCCGAAAAATCGCTTTTGTGTCGACCTGAAACAGCAAATTTAGAGATTTAATTCTTTTTTTTCAACGAGGTGACACATTTCTGAGGGCTGTAGGTGAAAGAGTCTTTTGAAAAGCCCCAAATCCCTAATCTGAAGTGAAAAGTTATCACTGGAGGACCTTGGGGTGGGTGGTGACAAGCACAGGAAAGGTCCCTGCGTCAGCCAGGCTGTGGGTAAATAGGGCCGGGGAGGAGCGGCGAGGGCTGGAGCAGCCTGACGAGCCTGATAAGGCAAATCTGCGCAGAATTCGCTGCAAAAACCCACACAAAGCAAACCCAAAAGCAGAGGAACAGCTGCCGGCGAGTCCTTCATTTCTAAAGAGGAGCAAGGAGGCAAAAATAATGTGACAAAAATAATCCACTACGCAGCAGCAGAGCCCCTCGGTGCCGCCCTGCGGGGTGGGGGGTGGAGGCTGCAATTCCCTGCTCCCCCCAGACCCTGTTCGATGAAACAGGGAATTTGGGCACCCCAAGAGGAGGAGAGAGCTGTGAGACCCTCCCGAGGGCAGGGTGAGATGGGATTTTGGGAAGGAATTGTTCCCTGGGAGGGTGGGGTGGAATTCCCAGAGAAGCTGTGGCCGCCCCTGGATCCCTGGAAGTGTCCAAGGCCAGGCTGGACAGGGCTTGGAGCAGCCTGGGACAGTGGAAGGTGTCCCTGCCCGTGGGAATGAGATGAGATTTAATCTCCCTTCCCACCCAACCCATTCCATGATTCCATGTCCCTGCTTCTTCCAGTCTGGATGGTGCACAAAGAGCAAGGAGAAGTTGACAACGTGGAAGGCAAATCCAAGCCCCCAAAATACTCACAGCCCAGCAAAATACTACCACTAATAATAAAAAACCTTGCATCATATTCACCTCTAAATCCTCCCCGTTTGGCTCATTCCATCTGTGGATCTCTCTCAGCCCAGCTCCCAAAAAAAAAAAAAAAAAAGGGAGACAAACAAGAACTCATCAGACAAAGCTGTGGGATTTTCCCCCTTTTCTTCCCCAAACCAAACAAAAAGCTCCACTCAGCCTTCCCACCAGCTGAGGAGAAGTTTGCAGATGCTTTGCCAGGAATTTGGATTTATTCCTGGCATGGTTTTAATGGCATATTGAAACTGCTGGAATCCCAAACCCATCCTGTTTTTGAGGTCTCCCATTAAATTTCTCTGGATTTGCCAGGATGAGGCAGAGGGATAAAGCCCAGCTGGATGCACCCTGCTCCTTTAGGAAAGGGATACCAAAATAATTCCCAAAAAAAAAAGCCAATCCCTCAAACCTTCCAAAGCTGTGGTGCTGTTGGAGAAGGGAAGTTATCCCTGTGAATAAAATCTGGAGGATTTCCCCCTCTGGATACACCCAGAGGGTGATGGCAACTCCACCAAGGGTGGAATTGCTGCCCAGAAATCCCAGATCAGCTGCTTTGGGGGGTTAAAGATGTTTTCCTCCAGCCATGGATAAACCCTAGGCAGGGAGAGGATTCCTGATCCCTGGAAATGTCCAAGGCCAGGCTGGACAGGGCTTGGAGAAGCCTGGGATGGTGGAAGGTGGGTGGAATGGGATGAGATTTAAGATCTGTCCCACCCCAACCCGTTCCACGATTCCTTGCTGGGCACACACAGATCCTAATCCCACCACTCCGACTGGATTCCATCCAGTTTGCATTGGGAGGAGGTGAAATCCTGGGAAATCCTGTCTCTCCATGCCAGGAAAACACTNTTCTCTTGTGGAAAGCAATGTGCAGCTTGAAATCAGAAACCACTCTTTCGGGCTCTTCTTTTTATTTTATTTTATTTTATTTTTAGCAATGTTATTTTCCCCTCCTCATCCGAGGGTGTTTTGCAGCAGGAGCAGCTGATGGGCTGGAAAAAGGCTGGGAGTTGGGAGGAGGAGGTGCCCATCCATGCAGCCCCAGGGAGGGATTGGAGGNGGCATGGTTTTAATGGCATATTGAAACTGCTGGAATCCCAAACCCATCCTGTTTTTGAGGTCTCCCATTAAATTTCTCTGGATTTGCCAGGATGAGGCAGAGGGATAAAGCCCAGCTGGATGCACCCTGCTCCTTTAGGAAAGGGATGCCAAAATAATTCCCAAAAACAAAGCCAATCCCCCAAACCTTCCAAAGCTGTGGTGCTGTTGGAGAAGGGAAGTTATCCCTGTGAATAAAATCTGGAGGATTTCCCCCTCTGGATACACCCAGAGGGTGATGGCAACTCCACCAAGGGTGGAATTGCTGCCCAGAAATCCCAGATCAGCTGCTTTGGGGGGTTAAAGATGTTTTCCTCCAGCCATGGATAAACCCTAGGCAGGGAGAGGATTCCTGATCCCTGGAAATGTCCAAGGCCAGGCTGGACAGGGCTTGGAGAAGCCTGGGATGGTGGAAGGTGGGTGGAATGGGATGAGATTTAAGATCTGTCCCACCCCAAACCGTTCCACGATTCCTTGCTGGGCACACACAGATCCTAATCCCACCACTCCGACTGGATTCCATCCAGTTTGCATTGGGAGGAGGTGAAATCCTGGGAAATCCTGTCTCTCCATGCCAGGAAAACGCTGCAGGGGCCCCACCTGTTTTGATTTCCAGGCTTTCCTTGCACCTCAACACTCTGCAGCTCTCGGGGATGCCTCATTCCATGCTGGATCCTGGGAAAAGCCTGGGAAGGAGCATGGAGACCCACAAGCTGGACAGACCCAGCCCCACAATATTTTCTGGACCAGGATGGGATAATCAGGAACAGGAAGGGGGAGAGGTGCTCCAGATACCAGGAGAGCTGGCATCCAAACCACTCTTTCTTTTNTGGGAGCAGGAGGTGCCCATCCATGCAGCCCCAGGGAGGGATTGGAGGCTAAAAACACAGTAAACAGGAAAGACAACCTCACAAATCACCAGGCCACCTTGGGCCAGGGGAGCACTGCCCCATGAAAGGCTGGAAAATAACCAATTCCTCCCCATTTCCCATTTTAAAAAAGGGAAAATTAAGGCACAGAAAGGAGCAGGGTCAGCGACCAGGTTTGCAGCTCCCCCAGGGCCAAATTTCAAAGGGAAAAATAAAAATTTCCAAGCATTTTCCCTTTTTTTTCCTCACCTCTCTGCCGGATGGGAGACAGCGCTCAGGGCTTTCATGGGACAATCAGGAATTCCTGGAGCAGGGAAAGGCTGGAAAACTCTCACCCCGAGACAGAAATAAATCTGAGTCTGAGGCTCCGAGAGAAAGACCAGGAAGGAAAGAAACAAACCCTGAACACGATCAAGATCAAGCAAGAAAGGAGCTGTTGCAAAGTTCTGGTTCTCTCCCTGCTCCCTGGGGCTGCATGGAGCATTTCCAACCCCACTCTGCTCCCTGGGGAGGCTGCTCATCCCGGGGTGACAAGAGGAAAACCTGGGAAGTTTGGGGACACCTGCAAGGTGATGGGGGAGAAGGGAGGGATGTGGAAGGGCAGAGACTGGGATTGCAGTGGTGCATTGCTGGGGTGGGGACTGGGAGTGTGGGAGCACTGAATCCAGGGGGATCCCAGCTCGGGAAGGACATGGAGCTGCTGGAGGAATCCAGAGGAGGCCATGGAGCTGCTCCAAGGATGCTCTGGAGCCAGGCTGGGAGAGCTCGGGGTGTTCACCTGGAGAAGAGAAGCTCCAGGGAGAGCTCAGAACTCCTTCCAGTGCCTAAAGGGGCTCCAGGAGAGCTGGAGAGGGACTGGGGACAAGGGATGGAGGGACAGGACACAGGGAATGGCTTCCCACTGCCAGAGGGCAGGGGTGGATGTGATATTGGGAAGCAATTGTCCCTGTAAGGCTGCAATCCAACTCCCCTACAAAGGAATCGCTGCCTCTCCAAAGTCTGATTTTCCCTGTTCCCCCTTCCCTCTCCAGCATTCTGCTGCTTCCCAAAGAAACCTCTCCCGCCTTCTCCAGATTTTGGGGTGATAGCACAACCTCAGCTATGTTTTCCTTGCTCTCAGAGTGCTATCAACGCCCTGCAGGGGAGGCCAGGGCAGCCTCTGACCCTAAGCTGCTCTCAGGGGGTGCAGGAAGGAGCCCCAAGAACCAGAGCTTCTCAACCCTTCCCCACAACCTCAGACAGCCTCCCCATCCCCTTTTCCCTTACTCTCTCTTTATTTTTTCTCCTTCCCCCCGTCTCTCCCCGACCTCTTATTCCCAGTGGCCGAGAACATTTAGTCTGGCCGGGAAAAGGAAATCTCATTACAGAATTATGGTTCATTTAGCAGGTCCCACTGGAAGCCCTGCAATAACCACTGCCTTCCTAACAGGATTAGCCAGCGTCTGAACCTCCCGCTCTCCCTGCAGCCACCTCCCTGCCCAAAAACCCCAAAAACCCCCCAGAAAACCCTAAGCAGACACGGAAAACGGTGATTCCGGTGGATGCAGGGAAGGGAAGATAGAGGGGAGCTAAGGTGGAGGATTTGTTTATGTGAAGGTGGGCATTGCCGGGAGAGGTTTGAAAGAGTTATCCCAGAGTTATCCCAGAGTTGTTATCCCAGAATTATCCCAGAGTTGTTACCCCAGCTTCTCCAGCTGCAAATCCCACTTGGCTTTGCTGCCTTGGCCTCTCCCAGCCTGCCCATTCTCCCCCAGAGTTGGAAATTGGGAATATTAATGCCGGAAACACCCTGGGTGCCACAAGTCCTGCTGAAGTTCAGATCTGCCATTCCCTGCCTGCTGCTCCTGGCAGTATCCAGGTGCTCCTGGAAGCTGCTTGAGGCTTCTCCTGGCATCAGTCTCGGAGTCTCCGTGGTTTTTGGTTGGAAACAGGAACAAAATTCCTAGGTTCAGCTCTTGTTAAGAGGGTGGGAAATATAATCCAGAGGAGAAGGTGAAGAAGATAAAAAAGGCAAATTATGCAGGGCCAGCAGAACAGCCCAGTTCGGGCTTTGCCTTCAGTGAGGCTGAAATCTCTCTGCTTTTCCCAGTTAGCATCAGGAAAAGGGGGTGAAAGAGCAGTAAATGGGGTGTAGAATGTGTGAAAACACCCCTGGGATCTTCCCGCTCTCCGCACCATCCCTCCCTGGGATCTTCCCACAATCTTCCCCCCCAGGAGATCCCCGGTGTTCCATGACCACGCTGGGTCACCTCTGCCTCATCCTGACAAATCCAGGTCAATTTAATGGGAGACCTCAAAAACAGGACGGTTTTGGGAGCTGTGGGAAAAGGGCGGCTGGAATGTGTGGGATACCAACAGGGAGCTGGGATTTGGGCTGATTTGGATTGGGAGGTGACACAAGCGCTGTCCCCAGGCTGAGGGTGGCACACCCAGCCTGGAGCTGGCTCTGTGCTTGGCCCCGGGCAGGGAAGGAAAATATGGAAACATGGAAAATGTTCTGCCTACAACAAGTGCTGGAATTGTCTCAGCAGCAGCATCCCTGCAGGTGTTCCTGGCAAAGGAGGAGCTGCAGACAGGAGCAGGATCTGCCTGCCCTCGGAGCAGAGAGAGGTTTCATCGAAAGGAATGGGAATAATGCTATTAAAATACGGAATTTTTTGGACCAAGTTTGCCAGGACAGGGCTCTCATTACTGCCATCTCTGCTGACTACACCAATTTTCATGGGGAAAGGAGGATTTATTTCCTCCGCCCCTTTGTCTGTCAGAGCTCCAGGAAAGCCAAGACCTGTGGGGTCACTCTGGGAATGTCCCATTGTGGGAATTCTCCACGGAACAGCCTCTGGCTCAGGGGCGACACATTTAAGGTGTTCAGGGATGCATCCACACCTGCATGGAGACTCTTCCCACATCCCACGTTTTATCCAAGCTCATTCCCCACTGTGCCCTCGAGGAGCCCACGCTGTCAGGTTAGGGGAGAACATCATTAACACTCACACACTAATTGAAAACTGGGACAGGCTGAGGCCCAAGGATTGCCACAGACTGCAAAAATGCATCCAAAGCGATTTATGAACAAGATCCAACCCCCCAAATGTGCCTCGGGATAATCCTTCAGCACACACAGAGCGTGATCTATCCATGAGAATAATGAATAATCATCATCAATAAAATACAAAGTGTGCGCTCAGCAAGGGGTGGTCCTGTTTTGGGGTAGGTGATTCTGGGAGGGAGGGCAGTGTTAATCACAATTAGGTTAAAATAAACCAAATTCATGCTGGAGAGTTCATCCCTGGGCTGAGAGCTGCTCTGGGTTCCATCAGCTCCAAGGTCCCATCAGATTCCTGTCCCTGCAGGGATTCCAGAGCCTGGCCTGGTATTCCCACTCTGCTCCTCCTTCTGTTCCACCCCAAGCAACTCCCTAAGTTTGCAGACTGGGGGGAATCATCATGGAATAATTTTGGGGGACATCAACCCCATTCCACCCTGGGAGCAGCGACTCCATTTCCCCCTGGAATTTCTGCCCTGTTAAACCTTCTGTTAAAATGTGACTTTACTTCCCAGTTTTCCCTAATCTGACCACCCCAGCAAGGTCCCCTGGAGCTCCACGAGGATCATGCAGGAGCCCTGGGAGGTGTTGGAGCCCCACAGCACCAGGAGCTCCCGGTGTTCACTCCCACCTCGGATACCCTGAACAAGCTGGGCACGGCTGAGACACATCATTAGGAGCAAATAAAAGGCCAGGGTGGGTTGTTTCTCTCAGGGATGAGCCCTGCAGCTCCCACGCTGCTCCAGCAGAGCTTTTCCATCGTTAACAAGGCTCTGTCTGGAGCTGCAGGGATGCGATAGCCCTGCAATCGCTGCTCAGGGAGCTGTGTGGGCAGGGGTTAAGTGCTGGGGGCAGCAGGCAGAGGGGTTTGTGCTCCCAGGGTGACAAGGACACCCTCAGGAGGGCACTGGGGATCTCACCAAAAAGCCTAAGGTGAAGACTGTGGGAAGAGAAAAGGGAGGGAGGATGCAGAGAGCAGGGAAAGTTTCCCTCATGGGCACTCTGTACTTCGGTCTGCAGCATCTCCTGAAGCCCAGAAGTGAGGCCAAAAGGTGTTCAAGGAAACACAGGGATAATGATCCTGCCAGGAGGGTGCAAATCCCTGCTCCAGACCTTCCAGTGCATCCTCTCTGGGAAGGGAGGGGAGATGAGTCCTGTCCAGCCATGGGGATGGGCAGGGAAGGGGCAGCCTGAGCCCTGCCAGAGCTCCAGGACAAGGATCTCACTCCCTCAGCCCACAGATCCCCGCTGTCCCTGTCACCTTGGCTTTGGGAAGGGATTTGATCCCCTTTCCCCAGAGCTGGGAGTGCCCTGCCTCCCCCCGGCCCCTCTGCCGGGACCATTTCCACCACACCTCCACCGGCAGAACGGGAATGTCTCTGGGAGAACTGGGAACGGACAAATCTGACCTTCCAGCAGGGTACAACCACCCAAAACATCACCCACGGTGGGGAAAGTGACACAGGGCTGGCTGACCCCAAGTGTCCCTGCAGCTTCCCCCGCACCCTTTTCCCATTTCCCCTCTCTCCTTGTTTGTTTATTTGGCCAT
>VZRM01003847.1:49397-60131 GCA_013397955.1 Grantiella picta | reverse complement strand
GATGGATGGATATAAACCAATTAAAAATATATTGACATTTGAATATCATAATGGAGGACGTGGGCGGCTGCTGCCTCGACTCCCGCCCNCCAACCCAACCCAACCCAACCCCACACACTGTACAATGTCCTCCAATTTTCCTTCTCATACCAATTACAGTAAAATCTATTTACAGAGCCTTAATTACCAAAGNTTTTTTTTTTCTTTTTGCTTTTCTCTATCCGCCCACGCTCATTCCAGGCAACTTTGGAGACATGAGACTGGATACCTGTGCCTGGGAAATAAAACACCCAACACACAGCTCGTTAAAGAGGTTTGGTGACTGCAGATGTCGATTTGATTAACAAATTAAAAGTTCCAGGGTTTCATTTCGCTGCTCTGCCCCAACTCAGTTCCACTGCTTTCCCCTTGCCCAGTTCCTCCTGCCCTGGGAATTGCAGCATGCACTGGTTTGGAATCACTGCCTGGGAGAGATTTTGGGGGAAATAATCACAAAATCATAAAACAATCATGGAATGGGTTGGGTTTGAAGGGACTTTAAGGACCATATGATTCCAGCCCTCTGCCATGGGCAGGGACACCTTGGATGGGGCTTGGAGCACCCTGGGATAACACAAGGTGTTCCTGCCCTTGGCATGGGTGGAACTGGATTAGCTTGAAGGTCCTTTCCTGCTCAAACCATTCCACGAGTCCACAAAACTCAGAAGAACCCCAAACTCCAGAAGATTTTACAAAGTGTTTACAAAGGACCCTCCTGCTACTAAGCCAGAAGCTCTACATCGCTCCACTGGGCAGAGAGCAGCATTTTCAGGATAAGCACTGAAGCAGGAATGGGATTAATCCCATATCCCATGGGTTTTGGAAAGACAACAGCATCCTTCAGAGTATTTCCTCTCTGGGATTGTTGGAAATCATCCTGCGGGACACAAGTGAGCTGCAGTGGGGATTTAGGGCAGCAAGTGCCTCCACAGGGATGGTTTTCCTTGCTCAGATGTCCCAGCACATCCCAGAGCACCCCAGCTGGATTCAGCCCAAGGCAGCTGTGATACAAACACACTCTCCCTCTAAACCATCTTCCCATCTCCTGCAAGAGTTTGGTTGCAGTCAAATAGGAATTTGCTGAAGATTAGGATCCAAGCACTCTGAAATCAGTGATAAAATCCTGGGTTTCTGTAAGCGGAATGAATTAAATTGTGCAGAATAACAACCGACACAAATCCTCCTTCCACCACCTTTATTTTTCTGCACTATTTTGCTACATAAACTCACCACGCTGTAAGCTCTGCCACACAACAGCCTTCTGCCACCTCCATGACCTGCCTGCACACACAGGAGTTCCCCCAGCCCTTCCCAACCCCCGGAAAACAAGTTTTCTCCCAGAGAAAACCATTTTACAGCTAGTTGCCTGTGATCTGAATTGGCCACAAATTGACACTGGAAATGCAATGAGTGGATTAGCACTGGAACGGGGCTGGATTTCAGCCCTAAAGCAAGTTAAGATCAGCTGTTTTCCTGGGAAAGGGTTGTTTAGAGGAAAATCCGCACATTTCTGCCTATCTGAACTGCTGAGATAACCCCGAGAGCAGAGCTTGCAGCTCTTTGCTGATGAGATTCCCATCTTTCCACTTCATTTGCAGGATTTCCAAATCCTTCCCAGCGGACGGAGATGCTGCAGGAGAGCAGCAGCAGGGCGGTGCAGAGAGGGTGGTGACACCAGCACATGGGACATGTCCCCTCTGCTCCTCAGACCCCGGCAGAGCCATCAAAGCGGCCCAGGTGTTTCTGCCCTCCCCTCGATGAATAACAGCTCCGAATGAATTCACCGAGCGCCACATCCGACTTTTCTCGCTGGATAAGGAGCTGCCAACGCCGAGATAAAGCCTGGTTGATACCTTTTATGCCGCACCTGAGCCCATTCAGCCACCACCTGCGGAACCTTTTCACGGCACAGCTCAACAATTCCGCTTCTCGTCGCTCCTCAATCGCTCCCCATTCGGGCAGGACAAAGAGCGGTGCCCGGGGCACGCTCGGAATCTTCTGCCTTTCCTCTTTGAGAGGTCCCTGCTGAGCGTGGCTTTGAGGGACACGGCTGGGGATGACAAGGCCACAAAACACCTATGCTCGGCATCAAAAACAAGGCAGATCATTTGCGTCTGCAGATGGATCTTGGTTCATTCAGTGCTGAAGTGAAAACTCTTAAGGAATTCTTGTCTTCGCCTCCCAAACTTCTCCATCCCACCTGGCAGCGGAGCGGGTTGGTGACACGTGCCCTGGTGCCACAAGGTGACCAAATGCCATCCAGAGCTGAGGGACAGCAGGACAGAGATGCAGAGATCCTTCCCAGGGTCCTCGGGAGTTCAGCTCATCCCATGGCACATCCACATCCCGGTGCCTTTCCCGGCACCAGGACAGGCCCAGCCCCATCCTGCTGCAGATGCCACTCTCAATTCAAAATGAGTTTTTGAAGTGTTCAGCCAAGCAAGCCAAATCCCAAATTGCTTTATAAACACTCTGCATTCCCAACGTGGGCTGGAGACATCAGCAGTGGGAGCGAAGCCAAGGCGGCTCGCAGAGGAACAATTTGGGATGAGGGAGGCAGAGCTGGAGCGCTGCCTCTTGGTGTTTTTGCTGTTCCACGGGAAAACGGACTCATCTGTCTTTCGTCCTTTGGGGGTTTTTACCCCTCTCTGCAATATCGATGGTCATCACCTCTGCACTAATGGTCATTGTCTCTACACTGATGGTCATCTATATTGATGGTCATTGTCTCTATATTGATGGCCATCACCTCTACACTGATGGTCATCACCTCTATACTGGTGGTCATCACCTCTACACTGATGGTCACTGTCTCTTCATTGATGGTCATAATCTCTACACTGATGACCGTCACCACCATATTGATCTCTACACTGATGGCCATCACCTCTACATGGACAGTCATTGTCTCTACCTTGATGTCCATCACCTCTACACTGATGGCCATCACCTCTACATGGACAGTCATTGTCTCTACCTTGATGTCCATCACCTCTACACTGATGGCCATCACCTCTACATTGACAGTCATTGTCTCTACACTGGTGGCCAACACCTCTACATTGATCACCATCACCTCTATACTGGTGGCCACCACCTCTACATTGATGGCCAACATTTCCACAGAGCCCCGTCCTGGCTCCAGCTCAGGAGCAGGGATCATCCTGAGCTGACAGCCCGGCAGTTGCAGGGCACATTCCATCACTCCCGGAGCTTTGTGCTTCCCTTCCCTCTTCCCAGCCATCCACACAAACGCCCATTCAATTAGAGAGGTGATAAACGCCAGACCCTGGGAAGTTCATTCCTTGCCGGGATATGGATTTATGGGGAAGCAGCTCAGATACCATGGAGACAGTCAGCACTACAGACCCAGGGGAGACACCGGAGAAGAGAGCGAGGTGGGGAATTAATAAAAAATGCTTTAATATAAAAATACCTCTGCTCCCAGGTTACATCTGTGCTGGAGGAAAGACACGGCAAAGGATGCTTGGATGCTCCCACATTCCCCAGCAGTTTACCCACTTTAAGGTTTTTCGTGGAAAAAGGACCCTTTGGGGAATGTTAAAAGAGAAACAGCGACAGGAACCACTGAGCCAGGACTTACTTGATTTCATTTGAGCAGGACCATAGAGGGAAAGAAGGAGCTCTGCACATTCTGGCACGTTCCTGACTTACTTGGGAAGTTTTCCAGCTGTTCCCATATATTGGCTTGTTTTTCTCTTTTCCCAGTGTCTGGCAGCAGTGCTTTAGAAACTCCACAGCTCCCGAGATGTTTCACAAAATGGAAAATCGAACAAGAATGGAAGAGCAGCAAAGGGAGAGGTTTGAGTTCATTTTCATCCCAAGGTTTTGTTTTCCTCTAAATGGACAAGGAATTTCACCCCCTTCACTCCCTGCCAATGCCAGAGTGAGCGGAGCAGAGCAGTGGCAGCATCCAGCCTGAGATTCCTGAGCCTGCTGCATCCAAACACCGTGACCGTGACCATGACCAGGGAGAAAAAATTTGGGTATTAGGGAAGATTTCTTCACTGCCAGAGCTGTGAAGCCCTGGCACATCCCTGGAGGATTTAAAAGGTGTGTGGATGTGACACTTGGGGACATGGGGCAGTGGTGACCTTGGCAGTGCTGGGAGAATGGTTGGAATTGACAATCTTAAGGACTTTTTTGAATCCAAACGATTCTGTGGTTGGTTTGACAGAAGCAGCAGCCAAAAGCTTGGTGGCAACTCAGGGCCACGAAAGGCATGAACTGGGCACCAGCATCCAGCAGATCCTGGCCCCTCCATGCTGGAAATCCTCATCCCATCCAACCCCATTCCAACTGAACCCAAAGTAGGGGTTGGGAAATCGAATGCCCTGTTTTTCCAGTGGGAAAGCAGGGGATTCAATTCCTGCCACTTCCAGCAGAGCCCACATCCCCAACCCAGAGATGGGAGACCCTCCTGCTCCTCACGGAGGAGCCTCTGCAGAGCCAAACCAGCAGGAGGGAACAGAAAAGCCCTGGAGAGCCGACGCTCCCCTCATCCCACTATCTCCTGCCGATGGAAGCACCGGTTGCTGATGGATATTACTTAGGCAGCAGAATTTTCCTGCCGGCAGCTGGCACGCGAGATAACTACAGCCAAACCACAAGGGCTGCAGCAGGAGGAGGAGGAGGAGGAAAAGGAGGAGGAGGGGGATCAGCCTCCCCGAAAAGTAGCTCCAACTCCATCGTCGCTTCGGAAAATAACAAGTTCTTTGGAAAAAGCCAACTCCATGCATTTTTATTTGGAGGAAATAGAGGAGACGAGCTCTTCTCCAGCTGCAGGGAGAAGAGCTCGGAGCCAGGTGAATGCAAAGCAGCCCCCGGGGCTTAGCTAAAGCCAGGCTTGCAAACAAGTCATCCGAAAAAACTCCATGCTCCAGGTGCCTTTGGAAAAGACGCACTCAGAATCGGCTCTGAGAGGGAGGGTTGGGAGCACAGGGAAGAGTGGAGGCTCCTCGACCTCCTTGTCTTTGATATATTCTCTGCACCCTGCTCCTCCTGCTGTTTTGAACTTCAGGATGGAAAAGAATATATTTTTAAAATCCTTTTGGAGAAAGGAAAGAAACTTTGGACTGAGCTGGCTGCTTCACTGGAATTCAGCTCCACTTTGGAATAGTAATAATAAGAATTATTATTAATAAAAAGTTAATGCGACTGTCACAGGAAGGATCCGTTTCTTTGGCTAGGCAGGGTGCTGGCACATCGGTCCCACACAGGCAGCCCTGCTTGATCCCAAAGAGGATCCCAGGCATTGAGGATGCTCAGAAAAAATCCGGAATGATGCTGGGATGTCACTCAACAGGGATGGGAAGAGCTGGCACAAGCGGAAGGACTTTTTGGGACCATCTTTCAGCAGGGCACTTAATCAAAGGCATTTCCTTAAATCCCTTCCTCTCCAGCAAAGTGAATCCCCCCGTGTTAAGCACTTTCCCGGAGAAATCAGGGCCAAAATAGCAATATTTCCCTGGCATTTGGAAACACTCTTAAAACACAAAGGAGAACTTTCCCCTGGAGCATCCTCCACGTTAAGGAGCAGCCGCCGGTGGGGATTTGGTGCTCCACCAGGCAAGAAAAGCTCAGCCAGCCCTGATGTTTCCACATCAAACACAGAGGATCAAGCTGCTGCTTTTCCCCATTCCCAACCATCTCTTGGCTCGGGATATTCCAGGCTCCTCCCCGAGCTGCTGTCTGCAGGTGGAAGATATATCCAGGTTTAATGTATGTATTTATCCACATATTGACTTTGCTGTTGTCAGTCGTTATCAAGATTTATCCAGCCTGATGGCCTCGTATCGATCGGGAGGGAGCGTATTCCCACGGGTCAATCCATTCTGATCCAGCGCCTGGCATGAAGTCAATCCCTATTTATTATATGATAGATGAGCTCCATTATTTACCTGCCAGGGAAGGGAATGCAGCAGAAAAGTGGGAAAAGGAAAAAAACCAATGGAGGCAGAGCAGGATGCTCTGGATCCCGAAGTGGGTGTTTGAACACGGATGGGGTATGGCGAGGCGGGAATTCGTGGCTTCCCTTTCCAAAATACACCCAGGAATGGGGAGAGAAGGGCAGGACCTGCAAGGCACCTTGGGAATGCTCCAGGATCAGAGAATCATGGAATGGTTTGGGTGGGAAGGGATGCTAAAGATGATCTCATCCCACCCCCCTGCCATGGACACCTTCCACTATCCCAGGTTGCTCCAAGCCCCATCCAACCTGGCCTTGGACACTGCCAGGGGTGGGACAGCTCGTGCCAAACCCTCACAGGGAAGAATCTCTCCCCAAAATCCCATCTAACCCTGCCCTCTGTCCATGGGAAGCCATTCCCTGTGTCCTGCCAGTGGATGGCTCCAGCCTGGCATGGAGGAAAACAAGGTGACAACTCCGCGCCTCTCACTGAGCAGGACTTAGAGCTTTTCCTTAAATTACAGCACAGGAAGGAAGGCTGGGAGGATTCCTTTTAAGCCCACTGAGGAACAAAATCCAATTTCATAGAATCCTGGAATGGTTTGGGTTGGAAGGAACCATAAAGGTTCTCTCACTCCAACCCCTGCCATGGGCAGTGATGCCACTCAGGTTGCTGAGAGCTCCATCCCAACTGGCCTTGTTGTTCCTTCCATTTATTGTTCCTTAAATCTCCAAGGGATAATCTGGATCCCTGGAGGGAACAGGGTAAACACCAGAGAGCATCCACAGGGAAAATCCAGACCCCCCTATCTGTTCCATCTTAAGTGCCATGGTTTCCACCATTCCCCTTTCCTCCCATCCTTCAGATCAGGTTAAATATCCCCAACTCCCTAAGCATTAAGATTTACAAGCCCCAAATCCTTCCCAGCTGGGCTGTGCCTGTAAATGTCAGGAGATCTGGCACTGGGAGAAGCTCGGAAGAGCCAAGAGTTTAAAGCTGAGCTTTGTCCAGAGGTTTTCCATGCCCAAAGGAGCAGGGTGCAGGGATGGGAGAGCAGCCTTTGTGAGGGGCTTCTTCTGTCCAGCAGCAGAGCCAAACATTAAATATTGGCAAAATCTATTATAAAATCAAAATAAACCCCAATATTTAGTCCATGCACAAAAGTTATCCATGAATAAACAGCTGAAGTGCCTTGGATATTCTTCCCATCCCTCGCTTTCACACCTTCCCTATTAATTAGTGCCAGGGAACATGTTCCTGCCATTAAAACCTGCTTTCCACAGAGAAAAAGGAGCAAACTCTCATTTCATCTTCAATATCTCACATAAAGACAAAGAATGGGTTTATCTCCATCCCCCCCACCTCCAGCAGCTCCAGGGAAGGGTTTAGGAGCTGCTCCCTCTCCAGCAGAAACATTCCAAGTTCCTCTGCACCAAAGGCACCTTCGACAAATTAATTCTCTTTACACAGTTCTGCCAAGGTCAGGCTTAATTCCTAATGTTCCTCCATGTTCTCCTTGGTCTTCCCAGCGGGGACATAAATCAAGGCCACACAGCCCCAGTGGCATCACCAGTGACACCCTGGAAAGCCGAAGTCACCCTGGCGTGACAAGAGAGGGGTCAAACCCCAGCCTGGAGCAAATCCCAGGGAGCACATCCCAGGGAGCACATCCCAGGCTCTTTGATCCACATTGGAGCTTTGCGCTAAACCCCAAGGAATCTTGGAAAAACGGCACCAAATCCCCCTCACAAACCAGTGGGAGATCTAAGCCCAGACAAACTCCAGCTCAAACTTTTCCCCAGACTGGATAACCTCACTCCCTTCTCCCAGACAGCATTCCCACACAACAGGAGCCATCCCAGCAGCTGCACCCAGCATGCTGATCCCCCTCTACCATCACAGACTCGAAGAGCACCTGGAGCCTTGGGAAGGATCAATAAGCATCCAAATCCCCCTTTTTTTTTCCCAGGAGGAGCACCCAGAATCCTAAACTGTGGGAGTTTCTGCTTTCATGGGTGGCTGGAGCCATTTTAGCAGGATTAGGAAAGGACTTTGCCCTCGGAAGGACCCCCTGGGTGGCTGAGGCTTTATGACCAGGAGCCCCAAGGAGCTGAGTTTCCCCGGGCCAGGCTTTGTCTCATTCCCCACCAGGAAAACCAATTAATTACTCCAACAAACAGGGAGTTTTTCCAGCCCTTTCATTCCCATGCAGCCGAGGACTTCGCTGCCATTTCCCGCCATCCATTAAGCAGCGCTCAAAGCACCAAGGCTCGCGCCCTCTCCTGCTCCAGACTAATTAAGATGGATGTTAATTGTCCCCAGCACTCATTACCCAAGAGAAAACCCATTAGCAGCTCTGATGGAAGCATTTCTTGGAGTCACCACCTCCCACTGCCGAAAAATGTTGGATTTTCCGTCGCACTCAGAGACAACTCAGGAATCATGGAATGGGTTGGGTGGGAAAGGACCTTAAAGTCCATCCAGTTCCAGGGATATCTTCTGCTATCCCAGGCTGCTCCAAGCCCCACCCAACCTGGCCTTGGACACTCCAGGGATCCAGGGGCAGCCACAGCTTCTCTGGGCACCCTGTGCCAGGGCCTGCCCACCCTCCCAGGGAACAATTCCTTCCCAATATCCCATCTCTCCCTGCCCTCTGGCAGTGGGAAGCCATTCCCTGTGTCCTGTCCCTCCATCCCTTGTCCCAAGTCCCTCTCCAGCTCTCCTGGAGTCCCTTTAGGCACTGGAAAGCACTCTGAGCTCTCCCCAGAGCCTTTTCCAGTCTCAATCCCACTGTTTTTATCATGGATGAAAGTATTAAACAGCACTGATCCCATTTGTCTATAAAAATGGTTAATGTAGGGAAAATCAGATTATTAACCCAAAACATCATATCCTCATCAAACCTTTGCCTCAGTTTCCCCTTCCATCTTTTCCCTGTGGGCTGTGCTGTTTGGATGGGGAGATTTCTTTCTGCTAATGAGACGATCCCTGAATATCACAGGCAATCAGGAAGGAAAACGTCGGGATGGGGAAAAGTAAAAATAAACCCAGCTATAAATAACCCCCTTCCGGCAGCGCCGGTGGCACGACGTGGTGAAGCCCCTTCCCAGGGACACACAGCTGCTTCCAGACGTGCAGGGAAACGGAGATTTCTGTCACAGCTCCAAGGAATTGCTGGGATTTTGTGGAAAAAACGGCCTCGAGTGGCCACTTGTGGGCTCCCAGAAGAATGGGGGCCTTTTCCACTCCCAGCCTGTCCTGCGCTGGGAATGGGCATGGGAAGGGGAGGAAATCCAGACATCCTGTGTTTGTAGCTGTAATCCCCCCTCAGGGAGCTGGGGTTGATTTTCCCCCACTCCAAGCAAAGCCTGGTTTAAAGTTGTTCCCATAAACACATGGGGAGAACTTGAGTCCCTTTGGGAAAGAGCAATGCTCCCTCAGTGCCACCTCCTGCACCATTCCCAATATCCTATACCATTCCCGGTATCCTTACCCCTTCCCATCAGGCCACATTGCTCTCTTCCCAGCCTCATTCCCTACAATACCAGAGCAGCAGCTCCCATGGCAGAGAAGACCCCAGAGAATATCCCTAAGGAAAATCCTGGAACATGGATGAGACAAAGATCTCCATGTGGTAAAAAGACTTTTCCCCACAGGAGACTTTCAGAGATGTCGCAAAAATGTTCAGCCAAGTGATAGACCAGAGCAGGAGTGCAGGCAGGTGGGCAAGGAAGCCTCCTTGGATATAGGGATTGGATCAGATAGAAGAAAAGGTTTTCCACATGAGGGACATGAGGCCCTGGCACAGAGAAGCTGTGGCTGCCCCTGGATCCCGGGAAGTGTCCAAGGCCAGGCCGGACAGGGCTTGGAGCAGCCTGGGATAGTGGAAAGTGTCCCTGCCCAGAGCAGAGACTCAGACTGGATGAAGTTTAAGGTCCCTTCCAAAGCAAACCATCTCAAAATCCTACAATTCCTGTGCTGTCACAGAGGAACAGCAGAACAGAACCTGACAGGAAGTTTCAAAGCAGGAAAATTGTGTCTGGAAGTTCCCTCCAGGCTATAGGATATGTACTCAGGCAGTCCTGGTCTTCCCAAAAATCCTCTCAGAGTGAGCTGAGCCCCATCATTTTCCTGCACCTCAGAAATCCCAGCAGGAGAAACTAAACAGGTTTCCAGTTGCAACTGTAAAACTCTCATGGAATCATGGAATGATTCGGGTTGGAAGAGACATTAAATCTCATCCTGTCCCACCCCCTGCCATGGCCAGGGACACAATTCCACTCTCCCAGGTTGCTCCAAGCCCTGTCCAACCTGGCCTTGGACACTTCCAGGGATCCAGGGGCAGCCCCAGCTTCTCTGGGAATTCTATCCCACCCCCTCCCCACTCTCACAGGGAACAATTCCTTCCCAAAATCCCATCTAACCCTACTCTCCTTTGGTTTAAAGCTGAATTTGGTTCAACTTTGGAAGGATGTAGATAAAAGTGGCTTGTAGGAAAAACCAAACAACGCCTGGAGATGTTGCAGGCTTGGATTGTATTTTGGGCAATTAAATAAATTTATATTTTGACCTTAAAAAACAGGTCCAAGTGCAGCTGGAAGAGGAACAGGATGAGCAGAGCTCCACATTCCACATATTAATTCACCAGGACGCCGCAGCACATGGATTGATTTTGTCCAGCTGTCAAAAATGGCACCTTCTTGCTTTTATAGAAAAACACATCAGAATAGAAAATAGAAGGGAAAACATGCCATGGCTCAAAAAA
>VZRM01003847.1:38932-49368 GCA_013397955.1 Grantiella picta | reverse complement strand
AAAAAATTAAAAAATCAAGGGATACATTTCCCAGGTTTTGCTATTGAATTGCACTGAAAAGCTGAGCAAACAGAGGCTGCAAAGGGATCACGGAGCGGGATGGAGACGCCGCCTTTTCCTTTGGGAACACGGTGTAACACATGGATAGGGGGTTCTGACTCATCCATCAATACATGTGTTTGCACACTTTTCCAAAAGCTTTTGGCCTGGAGCTACCCAATAGATGGAAATGCTGCGGAATTTTCCCCAGATGGCTCATTTTTGGGCCTGAATAAAAGGCATCGTTTTTCCAGTCGCCAGCTGGGGAGAGCCGGCTTTGGAGTCACCCTGACTCCAGAGGATGCAACTCCCAAGGCAAACACAACCCACGAACCCACCGGAGCAGGGAGAGAGGGATGAGGTGTCACAAAGTTGGGTGGAAATCCTTTTGTTTTGGACAAAGAGGGAGCAGAGCACCTGCAGAGTCACCCCATCTAGGATCAGGGACTGGGAGGTGCCATTTTCAAAGGAAAATTGGGAACATCAGGAAAAGATGATGCAATATTTCATCACTAATGGCTCTTGGAAGTGGTGCCATTCCGTTGCTTTTTGAAATGCTGCCGGGAGGAAAATTCAATCTCACCTTGGGGAAACTTCTCCGGGAGAAAGGAACCTGGGATGGGATGAAAACTGGGATTGTGTCAAGCCCTGTGGCTGAATGCATGGTCTGGAGGTGAAGGAAACCACAGAATTCCCCAGAATAAATGTATTTCCCATGAAAACAGCTGCTTTGAGAGCAGTTGTAGCCTCTTCGCCTCCAGGCCAGCTGGGAATTTTTGCCCACCCTTGAATGGATTACACCAGGAAGCTCGGTGCTAAATTTCCCACTGAGAATGTGGGTGAGGGCAGGTATTTGGGAATGCCTTGAGACCAAGGCAGCTGTGTAGGTGTTGGATGGTTTGGGAGGCCCAAAATCCCAGTTTGCTCCCCAGAAAGCTGCAAAGAGTCTTCCAGTGCCTAAAGGGGCTCCAGGAGAGCTGGACAGGGACAAGACATGGAGGGACAGGACACAGGGAATGGCTTCCCAATGCCAGAGGGCAGGGAGAGATGGGATATGGGAAGGAATTGTTCCCTGGGAGGGTGGAGAGGGGCTGGGATGCAATTCCCAGAGAAGCTGTGGCTGCCCCTGGATCCCTGGAAGTGTCCAAGCCTGGGCTGGACAGCCCTTGGAGCAGCCTGGGACAGTGGAAGGTGTCCCTGCCCATGGCAGGGGTTGAACAGGATGGGCTTTCAGGTCTTTTCCACCCAACGCATTCCATGAATCCATGATGCTTCCCACCCATGGATAAACCAAACCACTCCTGTCTGGAGCTCCATTCCTATGGAAGAATGACCTTCCCAGAAACACTTTTGGATTGACTCTTTCCTCAAACCACAGCACGCGGAGAACATCCCTTCCTTAGGGCACGAAACTCAACCCAACAGCACCGCTGGACCGCAGCAAACAAAACTATGGGAAAACCAAATTTTTGGACAGGAGAAACAAACTTTCGGACAAGGAAAAAAACCAGTCCAACCTGGTGATGATGGCGAGGTGGGGAGGGCTCATGCAGGCCCCCATGAAGAGCACCACGTTCTCGTGCCGCGTCTGCCGGTAGGCCATGACCTCCCTCTTGAAGGCCTTGAGCTGATCCTCGTTGTCGCGCTCGATGTCGATGAGGCGGATGGCCACCTCGCCGTGCCAGCGCCCGTGGAACACCTGCCCAAAGCGGCCCTTCCCGATGAGCTCCCCGATCTCCAGCTGCTCGAAGGGGATGTCCCACTCCTGCAGGAAGATGCTGGTCTGGCTGGCCTTGCGCGGGAAGTTGCGGGCGGAGAGGAGCGAGAGGTTCATCTCCTCGAAGTCGTCCTCGGACTCCTGCATCTCCTCAGCGCCTTCTTCGTTCTGCGGTGGGCAAAGGGTGTTGGGAACAATAAAAGGGGGAAAAAGGCTGTGGAAGAAAGCCCGCTGATCCAACTCAGACCCAGAGGAACCAGACATTCCAAAGCCAACAGGGCTGCCCCCTTCTACACAAAGCCAGTGGAATCCCAGATTTTCATAGAATCATGGAATCCTTCAGGTTGGAAAACCCCTCTGAGATCAACTCCAGCCATTCCCCAGCACAACCAAGGCCACCACTAACCCATGTCCCCAAGTGCCACATCCACAGGGATCTTAAATCCCTGCAGGGATGGGACCTCCACCACTGTCCCGTGGAGCCATTTATTTACCCCGGGGTTAAATTTAGGATTGTGACCCATCAGATAATTTAACTAATTCATCTGAAAATGGATTCATCCTCCCCTGGCTGAGCTGTGCTCTGCTAATTCCCATTATTCCCACCCTGGCACCCTCTGGTCAGCATTCCCAGACACCCTGATGGTCCTTTTATCCTTCCTACAGGATTTACACCACCCTTTAAAAGCTCCATCCTCATCCTGCCTATCCCCCTCCTTCCCTTCCACCACATTCTTAACGCATCCTAAAAATGCTCATTGAATTCCAAACTCGGAGCCCAGGAGGGTCTCTCTCCACGGGGTGGGGACACGGATGCCTGGCCTTTAATTCAATTATCAGCAATTCCACTGCACAGATGGGAAACTTCTCCATTTCCGAGGAAATGTGCCCCAAGATATCCCTAAAACCAAGGCCCATTAAGCACAGGAGCTGTCTCACCTCCGAGGTGGGCTCCACTTCAATTTGAAGCAATGGGTTTCCTTCCAGGCTGTGAAAAGAATTACGGAATTAACACCATGGAAAAACACCGGGATCTGGGGAGCAGTTCTGCTTCCTGCACCAGGGATAAAGGGATCAGGGAGGAGAAGGTGTCACTAAGCCGGGGTAAGGGACAGATTTACCCCCCACAGATTCTGGGGCACATCCTTGAAGCATTTTTAGGGATTTCTAAGATTTCTTCCCAAGCCAGCACTTCCCAAAAGTGCAGAAGGAAAGAAAAGTAAAGGAGTTTTTCAATTATTTTGGAGAAGTGGAGGGTTCAAAGATCCTCTTCCTGCAGTAAAGCCCCCAAATCTGACTGGTTTTCCAGTTCTTTTCCTTCCCTGATTCCTCAGCACCTCCCACAACCAGATACATGACCAGGGTCTTGCTGCCCCTGAGAATTAGCAGGGAATTAGGGAAGATCTGAATGAGGGATCAGCTGGAACAGCTCAGGTGCTTTCAAACATCATATAAATATATTATCAATTATTATTATCAACAACATGAATAACAACATCCCTTCGTGGGGGAATTCCACTCCCCAGGCCATCCCACGGACTCATTCCATGAGTCCTATCCCATTCCACAGCCACTAAAGGGCTATAAATCCCAGAATCCCACACAAAAGGAGCCAATCCTGATATTTGGAGCAGCCCAGGTGGCTGCAGAGCATCTCCACGGGTGGGTGGTTTGCAGGAGCTGTCGGCCCCTCCCGCCTCATCGCGATCCCAGGCACGAATTCCTGCCTCCCGAGGATCCAGGGCAGAGGCTGCTGCTCAACCTCAGCAGCCCCCGTGGGATGTTTTCACCCCATGATGGGAATGGGAAGAGGGGAATCACAGATTTGGCATACTGGAAGCTATTCCCCCCAAAATCCTGCCAGTCCTATGGCTGACACCTTTGGGCAGGGGAGGAAAGAAATTAAAGGCTTTGACTTCACCATTTTTCCATGAATTCTCAAGGGACAGTAGCTCCATGCGTTGCTCTCCATTCTAAGGGAGTTTGGCCACAAACTGGGGCCAGTCTTGATCCCTTGAACCCCTGGCTTGTAAAATCCTTCAAGAATAGCCTTCATGAAAGGATCAGGAAGAGTCCAGCAGTGGAACGTCGCTATTGGAGCAGCACAGTCACCAGGACATCAGGGAATGAGGGATTCGGATTCCCTGCTGGGGAGGGATGGTTCTAACACTGATTGGACTCGGCTTTTCCCAACTTTCAGCCTTACGTTTATTGGACTCGAAAATATCAGAGGTGGTAAAGGTATCCTGGTTATCTGTTTATAATTTAATTATAATTAAATTGATCCCTTAGGCTTTGGTGGTTTGGACTGAAATACTTTTTTTCTAACAATGAAGAGCTGTGGGTTATAAATGAAGCTTCCAGAGCTCTGGGGTCTCACCAGGACCACCTGAGCCCCCAAAGGCAGGGGAGCACCCACGGGTGCCTGGAGGAGGATGAGGGAGGGGATGGGAAGGGAAGGGGGAGCCACTCACATGGGGTTGGAGGTGACAGGGTGCAGGACAACCTGCGGGGCTCGGGTCGGCGTCTCCGGCACCACATCTGGGGACAAGAGAGTGAGTCAGAGAGGTCTGGGAAGCTCCCAAGGGAATTAAATCCCACTGGAAACCTCCCTTCAGCCCCAGATCCAGTTTAGTGACACCCTGAGTAAGGCTGGGTGTCACTTAGGGCCACCCAGCTCTGCAGCATCGTCACAGCCCTGAGTTTGAGGAGAAATCCTACCCCTGCACGAATTTCTCAGCACAAATCCAGGAGTTAGGAGAGCCAGCCGTGCACCCAACCCCACCAGGAGAAATCCCAGCATCCCACGATACAGGAGAAACTTCTGGAGAGCCTTACCTGGGAAAATGAACTGCTGCTTGTACTTGTAGTAATGGGAAGCTGGGAGAGAGAAAAAAATAGGTTCAACATCGACTTGCAGAGCTGGAAAATCTCCAACCTGTGCCCAGTTCTGCACCAGGAAACCTCAACCCCCAGCTGTGTGATGCTCCCCAGTGTGATCCCACCTCTCCCACTTCCATATCCCCCTGTGGAATATTCCATTTTCCAAAATGGTACATTGCTTTCCCAGGCCAAAAAATTAAGGCCTTTGCTGGATAATAACTTGATTTTTCTCTTCCATCAGCTATTCTTCTACACCATTTGGAGAACGTTGATGTCACCCATGAAGTCACCGGTGGGATTTCGACACTTTTTTCCAGAAAAAGCCTCACGGGGGGTTTGAGTGCTGAGCCCTTAACCGGAATTTGGGAACCTCTTGGCATCGTGGAGACACCAAGAGATGGATTTAGACTGCTGCCCGTTTTGGCCCAATTCCACCCTTTTTTGCCTTGTTTTGGAGCCGTGTCCTTCTTGGAGGGAGTTCCAGAGGCTGCTGTCCAAAGGCAGAGCTCAAAGACACTCCAGGTGGTGAGACTGTCTCCCATCTCCAGCCCAAGGATTGATCCCACTCTAGATGGATCACATCCATGACCTGGATGTGATGAGGACAGAGCTGCTGAGGCCACCAGAGCTTGACCAGCTCAAAAGTCACCTTCTTATCTCCAAGACCCCAAGGGTCAACCCTCAGCTCCTCCTCTCCAGCCTGGAGACCCCAAAGTCCAACCTCAGCCCTGCAGCAGGACCTGAGCCAACATCAAAGGAGCCCTGAAGGTAATTCCGGCAGGAGAAGGTCACAATGTCACCATTTCCAAGCTCAAATCCTAATCCCTGAGATGAGCACCTTGATGGGATGAACCACAGAAAACTTCCCGGCTGGGAAGATGAAAGCAGGGTAAGTCCTGTGTGGATCCCATTCTGCTCCTCATGGGAATGAAGCAGGGAGCAAACATCCCCCAGGGCTGCTCCATCTCTGCCGGCCGGGAATGTGTTCCAAGTGCCCCAAAGGGGGGTTAACTCCGTGGTTTCAGCTTTCAACCACATGAAATAATGTCCCAAAAAGCCCCACAGGGAGGTGTCTGCTCCAGAAGTGACCCATGATGGGTCTGGATCCCCCCAGAGCCAAGCCCAGGGCTGTCCCAGCAGATGGATTGGGAAGTTAAGCCTGGCTATCCCACTGCCAAGATGTTGGGATGCTTCAACTCTGGAAGGACTCCCTGGGCTGGGTCACTCCAGCACGGAACTCCTTCCATGTCCTCCCAGAACCTGGAGGATCTGGCGCTGTGCCTGGTGGAATCCTGACCCGGCGGATGGGTCACACCATTCCTGGGGTGCTCAGGGCTGCTTCCCAGCTCCTCTGCTGTCCTCCTCGCACCATTCCGGGATCCTGCCTGAATCCCAGGCACTCCAAAGGGCTGCCACTTCTCCGGGAACACGAGGACACGTTGGCTCATTGCTGGGGTTATTCCCAGCTTTTGGAAGTGTTTGGCGTTGTGGTGATGGATTCTGCCAGGCAACTTCCTCCTCGTCTCCCTTCTCCTCCTCTTCCTCTCTTCCTGAAGGCTGCTCGGGGTGGAAGCACCACCACGGAGCATGGAGATGCCATGTGGTTTCTCTGGAGAAGTCATCCTGATCCTCCTTCCTGCCACACCAGTTCCTTGATCCCGGAAGGAGGGACCCCAACCTTCCGGCTGCTCCAGCAAAGAGGTCATAGACCAAGCAGGTTCACCAGGACAGCCAGGAATGCTTCAGCATCCCAGAGATCTCCTCTCCCATCACCTGATGTTTTTTGGGAGCAGCTGGACACACTTCCAGGAGTGATGCTGAGCTGTTCCCCTCCTGGAAGGGACATTTCCTGGAGCAGCAGGACATCCCAAAGTAATGCAGACATGCTGGGACAGCCTTTGGTACATCTTCAACCCGGGAGGAGCTTTTTGGGTCATCTTCCATAACTTCTGCATCCTGCAGCCACCAGGATCTCACTGCCTCTCCCACC
This sequence comes from Grantiella picta, assembly GCA_013397955.1. Classification (NCBI taxonomy): domain Eukaryota; kingdom Metazoa; phylum Chordata; class Aves; order Passeriformes; family Meliphagidae; genus Grantiella; species Grantiella picta. Next base: position 42,739 of record VZRM01003847.1, on the reverse strand, counting down.
ATTCCTGAAGAGATGGAGCTCCAGGAGCAGATGGATCCCAGTCCAGATTCCATGGGACAAGCCACATCAGACACCCCCAGAATCATCTGGCACCCCACACGTACTGCCAACAAGCCTATTGGGGATCCATCACCCCACAGCCACGGTGGGGTCACCCCAATTTGCCCTCGCAGACGGGTAAGCCCTGGTTTCTCTTTAGAGTTGTTTCCATGCAAAATGCCATGGAAAATCCATGCCAGGACAGCTTTTGCAGCCTCAGGAGTTGTGCTGGCTCCAACCCTGGACTTTTCCAAGACTGGACCAAACCTCGGGATCTGCCTCTTCTTCAAGCAGGAGGTTTGGCCCAACCTGAATTACCCTAAACTCAGCTTTCCTCCCCATTCCTACCTCCACCTTTTCCCCATTCCCAGCCAGGGAACTGCGTGGAACTCCTCCTCATCCCAAGGACACCCCAGGACACAAATCCACCTCCAGGAAGGCGTGGAGGAGGCAGGTGGTACCTGGCAGGTTGAACTGCTTCTGCTGGCGCGGGCACTGCGGGGATGGGTGCAGCGGGGACGGAGGGGTGGCGCTGGGGGGCAGCGGCGGCGCCGGCGAGGACGGCGTGGAGGACGTGGTGGATGAGGGGTTGCTGCTGGAATCTGGCTGGTAGGGCACCGGGATGTGGTCCTGAGGGACACAGGGAAAGAGGGAAAAGAGAGGAGCTGGTGAGGGCAGCGCTGGGTGATGCCAACATGAGGTGCAAGGGACAACAGGTGACAAGTGACCGTTCCATGGGTCATCCCGAGCATTTTATTCCAGGAGTCTAGCAAACACCCAGAGCTTTTCCCAAAGCTGTTTGTATTCCCCAAGGCCATTTCCCACCATAAATTGGCTCCTTTGCCACCCTCGCACCCAGCCGAGGGTCCCCAGATCTTCTGGCTCTGCAGAGCCGTGGCCACCAAGACCAGAATTGGGGCCACAACCTTGGGGCTTTGGTTTGGGGACAGCAAGGACCCGGCAGCTCCTGCTGAGCTCCTTGGAGCCAAACCCGGGGCTTTGCTCGGAGCAGAGGGATCTGGAAGAATCACCCAATGCATCCCAAAATATTCCTCACCATTCCTTCACTCTTCCCAACCAAGGCCAGCGGTTTGGGGTGCACATTGGGATGGGTGGGAAGGAACCACCCAAGAGCCAATGGAGAACCTGCTTGGATATCTTGGATCCAAAAAGGAAAATCAAGGCCGGGATTTCCCCCTTTGCTGCAGCTTGGAGACACTGAACAGGGTCTGAGCAATGCTGAGCATTCCCATCCCCACAGAATTCCCCTCCAAGGTTAAAACATCTGCACCAGCCTTCCCCAGCAATTAATTTTGTCCTAATTCATTAACTTCTAAATGAGCTGGGCTTTCCAGGAAGCCCATATTGGTAATCATTCCATGCTCAACAATCTTGGTCAGGTAAATTCTTTTTGAAGCAACCAGTGAAGGTCACAACAATGAGATTTAATGGGGGGTTGGAATTAGAGGATCTTCAAGGTCTCTTCCAACCCAGGCCATTCCATGATTTTATATAGGATATTTCTAAAGAAATGCTTTTAGAAACGCCAAAGTAAGAAGGGGGCCCAGCTGAAAAAAGCACATTTATAGGGGAAATTTCAACCCAAATGGGAGTGCTCAGGTCAAAAGCCTTGTGCACCACCCAACAAAAAAACCAGAGCAAATCCCTGCACCGAGCAATTCCTGAAGGGATTTAGATTTAAAATCAGCATCCCCAAAACGTCTTGGCACCCACACTTTTCCGAGAGCCCGAGGATGCTGAGGGCTGGAGGAGCTCAGCCAGGCTTTAGGAATTCAGGGCTTTGATGATCCATTCCCCATCCCATCAATGATATCCTTTTTTCTGAGCACTTCCAGCCTGCCAACGCCTCACCCAGCCCTTCCTGCAAGGAATTTTCCACTGGAGGCCAGCAGGCTCTAAATTCCATCAGAACCAGCCCTGTGATGGGTTTATTGTATCAATGCAGAGCAGGAGTGAGCCAGGTGCTCTGGCAGGTCTGGCTTGAGCAGCTTTGCCAGGGACAATCAAATTCCCAGCTTGTTTTATTTGCAACACTAAATTTGGTATTTATTGAAGTCTCCGCTGGGAGACTTGAGCAGAGACCTCAAAACACCCCAGAGACTGAGAGGTCACAATGGAGCAGGACCAGGACAGTTTTGAAAGTGCTGATCCCATTTTATTTTTAAGAGAAATAACTTCGCTGGATACATGTCCAGGGAAGGGAAGGCAGCTGGGAAGGGGCTGGAGCCCCAGGAGAGGCTGAGGGAGCTGGGAAAGGAGCTCAGCCTGGAGCAAAGGAGGCTCAGGGGGACCTTGTGGCTCTGCACAGCTGCTGACAGGAGGGGACAGCCGGGGGGTCAGGCTGTGCTCCAGGGAACAGGGACGGGAGGAGAGGGAACAGCCTCAGGCTGGGCCAGGGGAGGGGCAGGTTGGATATTGGGGAAAATTTCTCCTGGAAAGGGCTGTCCAGCCCTGGCGCAGCTGCCCAGGGCAGTGCTGGAGTCATTTAAAAGCCATGTGGATGTGGCACTTGGGGACATGGCTCAGTGGTGGCCTTGGCAGTGCTGGCGTAACAACTGAACTCAATTCCCTTCAAAGATCTTTTCCAACCTAAAGAATTCCACGATGCCACGAAAAGCTGTGGATATTTGGGTGCAGGGGGTGGGCAGGGGGGGGCTCAGGGCTCACCTTGTTGAGTTTGTTGGTTTTGGGGAGCGTTTGGCTGACGTGCAGATCCGAGTAGCGGGGAGGCTTCCTCAGGGGGTTGTTGATGTCGCAGGGCACCGACTCTGTCCGGACTAACCTTGCTGGATCAGGAAGGGAGAGAGGGAAGAGGGGATGGAGAGGAAGGGAAGAGAGAGGGAAAGACATCAAAGCTCTGCAGGAGCGCGCGGGGTCACCCTGTGCTTGCCAACTGCTCTCCGAAGCGATTCCCGCGGCACTTCCAGCCTGGGATGGCAGCTGAATTTCGGGATCTTCCTGCACCCCGGCCACAGCCAACCCCCCCAGGGTGGGAGGCTGCAGTTTGGGGGTTCAGCAGCTGCCACGGCCCCTCTGTGAGCCACGGCTCAGCCAGCACAGTCCTGTTCCTCGATGGAGCTTTTTTGGGGTGAAGGGAAGGAGCCAGCTCGGAACACTCTCAGCAGGGAAATTTTTGGGGCAAAGCCAGCCTGAAGGTTGTGGGGGCTCAGGAATGGTGTAACCCCAAACCAATGGATTTAAAACTAGGTTTGGGGGTTTTTTGGGGGGGTTGGGAGTCACTTCAGTGATGCTGAGGCCACCCCAAAGCCATGCTGCTCCTAAACCACACAGCGGGCAGCTCCGGCTCTTGCAACATCACAGCCCTAAATCCCAATTCCTGCCCAAATCCCGCCTGTCCCCGGGACTCTGCCTTCCCTGCCTCCCGGGCAGGGTTTGCAGTAGCTCCGAGCCTGACGGGGAGGGGTTTTCAACAGCTTCCACCCAAATTTCCTGCGAGCGAGGGCGTGGGAGGGGTGCAGGCTGTAAAATTCTCCCCTCCGAGGTGCCACCGGCACGATCCTTTCCCCCGGGATTAACCCGAGGAGTGGGGTTTGGGGGGAGGATATTTAACACAAAGAAACAGCTTTAAGAGCTCAAAATCAAGGCAAGAGCAATCGGAAGCGTTTCCCTCAGGCAGTCGCGGTCCTCTGGCCAGCGAGGGAGCCAAAATCTGGAAGAAAAGAGGTGGGAAGCGCCGCCCCGTCGTCCTGCTGCAAAGTTCTCCCTGTCTCAGTGTGGCTTTTAGGC
>VZRM01003847.1:0-38923 GCA_013397955.1 Grantiella picta | reverse complement strand
CTCAGTGTGGATTTTAGGCCGGGCTCTCGCTCAGGAGAGCGGGGTAAGGCAGCTCCGAAAGCACCACGAGCATCCGCAGGGCCACGGCCGCGTCCCCGGCGAGGAGACCCCGCATGCACCGGGGGGTTTCGGGGTCCCACATCCGCCCTGAGCTCTCGACAGTAGCAAAAGGCTAAAACCTGGTTGGACTTACCCCGTGCGGTGGGGAATCTGAAAAGAAAAGGAGGCAGGGGGAGGGTGGGTGGAAGTGGTTTGCAATGCAAATCTGCCTCGCCCCGACCGGCTCGTCTCCCTACAAGCGGAAAAAACGGTGGGGAACATTTCCCCAGAGAGCCCAAACGGNAGAGAGCCCAAGCGGTTCGGGAGCCTCCGTCCCGCCGGGGACCCCGCCAGGGTCCGGCTCCCGAATCGCCCGGGGGGCTTTTGAAAGTTTTACCCGCTGGCGACATCCCCGGAGGCACAGAGCGGGGAGGAGAAAGGGCCTTACCTCCGCGGTGGATGATCAGCAGGTGACACGGAGGGGCCTCTTTGGTGCATTTGTTGTGGCACTTGAGCCTGGCAGGGGACAGAGAGAAGGGGGTGAGAAGGGGACATGGAGCATCGCGGGATGGAGAGGCTTTATGGAGTGCCAGGACACGGGGAATGGCTTCCCACTGCCAGAGGGCAGGGATAGATGGGATTTTGGGAAGGAATTGTTCCCTGGGAGGGTGGCACAAGTTCAAGCTGTGGCTGCCCCTGGATCCCTGGAAGTGTTCCAGACCAGGTTGGACAGGGCTTGGAGCAACCTGGGATAGCAAAAGGTGTCCCTGCCCACGGAAGGGGGGGAATGGGATGAGGTTTAAGCTCCCTTCCAGCCCAGACCGCTCTGGGATCCTATGATGGAGCTCAGGGCTTTCCCCCCTTTTTTTCTCCTGGGAAAATGACTGGATACAAGGCTTTGGTTGTTCACTCTGCCTGAGTGGACACTCCTGGATCCCTGCTTCCCGTAATTCCCAAGCAGCAGGCGCAGGGATAAGGAGCAGTACAGGATGCACATCCTGGGGCAGCACGGTGGGCTGGCTGGCAGGACACAGGGGCTGCACACCCTTGGAAAATCCGTCCCAAAGGATCAGCACAGGAATTCCCGAACCTGGGGCTCTGCCCAGCTCCCCCTTTCTGCGCCAGCTGGGGGGCACCAGCCAGGCTTGAGGATGCCCCAAATTGTCACTTCTGCCAATTTTGGCTGCAACAAAAGGAGCAGAATCCAATAAAATGTTTTCTGGAAGGTGGGACAAGATGGTCTTTAAGGTCCCTTCCAGCCCAACCCATTCCATGATTCCCTGAAATCCCCGTTCCCGCCATCCTGCTGCTGGATGCTCAATAAATTCAGGGGCAGCAGAGGGGGAGGAAGTGGCTGCCCTGGCCCCTGATGTGTCATTTTCCCTCCCTCCTGGCTGTTTTAAGGACGTTTAGCCAAAATAAAGAGAGGCTTTACGGCCACGTTGGATATTTTGCAGAGCTTTTCCCGGTTTGTGGAGCCGGGGAAGGAGTCTGGAGGGCTTCACCCCCGGGTCATGCATATAGGTACAGGCAGACTCCCAAATCCTTCCCATTCCTCTTTAATTAAGGATGGTAACGCACCCCCAGCTCACGCTCTGCCAGGCCGGCAGAAAGCCATGGGGGAAAAGGGAAAAAGGAGGAAAGGATTTATCAAAACAAGGGGGAAAGGATGAGGGGGAAAAGAGAACAGCAGCTTCAAGTCAATGAGCTGGGTAATGAAAATTCAGGAGCTGCCCGTGTTAGCTTTTATTACAAAGCTGTTCCTAGAGGGAAAGGCAGGAATTAATTTGGTATTTGAGGCTTGGGGGCTTGGGGTCCGGTTGTTTGTTTTACCTGCCTGTTCCCGTCTGGTTTCTGGGAAAAGCAGCACAGGAGGCAAACTGGAAAAATCCTAAATGCCTTGTGTTCTCTCCCAACTTTTGACTAGCAGGAAATGGATTTGTTCTTTTCTGTAGGATTACAGGGAGCAGGACTGGCACAGGCAGAGCCACAGCATCCCCGATACCGCTAAGTGCCAGGCACAAAATCCCTCTTCCTGCGCGGAGAGCTCGCAGGAAAAGCCTCCAGGTTACAACGGGAATCACCTCTTGAAAATCCACGGATTTGATAACATTCCTTCCAGAAAAGCCCCACCAGCTGTGGAGTAACCGAGCGCTTCTCGTCTGGTTTCAATCCCAATTTACCAACTCATCAGCGCTTAATCAGCGGCAGCGATCGTTATCGCTCCGTTACCCGCAGACAATCCCACATTCCCATCTCCCGGCCCTGGGAAAGGCAATCCTGGCTCCAAGAGCAGCTTTCCCGAGCGCTGCTCTGTTCTGTGCAAGGCTGGGCTGGGGCAGATTTAGAGCAACTCAAGCAGCCTCATCCTCTGCCCCCCTGTTTTTTTCCCAGTCCTATCCGGTTTTATCCCCTCTCCTTTGCACCATGGATTTAGGGTGGGTTGGCTCTTCAGGGCCACCACCCTGCCAGGAAACAGAGATCCAAAAACACTTTGCAGAAATAGAATCTGCAGGCCGAATCTGTGGGCAAAACCCACTCGATTCCCACTCTCTACCCCTGCCTGGTCCAGCACATCCATCCCCATCAGCAGAAAATTCCCCAGGGAATCTCCATAAGGTGGGGATGTAAAGCCAGGCTGAGGGAAGGGGGACTGTCAGGATCTGACTCAGAGCTCTGGAGCGAGCAGAGCCGAGGTCTGGCTGGCACATCCTCCCCGAGGACTCTGATCCCATCCCAGAGCCAAGCCCAGCCCTGCTCTGGAGTGTTGTTCACCCAGTCCCACGGCTCCTTCAAGCTTCCTGTGAGGATGAGCTGGAGAGAGGCTGGTTGGTCTCTCCGTGCCCAAACCCGCTCGGCTCCCCAGCACAACCCCGACCATCCCCTCACAGTTCCAAGGAGCGACACAAACAGCTCTGGCACAGCGCCGTACTTGCAGTTTTTGCATTTTAAGCCGAACAACATTCCCTTCCCGCAGACGGTGCAGGTCTGAGACATCCAGTACTTGGTGGAAAACCTGTGGAGAGAAACACGGGAAGTGTGGGCAGGGAGGGCTGAAGCCTCACGTATCCCCAGAGCCCTGATTTATTACCCTCTCCCTGCTGCCCTCAAACTCCGCTGCAGGTGTTGAGGAATTTTCCCAGGGACGCCAAAACCCAACCCTGAGCCCCACTTTGGTTCCGGAGAAGGGCACAACCTGTTCCGAAGGGAATCCAGTCCCAGCTCTCTGTGATTCCCCGGCTTTGCCCACCCCTGGCACCCCCAAAACCCCTCCCTGCCCTAGGGACCGACGTTTCCAGCCCCTTGGGAAGCAGCTTCCCATCAACCAGCAGCACTGAGACTCTTCCCAGTGCTTTTCCCTCTGCAGGGAGATATGCAAGGGCGATAATCCGGAATTTGCTGCAGGCTGGCAAGGTCACAGATAACACACAGCTTTTATCGATAGCCACTCGAGCCTTATCTGAACCAGATCTGAACTGAAATGGAATTGAAATGGGTTTGGAGGACAGCGCAGCCCAGGAAGAGTGGGAATGTCCCCAGTTTGCCTGTGCTGGAGCAGAGATGGAAAGGCAGATCCTCATCCCTCATCCCCCAGCCTGACACAGCAGCGGGGTGGGCGTACCTGTGTTTTATGGAGTTTCCTAAATCCCGACGAGGGATCTGCGGGGACCAGCGAGGCACTGACAGCGTATCTGCAGGGAGAAACATGGAAAACCAGCACTGGTAACAAAATCGAGAGCTGGGGTTCAGGTTTTTGGGAAGGGGAGCAAAGGATGTGCACAAAAAATGGGATTTTCCTGCTATTTCCCCTTGGAATGTCTCACTGAGCTCCCTGTCTGAGAAACAAGACACCTCTGGGCTGTGTGGGTCTGTGGGAATCGGGGCCTCCTGTCCCAGATCCCATCAACCAGTTTGGATCAGGGAGAGAGGGATTGCAAAACTTTTGGAATCAGGGCGCAGTGTCCAAACGAAAAAGGGAAAATAAAGCTGGAGCAGCCTCGTTGTCATTTTTTTTATAAGACATCATAGATGGAGGTGGCGGCTGAGGAAAAGCTGAGAGTCAGCCACTCCAAAAGCAATTCCACTCATATTCCAGGGCAAGAACAGAGTAAAAAGCAGTCTTGGTGCTCTCCTTCCGAGGGAAAAGCAGGGAGAAGGATAAGGAAAAAGAGGGAAGTTCGTTAGCACCACGGGAGCAGGAAGGAGCAGGACCATGCTTGGATTCCACATCGTCCTTCAACCTCAGCAAGGGTGGAAAAGCTGCTCCTCCTCCTTCTCTTCCTCCTGCTTCTTGTGGCTTCAGGAAAGGTCCTGCCCCGCAGGATGCCCGGGCCTGGGAGCAGATCCGTGCCGCGATCCGAAGGCTGGATTTTCACTCATGGATTTGAGAGGTTTCCCAGGCACCAGCGGCGGCTCCCGGCTGTTTGCTCAGAGTGCCGGCAAATCCCTGGCTAAACAGGCGCTGGATATTATCCCTGGGAGCGGGGAGAGCCGCTGTTTGCTTTAATATCCCATTTTAATATCGCGGCAGGCACGGAGCTCTAATTGCACTCGCCAGCTGAAGGTTACATTTACATCCTGCTCCCTGCGTTGGAAATCCTGGGAGCATCCCAAGCTGCTCCAGCACCTCCGGCAGGTGGATCTGGATCCTTCTCCTTCTCGGGGCATTCCACGGACAGAGGCAGCGATTGAGATGTCAGAATCACAGAATCATAGAATGGTTTGGGATGGAAGGGACTTTAAAGATCATATTGTTTCCGTGGGCAGGGACACAATTCCACTGTCCCAGGTTGGTCCAAGCCCTGTCCAGCCTCACCTTGGACACTTCCAGGGATTCAGGGCAGCCACAGCTGCTCCGAGAATTCTATCCCAGCCCCTTCCCACCCTCCCAGGGAATAATTCCTTCCCAAAATCCCATATTTTCCTGCCCTTTGGAAAGTGGAAAGCCATTCCCTGTGTCCTGGCTTTATCCACCCATGTAAAAAGTCAATCTCCCTAATTTTTATAAACTCCCTTCAAAGTCAAGGAGGGGAATTCGTGTCTCAGCACATTGCCCATATTTTTGATATTTTCTCACCAGCCTTTGTGACAAACCCACCCCGGGCTGCTGGACCAGCATCCCTCCCACTCCCCCGCTATCCACAACCTCCCAGGAGCGGGAATTTGCTCCACAAATCCCAGAGATGACGCTCTACAGAGTGACCACTCCGTGCACAGCCTCACCCCTCCCTGAACGTCATTCCCCCATCACTAAACCACATTACAGAACTGAGTTGTCATCATCTCCCCCTCCAGCCCCGCTCCCTGAAGAACCAAACACCCGGGCGAGAACAGCTCCTCTCGCAGAATTAAATTACAACCTCCACGTTATCAGCCACAATTTATTCCCACCAACTTTCGGCTGGCCTCAATTAAATCCTGCCAGCGCGGCGAGGGGGGAGAGGGGATGGAGGCAAAGGCGGCTGCTGAGCCTTTTAATTACTTTCTAAATTCTCTCGCTGCAAAAATGTATTGAAGTGTAGCGGGGATTTTGACCTCGTAACATAAATGAGCCCGACGTGACTCACAGCTAATTACCTTCATTAGCGGCAGCGAGCCACGTAGGATCGCGGCGTTTAACAATAGAGCCGCTGTTGGCAGGAGGGGAAAGCAGCGGATCGGGGCAGGAGGGCAGGGAAAGACACCAGGGAACAGCCCCGAGGGTTTGGGGGGCTCTGCAGTTAATTGGGGATTCTCCCCTCCACCCCGATTCCCACCCGGAGGAAAAGCTGTTCCTCGCAATACTAACTCGGGGAGATGCCCAGATGAGATGCAGCAGCCTCCCCCCAGCACGGGAGGAATGTTCCCATTGAAACCCCCTCAAACTGGCACAATTAGCGTTGATTACAATGGGGGAAAACCCCACGAGCACGTCTTGCTTCGGGGCAGGGACCTCGCGATGAAGTGGCGGCGGCATCAGTTGATCCTCGCAAGCTTTGACAGAGGCTGCCTCTCCCTCATCCTCCCTCTCTCCTTCCTTCCTTCCCTCCCTCTTCCCTCCGTCCCCCGCCCGCTCCAGCGCCCCCGAGCTGCCCCCTCCTATTGATGTCTCCCGACCTGCGCTGCCCCCGTGCCAGTCATCACTTAAACCTTCATCACCACCAACCTCCTGCCCTGCCCGAAAATCCACACTCTCCCGGCCATAATTCCCCTCGCATGATTTCCGCCCCGTCTCCCGCTCCGAGCTGGCATTTGCTGGGCACAAGTGGAGTTTCGCAGGGAAGAGCGCGGCCGGCACTCACTGAGCAGCCCCGTGGAGGTTTCTCCGGGTCGCCCATCCCATTCCTGCCTCCCGAGGGGTTCCCAAAAGCCAAACCCCGCTCCCAGTGCCCGGTGACAGCACGGCCCCGACGGCAGGCAATGCCACCGTCCATCCGACACCTCCGTGTTTTCCTTCTCCGCTCCAGCAAAGGTCAGGGCTGCTGCTCCGCGCGGCACAGCTTATCCCAAAATCAACAGCCGCGCTTGATGGGATCAGCTGTGCCGGGAGGAGAGCCGAGAAGGGGGAAACCAACCGGGCAGAGGGTGACAGCCACCTCCGGCGCGTCCCTGACAGGCGACACGGCAGAGGAGCGCTGCCACCCCGCTCCCCGGCGGTGACAGGCAGCGGTGACAGCCAGCGCCGCTCCTGAGTGGCACCCGCGCTGCTCGGAGGTGACGGGCACCGCGCTGCTGCCTGGGCCGTGACGCCCTCGCCGCCCCTCCTGCCATCCCGGCGGCTCCGCAGAGAATTCCAGCTCTTTCCCAGCTGGGATGCCTGGGCGTCTCCTGCATGGAGAACAGCACCTGGAGCTTCCCTATTTCATTCTTTCGGGGTTCCACCCTCCTTGGGGTGGGCGGTGATGCCCTTGGAGAGCCCCAAACCCTCACCGAGGACACCTGGAGCATCTTCCAGGGGTGGCAGCAGTGCCGAGCCACATGGATGGGGATCACGTTTGGTCACAATTCCCTCTTCCTGATCTCCTGGCCCCTTTCTGGATCCCAGGGAATTGGTGTTATCCACCATGGAGACAGCCTGATAAACAAACCTTCCTTCTCCTACTACAGCAAACAGCACCGGGAGGTGTTCACATTATGAATGGATAAAATCGATGGAAGTAGACTTGGAAAACATCCAGGAATGAGTCACTGCAAAGCCAAGAAATGGCCAGAAGACTTTGCACTTATCCCAGACATCCCAGGGTGGGTGAATCCCATGGAGAGATGAAGGGGAGACACCCTGGTGGAGTCTCTTCCCAGGAGAGTCCAATAGCAAAGGAGATCCAGGATTAGGAATATCTCTACCACCCGGGAAAAATCCCAGTGCAGAGCCAAATCATAAACTCATAGAACCAAGGAATGGCTTGGGTTGGAAGGAACTTAAAGCCCATCCCATCCCACCCCTGCCCTGGGCAGGGACACCTTCCACCGTGCCAGGCTGCTCCAAGCCCTGTCCAACCTGGCCTTGGACACTTCCAGGGATCATGGGGCTTCTCTGGGCACCCTGTGGCAGTTCCAGTGACAGAGTTCCAGTGTCTCCCCACCATCCTGAGTTTACTTCCCGTATGGTCCCAGCTGGGGAGCCAGGGGAGATGTTCTGCAGCAAAGGTCCATTCATGAGATACCTCAGGCCTTGCTCGTGCTGCTTTTAGGGCCAAAATAGGATGGGAGAGATCCCAGAGCAGCTGCTCCAGCAGCTTTCCCTCCCCAGGATGTAAATCCACGCAGGGTTCAAGCTACAAAGGCAGTCACAGATGCCTCCATTAGGGCACGTGGCAAATATTCCTCATGGAATTTGATCCAGTGGGAAGTGTCCCTGTCCATGCAGAGGGATGGAATGGGATGGTCTTTAAGGTCCCTTCCAACCTCATGGATCACAGCTAAGTCCAGTGGGTGGAAGGATGATCCAGGATGGATCCACCAGGATGAACCACAACCTGAGCCGGAGCAGAGGGGATCATCCAAAGCAGGAGGTGTTCCCAGGGCATCCCTCCAGTAAGGAAAGAGTCACTTGATAATTCGGGCACTTCCTCTTTCCAGCATGACAATCCCATTTCTCCAGCTCAAATGTCACGTTCAGCTGGCTTAAAGCCTCACGTCAGGATTTCCCCCTCCAATTCCCAGCCTTGCAGGCTCAATTAGGCTTATCCAGACAAAGCTGTGTCCTCCAACTCCACTGCTGGGATGGGAAACCCCCTGGAGCCTCGCTGCCAGCTGTGGCCAGATGTGGCTGGAGGGAGCTGCCGGCTGTGTGCCAACACAGCTGGGGAGTGCTGGTGCAGGGCAGGGTCAGGGAGGACAGAACCTCTGGTGGTCACCAAGGAATGAGGGAGGGTCCCTTTGGGAAGTCCCCTCCTGGGGTGGCTCGGTGTTAGGGAGAAGTCTTTCCCCACAAAGCCCCCCCCAGTACTGGGAATGGGATGGCCACGGGGAGGGGACACGGTCTGATGGCACTGGCTGCTTGCACACGTGTCCCATGTCCCCTTCAACACCAGTGTCATGTCCTTGCGTCCAGCCTGGTGCTTTCCAGCAGAAAAGCTGGATTCAGGGCTCCAGAATTCCCACCCTGATCCACTGGACATTATCCTGAATCCCTGTCCATCAAACCTACCCGAGGTCAGCCCTTCAGCGGCTCTTTCATGGATGGTTCAGGAGCTGAGGGGACTCAAGGAGCTCTGGTGGCATCTCGGCACTTGTCACCAGCTTGGCTATCCCTGGCTGGGATCCCACTTATGTTCAACACCATAAACCACAAATCCCTTGGTCACAAAGCCAAGAGGAAGAGGCAGGGCAGGGACTCAGGAGAATCCCCCCAGGGACATGGCCAGAGCAGCACCACAGTGGAAGGAATGGAGTTGTCATCCAGGACTTGGGCTGATGTCCCCAGGGAGGGGACATCCCTGGAGAGCACACTAAACCAACTTCCTCCCGAGAGGCAGCCCCAGTCTCTGCTCCCTGGGACAGGGAATGGCTGGAGCTGGGCCAGGGCAGGTCAGGCTGGAGATCAGGAAAGGTTCTTCCCCCAGAGGGTGCTGGCACTGCCCAGGCTCCCCAGGGAATGGGCACAGCCTGAGGCTGCCAGAGCTCCAGGAGTGTTTGGACAGCACTGCCAGGGATGCACAGGGTGGGATTGTTGGGGTGTCTGGGCAGGGACAGGGGTTGCACTGGATGATCCTGTGGGTGCCTCCAGCTCAGGATATTCCATGATCCTATGATTCCCCAAGCCAGATTTGTGCTGCCAGAGAAAGAGGCTCCTTCTGCAGCTCCCAGTGAAAATCTATTCCCATCAGGATAAATGGCAGTTAAAAATCAGAGGAAAGCATCCAAACCCGCTCCTGACCCAGGCCAGGGATGACTCAGATGGGAATGTGCTCCTGCCAGGAGCAGCAAAAGGAATCATGGAGAGAGAGCCAGCGAGGGATGGAGCCTCAATGGGCCCCCCTCATCCATCTCCAGCTGACAACAACAACACTTTTTGTGTTTCCGTGCTTAGGGAAATAATTCCACAGCAATCCAGAGCATCCGGGTGCTGCTGTGCTGCTCCCACGAGAGGAAAAGGGAACTTAGAAAACCCCATAAGGATGGAATACTGTGGAGAACTTGGTTGTGGAAGCACCACCAGGATGGGGACAGGGAATCCTTGGAATGCAGGGAGGGCTCGGAGCAACCTGCTCTAGCGGGATGTGTCCTTGCCCGTGGAAGTGGATGAGCTTTAAGCTCCCTTCCAGCCCAAATCATTCCATGATTCTGCTCCCTACAAACAAATGTCTGCCCTGCTTGGCACAACTCCCACGTGGATGTTGATCCTGCAAGAACCAAACGGCTCCTCTGACGCCGAAACCTCCTGGCAGGGATCAACCAGCTGGGGAAACCCAGCTCCCATCCAGCCCGGAAAACATTCCCAGCAGCCAGGGATGTCAGAGGGAAATGAGAGGAGACGTCTCTCCAGCAGCGTTAGTCACTCGCTAGCCCGTCACCTCCCATCGCATCCTGCTCCAGCAGTGCCATGTTCCATCAGGATGTCACACCACGGCATGTAATCCAACACTGAGGCGTGAGGAAAACTAATCCAAGGAGACGTGGCTGGGGCTGGCTGGGAATGGGGTTTGGTCTGTGCTTTCTGCTCTGTTGGGCTGGGCTGGGAGCTGAGCTCAGATAATTCCATGGGGAAAACAGCAAAGCAAAAATCCCCCTTGCTCCGGGCAAATCCAGAGTCAGGTATTGGAGATCTCTGGGAATAGCACTGTCTGCCTGTGGAGCTCCTGCCAGGTGCCACTGTCACCAAAGCCAGAGGGAGAGGAGGGAAAGGATGACAGGAGTGGCTGGAGGAGTCCTCAGTGATCCCAAAGTGCAAGGGAGGGGAAGGGAGGGGAAGGGAAGGGAAGGGAGTTGGCTGCAAACCCTTTTTCAGATGAGAACTGAGCAGGAAAAACAAGTGGAAGAAGCCAAAACCAGCCAGGAAAATGGCATTTTGGGAAAGGAAACAAGGGAAAAATCCAGGGAAGTGAAGGTGACAGAAACCCAGCCTGGATGTGGAGTTGTAGGAACTTTTTAGCTGAGGAACAAGAAGCAAGGGGACCTTGGCTTGGCTGGGAATTGCTCCCAGCAGCTGCCACATGTTTCCAGGGAAGTTCTTCTTGGGCCAAGAGCCACACCTGGCTTGGAAAAGCCTCAATCCCTGTGGGATTATTCCTGACACTGGTCCGGGACCAGGAAATGAGGGTCACCAAGCTGGGTGAGCTCCTGGAGCCAAACTCACCCAGTGAGTGCCACCAGCAGCATCTCCTGGGAGAGGACAAGGGCTCGGGGTTCACTGTTGGGATCAGCTCCATGGAGTTTGCACCAGGAATGGCTTCCCAAAACTTGGCATCAGCCCCAAACCCAGCCAACAGGAGGGGTTTAAACACAGAAGTAAAACCATGGCTGGGTTGACAAAGGAACCCTTGGAAAAGTCACTTTCAGGTGACATCCAGGCATTTCAGGTCACCAACCCAGGCAGCACGGAAACCTCGTGGCTTTCCCAAACAACAGAAATAGTCGAGGTTTTGGGGGCTTCTTTGCCCAGAAGCACCCAAAGATCTCCAAACACCAACACCAGGCACCTCCACAAGGAATGTGCTCATCCCGCAACCCTCCATGCTCTCTAAAACCATCGATTCTGAGATTACCGGTCCCATCCAGGAATGTGCTCATCCCACAACCCTCAACGATCTCCAAGACCATGGATTCTGAGATTGCCACTCCCATCCTCTGCTCGGCATCTCCCACCCCATGGAAGAGGGATCCGCGGGGACTTACTTGCTGAGAAGGTGGCTTCGGTGTGGACGGGCGGGGTGGAGGGCAGGAAGGGTGGATACCCCACGAAGAAGGAGCGCAGGGAGCGCTCGGAGAGGAGCGGGGAGCGCTGGGCTGGGATGTTCTCGCAGCTCCCCACGCTGTTGTGGATCTTGAGGTTCAGGGGCTTGTTCTTCTTCTTGACTCTGGCAGGGAAAAGAGGAGGGAAAAGGGAGAGAAAGGTGAAGGGAGAGGAGTTGGGTTGGGCTGGTGGCACCTGTAGGATGGGGGATTTGCTGCGCTGCATCATCTCCCATACGATAGTTAATCCCGCTTCCCTGTGAGAATTCCCAATCCCTCTCCACCCTCAAACAAAGGCATTTTTCAATGAGGAACATCCCACACCTTTTCCTCTCGAAAACCTGGGTGAAAAAAGTCAGTTGGTCCAAAAGCTCACCACCCCCAGCCTTGTTTGCCCCTAAATCACCACATTTGATGTCACTACATCAAATTTAGGGCCCAAGCAGAGGGTGGGGTGCAGTGGAGAATGTGAGGAACACCAAGAGATTCCCAGGAATCTGCTTGTCAAAGCACAAGATTGTGGCAAGGACAGCCCTAAACACCGGGAAAAGTTCCTCAGGAAGGAAATTCTGCAGAGCAGAGGGGATGAATGTCTCGCCTCTCCCTCCTCAGCCCATTTTTTCACACTGGGACAACAACCAGCCATCGTTCTGCTGGCTCGGATGATGGCTCAGATGATCCCAAAGCAGCACCAAATTGGAAGGACTTGGAATGCAGAGGGACGGTGACAGCTCAGATAGGCTGGGCCGCAGGATCCTGGCACTGCAGAGCCGCTCTGGATCATCCAGAGTAAGGAGGAGAGGGAACAGCATCTGCCTGCTCCAAGGTAAACCTGGGAAAGGCAGCCCAGCCCGCTGGAGAGCTGGAGGATTTGGGACAGAGAACCTTCGAGAACATGCTGGCAGTGCAACAGCTCATGGTCATCAGAGGCTCCTGGAATGCTCCATCCATAATCTGCACGTCCACACTGGAACACCACATCCAGCTCTCTTCCCNCCCTGGGAGGGTGGGCAGGCCCTGGAGCTGAGCATCTCCCATCGCTCCCAGCAGTGCCTGGGGGCATCTGGCCCTGCCAGGCGATAGGAAATGGCCTCTTCAATGAAGCAAATTAAACCATTCTCTAATAAGTTAATTATTTCCTCACTCAGGAAAAGCTGCTGCTGTTTAGGGTGGCTGCAAGGACCTCTTTGGGTGCGCTGGGCTCAGGATGGCGTAGAGGATTTCAGGCTGGTCCAGCTGGATGACTCCCCTGGCTTGGGACTCCCTGGGGTCAGCCCCACAGCAGATGGTCATGGAATCATGGAATGGGTTGGGTGGGAAGTGACATTTAAGCTCAGTAAAGGGACATGAGCACGGACATCTTCCACTGTCCCAGGCTGCTCCAAGCCCCAGTGTCCAGCCTGGACACTGCCAGGGATCCAGGGGCAGCCACAGCTGCTCTGGGAATACCATCCCAGCCCCTCCCCACCCTCCCAGGGAACAATTCCTTCCCAATATCCCATCTATCCCTGCCTGGTGGCCCCAAGTCCTGCCCATTCCCTCAGCTGCTGCCACTCAATCCCAGCCCAACCACGGGGTCTCCGCCAACCATCCCAGAGCTGCTCCCCTGTCCTGGCATGTCCCCAGCTCCCCATGAACTCAAGCCCAGCCCCGGACCCAAAGCCCTTCCTGAAAGGCAGTGATTAAGCACTAATCTCATTTTTTTCCACCCATAAATCAGTTCCAGACCAAATATTTACTGCGAGCATCATTTCCTCGCCAAGCAGGGCTGCTGACAGCTCTCATTATTAGGAAGGATGAGTGATTTTGGACAGAGAAAGATTTTTTTCCTCTCTCTGTTTCTTCAGGAGAAGGAAAAATAATAAAGAATAATAAACACCAGGATGCAACTGGGTGACTGGGCTGGCTGCCTGTCTCCCCATAGCCTTGATCCCTATCCTGAAGGAAAGTGAGCAAGGATTGAAGCTTGGAGAGGAACAGAGCATGGAAAACCCCCTTAAAGGGACAGGGGATCTCACCCCCCTGGGTTGGGGACAAGGATTGGGACATGGAGCAAATGGAGCCCTGTTTGGGGTTTCTTGGGGAAAAAAAGCATCAAATGTCATCCTTGGGGCAGGGATTTTGGGGCAGGAGTGCAGGGTGAGGTCAGTTTTGGGCACCACAGAGGATTTGCTGCCATGAGGGTCATCCATCCATCCATCCATCCATCCATCCATCCATCATCCATCCATCCATCCATCCATCATCCACCCATCCATCCATCCATCCATCCATCCATCCATCCATCCATCCATCCCTGTCCATCCATCCATTCTCCTACTCAGGTTGGAATGACATATTTAAGGTCCTTCCCAACCCAAACCCCTCCATGATTCCATAGTGACAGGACAAAGGGAAATTATTTTAAACTAAAAGAGGGAGATTTAGATGGGATTTTGGGAAGGAATTCCTCCCTGTGAGGGTGGGGAGGCCCTGGCACAGGGTGCCCAGAGAAGCTGCAGCTGCCCCATCCATGAAATTGTCCAAAGCAAACATTTCCATCCTCATTTCCCTCATTTACCCAAAGTGGGGAAAACACGCTGGAAATGCATCCTGGTGCTCCCAGCCTAAATTGCCCATCCAAGCTGGGCAGGAGGAATCCCCTTCCCTGTGCCAGGCTCCCAGTCCCACAAGGGGATCCCCTCAGTCCACCCCACAAGGCCAGCAGAGGCAAAAAAAGGGAATTTTTAAAAAAACAAAGCAAGGGAAAACATCAGTTTAACTCAATTTTCCATAGGGATAAAGCCCAACACAGCCCTGCTTCTGGAAAGGGAGGCAGGATTCCCTCACTGCTGGGAATTTCGGCCGGAAAATTCCCAGCTGGATCAGGAGGAACCAGCAAAGCGCAGCAGGAGATGAAGCCAGTCCCGCCTCACTGCTCAGGGCAGGGCTGGCCGCACTAATCCCCCCACTAGGAGCATTCCAGCCCTTCCCAGGAGCTGGGAAAGGTGGGAACTCCCCCTGAACCACGGCTGGGATGAACGAGCGGCGCTGATGGAGCAGCCAGGGAAGCTCAGGGAGAGCCGAGGGGGTTTTGGGTGGATTCGGATGGTGCTGATCCCTCCCGGCCCCGGGAAGGAGCATTTCCCTCCAGTCACAGCTGAACGAGTCTCCAGGCGAGGGGGGAGTGGGGAGCTGGTTACGGAGCAGATATTTTTTATTTTGGATCCAAACGGTTTTGAGGGAGCAAAGAGAGCCACACCGAGTCCATCTCGAGGCTTGGAGCCCCCAAAATCTGGGAGGTGCCCACCAGGGATGGCAGGAAAGCCACCACGGGGACAAGGACTCTTTTCCTGTGAGATTTGGAGCAGATCCCCAAATCTGGACATCCCGCTATATATTTTTTTTTTTTTGCCACTCAGATCTCTCCACGGTTGTCCCACCCTCATCCCTGCTCCAGGAGACTTCGAAGCCGGGTGTTCCCGGGTGTTCCCAGGATTCCAGCCCGCGCTGCGGCTCCCCATCAGCACAAGCCAATCAGGCCCTGCTCCACGCAGCCCTTGGCTTCCCGAACCTTTCCCAAAATCCCGGATCTCAGCCCTTCCCACATCGGCAGCCCACACCAGCATCCCCCTCTCCTTCACCTCTCACCATCCCCTAACCCCCCGCAGACCCAGAATTCCTCACTTTTCCCCTTTATCCCGTGCACCCCACGGCGATAGAGCCCAAATTCCCCCTTTAAAGCGGAGCTCGTGGAACATCGGGGCTAATTCCCGCCTCGGGATGCTCCGGAAAATCAGTGCCGATTCCATGCTCAGATAGGTGAATGCCAACGATTAGGGCCGTAATTTCATGCAGGAATTTGCTAAATATATAATGATGGATAAAAGGAAAAGAAAAAGGTGGGGGGGGAAGCGCAGCGCGTTCGAAGCGTTTAATGCAAATCCCTTTAGGTGTCAATCGCGCCTGAATGGCTCATCCCCGCCTGCTCGGTGGGATCAGTCAAACGCTTATCACCGGCTTCGGGGGGGAAAAATAGAGGGTTTCAACAGGCGCTGAAAAACAGGAGCAGACACCGGGACAAAGGGCCCGTCATCCCTTTCAGGAGCCGCCGGGGAGGGCAGCGGCTGACGGCGGCGCGGGATGCAGGGAGGGTGGGGATGTTACAGGATTTCCACAGAAGGGTGCTGGTGAGGACACGGTTCGCCCTATTGGGATGTCCCGGCGTGGTTTAGTGGTTGGAAGAGCAGGATGTGCTGGGAGAAAGCTGGAATGTGAGGATGGGCACGGTGGGATCCAAATGATCCAGGGAGCAAAAACCCAATCGTGTTGGATTCGTGATGCTCCTGCAATATCCCAAAAAGCATCCCAAAGGGGACACCCCAACCATTCCCCAGCAGTGCTCGTCCTCCAATCCCAGCTCTTAAAAACACCTGGAAATTGAGTAAGTAACAATAAAGTAACAATCAGCTCTGCAGGCGTTTGTTGTCACTTCCATTCTTATTGCCATAAAAAAAATTAAAACGGGTTTAATTTAAAATTCAGCCACAAGCCAGGAGCTGCCCCTGCAAGGCCAGGGCCAGGTGATGTTTTATTCACCACTTTACTCCTCTCCAGCACACACCAATTTCCACACCAGCGTTGCTCTTAAAGGAAGGGAAATAGAGTGGGAGAAAAAAAAAAATTAAGAATCCCCTCATCAGTATTTCAGCTGCAAAGGATTAAAGGTCGCTGCTGCCTGGCCAGGAGCGTGCGGCCCCAGCCAGGATTCAGCCCCGAAGATTTATGGCTTTTGGAGTGGTTTAATTGCACAATATTCCCGATTAAATCAGAGCCAGGAGCAGGTGAGGAAGCGCTGCCCCCGTGCCTCCTCCACCACGGGCAGGCAGCTCCAGCAGCATCTGCTGGAATGGCAAAAAACGGAGGAAAACCTTCAGATTTACCCTGGCGTTTTTTAATGCAAGAATTATGGAATGATTCGGGTTGGAAGGGAGGTTAAAGATCATCCCATTCCACCCCCTGCCATGGGCAGGGACACTTTGCACTCTCCCAGGCTGCTCCAGCCTGGCCTTGGACACTTCCAGGGATCCAGGGACAGCCACAGCTTCTCTGGGCACCCTGTGCCAGGGCCTGCCCACCCTCACAGGGAACAATTCCTTCCCAATATCCCATCTCTCCCTGCCCTCTGGCAGTGGAAAGCCATTCCCTGTGTCCTGGCACTCCATTCCTTGTCTCAAGTCTCTCTCCAGAAGAATTGTCCCTTCTTCTCCCTTCCTGTTCCCATATTGGCACATAGATGGCAAAATCCAACCTTTTTCTTCAAGAATTCCCAAATAAACCATAAAAAAACCCCAACTGGCTAAGGAGCCTGAGCATTCCCAAACAAGTCTGGGGAGTTGGGATCCAAAACAGCACGGTTGGAGCATCTCAGCCAGGAAAGGAGGCACCAGGTCACCTTTCACACCAGGATGAACACACAGCTCCCATGCCTGGTGCATTCCCACACCCCAAATCCTTGTGCAGCGAGGAAGGCACCAGCTCCTTTAGGACTTTCAGGCTTCAAGGCAAAACCAGTGAACCTGCCTGAACAGCTGAAATTCCTTCATTCTCCACCCAGCCCTGAACAATCTCCACACAATGCCGGGGCTGATATAAAAAAATAAACACAGAATATCCTCCCAGATGTTCCATTTATCCTCCTCATTCCTATAAAGAGGCAACAAACCCTCCCTCTCCCAGCCAGAGGAAAAGCAGCTCCTTCATATCAAAGCCTCGGCAGTTAAATATTTATCCAAGTGCCTGTCCCCACTTCCCTGGATGCCTGAATTTCCAGGCTCAGGTCTGACTGATCTATTATTCTCTTTTCCGAGCACAAAGTGGAACTTTTTTATTATGGCTGCAAATTATAAAGCTGGGAAATTCTTTGAAGGGATCTCGAGCCAAAGAGGTTTTTTTCCCCCCTCCCTCCTCCTCCTGGGATTCGAGATGGGGCTGCAGGAACAACGCTGGGAGCAGACACAGGCGGGAAGGAGCTGGAAGAGGTAATTGCAGGATCCTGGAGAAGGAGCTGTTTCTCATTAAAGCCTTTCTGTTTTCTTGGTTGCCACCGTGACGTTCCTTTGAGGGCCACCAAGGGCAGTGAGGGTGAGCTGGGGGCAGCCTGGGGTGCTGGGGTTGAGTCTCCCTTGGATGGAGATGACTCAACAGGGATTCAGCTCCTGGAGCAACCCGAGGGGGTTTTGCCATCCTCAGAGAGCACAGCCTCAGCCAGGTGGGGCAGATCCAGCAGCAAACTGCAGAACCATGGAACGGTTTGGGTGGGAAGGGACCTTACAGCTCAGTAAAGGGACATGGGCAGGGACACCTTCCGCTGTCCCAGGCTGCTCCAAGCCCTGTCCAGCCTGGCCTTGGACACTGCCAGGGATCCAGGGGCAGCCACAGCTTCTCTGGGCACCCTGTGCCAGGGCCTGCCCACCCTCCCAGGGAACAATTCCTTCCCAATATCCCATCCATCCCTGTCCTCTGGCAGTGGGAAGCCATTCCCTGTGTCCTGTCCCTCCAGCCCTTGTCCCCAGTCCCTCTCCAGCTCTCCTGGAGCCCCTTTAGGCACTGGAAGGAGCTCTGAGCTCTCCCTGGAGCTTCTCTTCTCCAGGTGAACACCCCCAGCTCTCCCAGCCTGGCTCCAGAGCAGAGGGGCTCCAGCCCTTGGAGCATCTCCTCCTCTGGACTCTGCAGCCTGCACTCCCTGCTTTTGGTTCTCATCCCATTATTGCCAGGGAATCCCCTGGAGCACTTGGTCAAGCCAGCACCTGCCTGGGCCACCCCAGCGGGTCAGGGGGGATGGCAGGGAGAGGATGAGACCTCTTGCACCACAAAAAAGCGATCAGAGCAGCTGCTCCCTGCCTTTCCTGCACAGCTCCGGCTGGAAGCCAGAGCTGGGAACACCCTAGGCTGTGCCATGACCAGCAGTGGTCAATCCTTCTCCTGGCCACCACCCTGGCCACTGCCCACAGCCCCTGCCCTGTCCCAGCTGGAGAGCCCAGAGGCAGCACACAGGGCACCGGGAATGCTGTGCCACCTCTCCCAGGATGTTAATCCTTATCTAAATTCATCCTCATGCCCGTCTGGCTTGGGAAGGAGCCTCAACTCCTCATTAAAGGACACGGTGAGAAGTTTCTCCTCAGCGCACAGTAAAGCTCCAGCGCCTCTGGATGGAATAGCAGGGCCATAATTAACATTAATGACAGTCCTATGGAGCGCCACAGCCCGGAGCAGCGGGATAATTCCAGCACGGAGCCAGGTTGGTACGGGAGCCACTCATCACTGTCACCTCACAGTGTGCAAACCATCCTCTGAGAGAGCTGGACACATTCCAGGAGCTGTGCAAAATTCCACAGCCCTGTCTCACGGGCAGAGGCAGCCAGATTAATCAGGGAGATGATTTGGAAGCACAGGGAGGGATGCTGCTCGTTTTGCTCTCCAAATTCCTGCACTTCCACGCTCTCCACCTTGCAGAAGTTCCAGGTTGGGGCTCTATTTTCAGCATAGATAACACAGCGTGGAGATCATGGAATCACAGGATCCTCTAGGTTGGAAAAGACCTTTGGGATCATGGAGTCCAACCGTGCCACCCATGTCCCCAAGTGCCACATCCACACGACTTTTGAATCCCTGCAGGGATGGGGACTCCAGCACTGCCCTGGGCAGCTGTGCCAGGGCTGGACAGCCCTTTCCAGGAGAAATTTTCCCCAAATTCCAACCTGCCCCTCCCCTGGCCCAGCCTGAGGCTGTTCCCTCTCCTCCTGTCCCTGTTCCCTGGAGCACAGCCTGACCCCCCGGCTGTCCCCTCCTGTCAGCAGCTGTGCAGAGCCACAAGGTCCCCCTGAGCCTCCTTTGCTCCAGGCTGAGCTCCTTTCCAGCTCCCTCAGCCTCTCCTGGGGCTCCAGCCCCTTCCCAGCCCCATTCCCTTCCCTGGACACCTCCAGTCCCTCTTTTGATGAACCACCCAAAACTGACCCCAAGATTTGAGGTCAGTCCCAGGGGATTGGCACTGTCCTGCTGCTGCTGCCACCCCAGCACTGGGACAAACCAGGTGCCCATGCCCACCTCGGGAAGATGCTCCATATGGATTATTCCCACATCTTGGCAACGTCCTGCTGCCTCCACCTGCTCTGCAAACATCAATCTCCTGCTCATCCCCAGCACCAGGAGCCCACCTGCCTTTCCAAACGCCGGGAATGCCAGAGGAGCTGCCTAGATGTCGCTGTCCCAAATCCCACCCGGGCGGAACATCCAGTAATCGATCCGCCAGGTGGGTGGGAATTGCTACAAGGAGAAACATCGTTATTGTCAAGGTTGCAGAGCAGCAGAATAAATGACCCATCAGAGCCTATTTAGGACCAGCTTAAATGATTAAATCTGAGGGACAGGCTAAGCACAGGCTGCTTGGTGGAGTGGGGATGGTGGAGAACACCTCTGCTCCCAGGTTTTTGGGGGTCTGGAATTCAGTTTTCCCCCTCTCTGACTTCTGCTCCCAGGTTTTTGGGGGTCTGGAATTCAGTTTTCCCCCTCTCTGACTTCTGCTCCCAGGTTTTTGGGGGTCTGGAATTCAGTTTTCCCCCTCTCTGACTTCTGCTCCCAGGTTTTTGGGGGTCTGGAATTCAGTTTTTCACCCCTCTGTCTCGACGGCCCCAGTTGGGTGCTAGGCTTGGCCAAGTGCCACAGGAAATATTCCATTCTTGGGAGTTTGTTATGTGGGATGGAGAAAAACATCCCCACGACAGAAAGTGTCCAGAGTGGGAAATGATACAAGGAAAAAGGAAAAGAAGAGAATAGGGATGTGCTCTATCACAAGTTCACATCTGAACTTCATGTCTGACTTCACCCAGCCAGGAAATCCTCATCCTAGTCTGGAAAAACCCCATCAAAATACCACCTCAGCACCAGCAGGGCAGAAGGGAAGGAAATCAACCCTCACAAGTCTTTGAACCAACAGGTTTTTCCACCAGAAAAACATCCACATCACTGCAATGATACAGGATAAGAGGAATTAATGGAATATTTAGGCAAAATCCAGCTGCCTTGAGCTGGAGTAGCTTCCTCCCAGGCCAAACCTGACCTAGGTGCACCATAAAAATGTCCTGTCCTGTCCAGCAGTTGCTTCCCGCTGGAGCTCAGCACGTCCTCGTGGCTCAGCCTGGCCGGGTCACGCTGCACTCTGACCTCTCCAGCTGCTTCCCAGAGGATGTTCCTCGAGGCCCACAGAGCTCATGGATCTGGTCAGACACCAGCGTGGCAAAAGGAGCCACAGCTGGGAAACAGATGAGGGTTTGGGCTCAGCTGCCTTTGGAAAGGGGCAAGGGATGGGTCTAATGAGGGGTGCAGGGATGAAGGATGGGGCAAAGGATGGGTCTGAAGGCAAAGGATGGGTCTAAGGATGGGGCAGAGGAAGAAGGATGGGCTGAAAGATGAAGGATGGGGCTAAGGATGAGTCAAAGAAGGAAGGATGGAAGGGTGGAAGGATGAAAGGATGGATGGATGGATGGATGGATGATGGATGGATGGATGATGGGTGGATGGATGGATGGATGATGGATTGATGGATGATGGATGGATGGATGGAAGGATGGATGAAGGGATGGATGGATGGATGGATGGATGGATGATGGATGGGCCAAAAGATAAAGAATGGATTGAAAGGTGGGTCTAATAAAGGGTCCAGGAATGAAGGACAGGTCCAAGGACAGGTCTAAAGATGAAGGATGGGTCCAAGTATGGGTGAAAGGATGAAAGAAGGGTCTAAGGATGGTCTAAAAGGCAAAGGATGCATCTAACGAGGGGTGCAAGGATGACGGATGGGTCCAAGGGCAGGTCTAAAGATGAAGGATGAGTCTAAAGATGGGTCTAAGGACGAAGGCTGGGTCTGAGTACAAAGAAAAGGTCTCAGTACAGGTCAAAGGACAAAGGGTGGGCCAAAGGTGGGTCTAAAGAGGGCTCCAAGGATGAAGGGTGGCTCCAAGGACAGGTCTGAAGATAAAGGACGGATCTGAAGATGGGTCAAAACATGAAGGTTGGGTCCAAGGACAGGTCAAAGGATGGGCCTAAGGGTAAAGAGCACCCACCCGCCCTTTGGGCAGGACAGCCCAGGGCAGATCCTGCCTGCAGACATCCACGGGACACTCCTTCCAAGGGTTAACACATGCCCTGAACGAGCTGGACTTTTGTCCCCCAAGGAACGGATTTTTAAGGCCTCCCATCCCAGGTTTGTTTCCTCCCCAGCTCCTGGCTGAGGGGTAATCATTAACCATCCATGAAAGATCCCAATGGCCTGTGGAATTCATGAGGTATTAAATGGGCATTATATTATCAGCCACTCTCAATGTTTTGTTTCCGTTTCAGGAGCGTTCCTGAGATGTTTATGGATGGTGGATTTATGGAAGTCAGGGGATCTTTTCAGGAGTAATGTTCCGTACCTCGGAGTTACGGTCAACAGCTGGAGACTCCATGCAGGAAAATTGGAGGCTGGGAGATCAAAAAAAAACCCAAAAACTTAACCCCTGCCTCAGAAGGTCTTGGCACAGAGAAATGATGGATTAAACGCTGGGAATAAGACCCGAAACACGACATTCAAAGGAGTTTATGAGCTGTCAGCGGGAATCAAGCGGTACATGGTGGCCTTGCTCCGGAGGGGACGCGGTCGCTGTTGTTGCTGTCACAAATAAATGGTGGTGTTTTATTTTCTGTCTGTGCCGACGTGGAAAAATCCGGGGGGAGCAGCCCTGGAGCACCCTGAGAGCTTCGCTCCATCAATCCCGACCCACAGCTCATGGAGAGGGAGCTTTATCCTTCTGCCAAAGTCACCCCTGGATCCCCAGGCACTGTTTCACCCCATCCTGAGAGATGGAAGGGACTTGGGACAAGGGATGGAGGGACAGGACACAGGGAATGGCTTCCCACTGCCAGAGGGCAGGGAGAGATGGGATATGGGGAAGGAATTGTTCCCTGGGAGGGTGGGCAGGCCCTGGCACAGGGTGCCCAGAGAAGCTGTGGCTGCCCCTGGATCCCTGGAGTGTCCAAGGCCAGGTTGGACAGAGCTTGGAGCAACATGGGAACGTGTCCCTGCCCATGCAGGGGTGGCACTGGATGGGCTTTAAGGTTCCTTCCCACTCAACTCATTCCATAAATCAGCCTGAGGGACACCAGCCTCTCTCCTGGGAGGGTTTCAGATGGGTCCTTGCAGAGAACAGGCAGGATGGGAGTGAATCTCAACCCCAAATCACTCCAGGAGATTCCACCCAGAATTTGGGATCCCCAGGAGTGTTCTCAGACACTCTCCCAGTCCAGCCCTTCCTTCCATGCTGGAACAGGACACAGGGAACGGAAAGCCCCAATCCAAAGCACCCCAAGAGCCCCAGGGGCAGAACTAAAACTAGATGGCATTGATCAGAGAAGGCTCCAAATCCTCTTTCAGGGATGAGCTCCCTCCTGCAAGAAGCACAGAGGACCCAGACACCGCAGAATTGTGACACTAAAAAGAACCCCATCGCAAAATTCCACATGGCCACGGCCATAAAATAACAATTAGCTAAGAAGAGCCTAAATTTTTTTTTATTTTAATCCACTTTTTATCTGTGCCAGGCATTTTCCGCCTCATCCAGGCTAATAAACAGCTCCCACTCCAGCAGGGCTGTGTTGGAAAAAAAAGAAGGAAAAAATAAGAAGCTGCTTCTTTAACGCACTAATTACAATCCCGAACCACTAATGGGATTAGCAGGCAGGATTTAGTGGTTGTCTCCTGCAAAATCATTAAGTGCCATTACAGAAAATGAACTTCCCTGCTTCTCCATGAGGTTTTCGGGAATCTGGGTCCTTCCTGGTGTGGTAGCCCCTGGTTGGGTGTGAGCACAATGGGGCCCTGTCAATATTGGCTCCTTCCTTAATTAATTCCCTAATCAGGAGTTGAAGTTGCTCAGCACCACTGGGAAGGGAGCACTGGAGATCCTGGGAAAACTGGATGCAGTCAGGCAAGGAGCAAAGGAATCCTGGAGTGGTTTGGGTCAGGAGGGACCTTAAAGCTCATCCTGTTCTCCCCCTGCCAGGGAAAACCTTTGCTATCCCAGGTTGCTCCAAGCCCAGCTTGGCCTTGGACACTTCCAGGGATCCAGGGGCAGCCACATTTCCTCTGTGCCAGGAAGGTGGAGAGTGATGAAGGCAGAGGGGACATCCCTGTGTTTGTGTCACCCTGTGTGACATTTCCATCTCCAAGCCCTTCCCTGCTCCTTCTCTTGGCAGGAAAGTTGAGGCATCCCATTCCCACATGGAATCAGTGCCCAGAGGATTTGCTGCAGTGTCCAAACTTCACCCTAGCTCCATGGGTGCCCATGAGTGCTGGAAGGTGTCCCTGCCCTTGGAATGACATGAGCTTTAAGGTCCCTTCCAACCCAAACCATGCCGGGATTCCTTTGCTCCTTGCCTGACTGCAGCCAGTTTTCCCAGCATCTCCAGTGCTCCCTTCCCAGCGGTGCCAGGAGACTTTGACTTAGGAATATCTAATGACCACCCTGGGGATCAAACAGAGGAAGCTTTGCCCTCAATGAGACCTTCTCCAGCTGAGGGCAGAGCACGGACTGGGGGCTGGAATGCTGATAAAAACAGGAGAAGGGAGAGGCTGATCCCTGGGATGCTCCTGGGAACCAACCAAAGTAAACACCTTTTCCCAGTGCCTAAGCACGAGGGGGAAGGTGGCCTTCCAGGAGGCATTTTCCAGCTGAAATGGCTTCATTTCCAAAAGCTAAAAGCCTTTGGACATCAAAAATTCCCAGCTTGGGGGAAAAGGAGGATGGATGATCAACCTCATTTCATGCAGAGAGCGCAGCCACCACCGGGGGACAAGGGACACTGTGATGCTGAGGCCACCAGACACATCCGTCAACCCCAAACCTGCCCTGGTCCCCTCTGGCCATACAAGGGCAGCTCCGGGTCTGGCACTGGGAGCATCTCAGTGGATTTTAACTCCTCCCATGTCCCAGCTGGATGCCCAAACACCAGGGATGTGCCGGAGGGTCTGTGCCGTGCCAGGGTATCCAGGCTCCCTCCACACCCCTCAGGAGACTCTTCCCGGGATTCTGACACGGCCTTTTTACCCTCAAGACCCCCAGATTTCGGGACAAAAAGTGCACTTTGTCCCGGGGTCCTGTTTTAGGAGGCCAGCACTGACCAGCTCCATCCCAACACATCCTCAGGGACAGGAGGTGACGTCCCAAAGTGGCACCGGTCCCCTCCGCCACCCCGCGCCGAGGCGCTGTCTGAGCAAAGCCACCAAAAGGGGTGGGAAGGACTGGCAAAGGAGCGCGGCGGTGCCAGGGAATTCTTTCCCTGCACAGCAGCAGCCTCTGCCGGCACCGGGACAGCAGAGCAGGAGAAGCTGGAGTGTGGCAGAGCCTGCAGAGCTGCTCCGGACACCGCCGGCCATGGAGATACCGAGGGGTCCCAGAATATAAACTGTGCTCCCCATAGGATTTATGAATCCACAGATCCACTTCTCAGCTGGAAGATGATTATTCCCATCTCGCTCCAGCGCGCACTCGCTCCCCGCCTCGCACTTCTCACGACCATTCTCAGAAGTAGCTGGAAAATCCTACCGTCTAGTCTTCCCATCCCACATTCCAGCATGCCAGGGTTTGCCAGCCAACGATCCTGGAGCCCCTGGGTGCTCCCAATCCACCCCACAGCCCCAAAAAAAGGTCCCTGGGGAGCAGCGCTGCCACCATCCCACAACATCCCCTCTGCAAGGAGCCGCAAAAAGCCTTTTCCGCATGAAACTTCCGAACAAAACACCGACATTTAGTGATAAGAGCCCTTTTTCCAAGGCGCCGGGATGAGGTTTATCCCCCCAACACGCACCAGCACCCCGGGGGCACCACTTACTTGGGGGTGTGCGCCTCATCCACGCGGTGGCCCAGCTGGAACTCGTGGGATTTGCTGCGGTGCAGCGCCGTGAATCCCGGGATGAGGTGGATCAGCTTCCGCGACGAGGGCGGGGGCGTCCCGGGGGGCTTCAGTTTGTTCCTGCGGCGCACGGGCGGCGTCCCCGGCGGCGTCATGGTGGTGACGATGTTGGGGGTGCGCGGGGGGGTGTGCGCGGCGTGGCGCTGCCGGGGGGACGGCGGCAGGGAGCGGTGGCCGGACTCGAGGGGTGGACACAGCCCCGGGTGGCCCTCCACGGTCAGGCGGTCCACGTGCGTGTACATGGGGCCGTGGGACGAGCTGGCGTGGCAGTGGTGCTGCCCACACTTGGGCTGGACCTTGGGGCTCAGGTGCGTCCTGCCCCAGGGGCTCTGCTCGGCGGGGCAGCCCGGGCTGTTCTCCTTGCCCGGCTCCGTGCTGGGCCACTGGATGGTCCAGTCCTGCTTGGAGAGGCTCCCGCCTGGATAGGGCACAGAGACATGGACATGCGGTGGGGCAGCAGCTGGGAATTCCCTACTCAGCCCTGGAGGGGTTAAAGGTCCCTGGATCCCTGGAAGGGTTCAAGGGTTGGATGGGGATTTGAGCAGCCTGGGACAGTGGAAGGTGTCCTTGACCACGGAATGAGATGATCCTTACGGTCCATTCCCACCCAAACCGTCCCATGATTCCATGACACAGAGAAACTTCTTGCTGGGATGCAGTGCCACGAGGGAATCACAGAATCGTGGAATGGTTTGGGCGGGAAGGGAACCTAAGGATCATCTTGTTTCCATGGGCAGGGACATCTTCCACTGTCCCAGGCTGCTCCAAGCCCCAATGTCCAACCTGGCCTTGGACACTTCAGGGATCCAGGAGCAGCCACAGCTTCTCTGGAGAACTCACTCCAGCCTCAGCACTCCAAGCGAGGGATTTGCCAGAGGTGGAGGTGTCCCCACGTGTCCCCCAACATCAGCAGCTGCCCTTGCCACCCCAAAAGGTGGCACTGGGACGGTGACACCCGTCAGGGATGGGACATCCCTCAGCTGGCCCAGGCTGATTCCCCATCTCACCCCCTCCTTGTGCCACTTGCATAACGAGGGGGCTGTAATTAACAGAGGCTCCTCTCCACCCCTAATTATCCAAAGAGCTGCCAGCAGCACCTTCAGAGCATCCCAAGGATGATCCAAGCGGAATTTGGTCCTTGATCCCAGTTCAAGGTCCCCTGACTGAGGCCTTTTGATCACCCCCATCAAGGAAATCCAACAAAACCCCAAATCTCCTCATTTTCCGGCTCCTTCCCACTCCCTGTTTGGGTTGCTAATTGGATCCTCTCCCCTCGCTCCAGCCTTTTCATGGGAATGTTTTGGTTCAAGCTCCAGAGGAAAAGGAAAGGAGGAAAGGGCTTGGGAAATGAAAGGTTTGGGTTGAAAGAAAGTGTCGAGTGAGGGGGTGGAGGATGGGGGATGAGGAGTTTGCTGGAATCATTTCCTCGGAGAGGAGCATCAAAATAAAGGACAAAAAATTCCAAAATAATTGTAAATTATTTTTTTAAATGTTAAAACCCAAAATAACTGTAAAATGTTTTTTAAAATAACAAGAAATATTGCGGAAAAATTGTAAAATATTTTTTAAGTTACAGTAAAAATAAAATTTATCGATGAAAGAATAAAAGTAGAAAATAATAATTGAAAGTATTAAAAATTAAAAGTAATTCATTAGAATTAATGCGAAATAAAGGTAAACAAAATAATAGTTATAAACACTTTTATAAATAAAATAAATTACTCGGCGTATGCAAATCACCGTGGGCCTATGCAAATCTTGCGCTTCCCATTGGCCGCTTCCCTCGGGTTGATTTGCATAACCCCGAGCCGGCCCGGCGCTAATTAGCGGCGTTAATGAAGATGGGATGAGGATGTCCCCGCTGTCCCCCGCGTCCCAGGGAATAACACCAACCCCGGTCCGGGCTAAAAATACCCGGGAAAAGCCGGGAAAACGTGAATCCAAGCGGGAAGGCGGCAGGTAGCGGCACTGCGCTTGATGGGATCCGCTTAAACCGGGAATGCGCTTAGCAGGGGAAAAAACCAACAGAAATATCCCAAAGCTCCTCTTGCTCCGAAGCCTGTTAAAGGCTGGCAGATTCCCGGCGCTCCCCTGGGTGATGCTGCTCTGATTCCCAGCTGGAAAACCACGGGAAGAGCTGGTGCAGAGGGAAAGTCCCCTTTGCCAAGTTTTTCCTCAAATTGGCTGCCTGATTGCTCATCCAACCTTTGTTGTTTTGTTCATATCCCGAATGTTAATTATTTTCTGGGGTGTCAGTCACAGCCACCCCTCAATCCCACGGGTCATCTCTCCTCTCCCTGTGGATGCTCCCTTTGGGTGAATCTGGATTTAGGAATCCCCTCAGATCCCTCCCTCCACCCCACTTCGTCAGGGAAACTTTTCCCAAACTGCTCCATTGAAAACCAACAGGAAAATAAACTCCTGGGAAGAGCTGGGAGGCAGCTCAGAGATCCAGAGGTGGGAAAATTCCACCTCTTTTCCACCTGTCCCAAACAACAAAGAGCAAGGTTTGCTCTGTTTTCCTTAAAATAAAAGGCTAGGAATAACTGGATGTTCCCACGGGAGCAGCGCTGCATCCCAGCTGCTCCTTGGGGATGTTCCGAGTGCTCCTTCCTTTCCCAAAAGCTGCTCCCAGATGGCTAAACTGGAGATTTTGGAATGCTCACGAGTTTTTGGGAATCCCCATGGTCCCAGCACCCACATCCCAAGGACAGCACCCTCTGGAACAGACTGGAATTGCCCAGCACAGCAACACGGGGATACCAGGAAGGACAATTCTTCCATCCTCTCCACCACACCAGCACAGCTCCCAAAATCTCCCCAAAACTGGGATTGTTCCTGATTTTCTCTCTCTGCTCCCGGCCCTGCCCGACCCCACGCTGTCCCCAAGGCACCTTCAGCCTTCCCAGGGCTCATAAATATTCCATTCCTGCTCATTTTTCCCCGCAGGATACTTAATAACCTCTGCACATCCCTCAGCAGTCACACCCCATCAACTCCTGGAGCCACAGCAGCCCCGCTCCGCTCGGATTTAATATTAAATTAATCCCACTCCGAGATCAAACCCGATAATAAAACCCCACTCCCAAGGATCCACATCCAAGGAAAATCCAATCCAGCCTTGTTAACACAACAAAGCAGGGGGGTTAATATGGATTCGCCACTCTGTTTGATTTATGGGATGCTCCAGGGTTTTCCCTGCCGCCCCAAGGCTTGGGAAGAGTCTCCTTTTCCAAGCCCATCCTGGCAAAATCCATCTCCATGAAACAGCCTCCAGCTCCCCGCCCAGGCAGGAGCGGCCTGGGAAATTAGAGGCTTCTAATTAACGACTCAATAAATAAAGATGGATGGGAAAGGTTCATCCTGAGCCTCGTTCCTGCTTTATGAATAC
Organism: Grantiella picta; assembly: GCA_013397955.1. Lineage (NCBI taxonomy): Eukaryota > Metazoa > Chordata > Aves > Passeriformes > Meliphagidae > Grantiella > Grantiella picta. The sequence goes on along the minus strand of VZRM01003847.1, from coordinate 10,134 downwards.
AAATCCTGGCGTCTCGGAATCGGCCACTGTGGCTCCTGCCAAGGAATTTCAGCTTTTAAGGAGGATGCAACTTGGTCATTAATTAGGTTTTTAGGATGAAGACAATCTCTTGCTTTACAAGGAGATAAAATGCAGATAAAATGCTGATGAAAAGGCATTTCTGAGGCAGTTGGTGCGTCTGGGGCTGCTCTGGGGGCTTTGTCATATTCCAATGGATCTAAAATCCCAGCACTGCATCCCGACAGAGCATTGCTGCCGTCCCAGGATGCTTTTCAACCTCCATCCCAGGAACTCCCAGGCAGCTCCTCGGGGCTGTGCCAACCTCACTACCATGGAGCCACAGAGCCAGAATCCCTGGAATCTGTCTGAGGGATGGATGGATGGATGGATGGATGGATGGATGGATGGATGGATGGATGGATGAAGGCAGCACAGCATCCCCTCAGTGCATCCCAAAGCCACAACCCCATCGCTGCTCAGTCCCCACCAGCCCAAGGGACATTCCCAAGGTCCCAGCAGTGCTGCTCTGCCCATCCCAATCCCACATCCCACCAAAATACACTGCCAGGATCATAGGGACTCTCGGAGCTGGCCTGGCTGGCGGGATGATCTGCTCCCACCACCCACGCTCAGCCCAGCACATCCAGGGAACATCCCGCCCTGCCCTGGCCAGAAATCCCAGTATTCCCAGCTCCCTGCCAGCGGGAGATGGGCAGGGACTGTGTTCCTGCTCCCCAGGGGACAAAAAGAGGGGGAATTCCTGCGATGCAGCCATTTGACTTGGCAGAGACAGAACAGGGAGCCCATCTGCCACCCCAGGTGGAGCTTCCCACACCCAAATCCTCAAGAAATTTGGCGAGATTTGGTCCCCTCCACTGCCTGGGAGCTCCTACATCCTTCAGGGCTCTGCCTGTCACCTCCCTGTCCCCAAGGTTTGTGTCGTCCGTGGTACGGCACACCTCCAGCACGGCACAGACCCACACCAGCTGGCAATTCCAAGGATCCCGATCCTCCAGCCCCGGCAGGGCAGGATGGGCACGGCAGCATCTGAAGGGATGGAGCAGCAGCTCCCGCCGGAAGCAGCAGCGGGATGATGGATGGAGTTAAACGGAGCGCTGGGAAAGACAAACACTCCATGCCTGGCTAGCGGGAAACTCTCTCCCGCTGGGATCCAATGGACCACCGGGAATGCTGGCAGACCCATCAGCTGCCCCATTAAGGAGCAAATGGAGCAGCGGCATCCCACAGACATCCAGTACTTCCATCTCCACCAGCTGGAAAACTCCGGAGGAACCAAAGCAACTTCACTGCAGCTGCCGAGCCAAAGGCCAAGGTGGATTTTCCAAAGCAGGGAATTCCCTGGGCCGAGGGGCAGAGGGGGAGAGCGGGATTTGTTTGGAGTAGCCTTTAAAAGTCAGAGGTGTTTAAACAAAGAGCAGCTGAGAGCCTTCCCGGGGCTCCCAGGGAGGCACCACCGCCCTTCCTCAAATAGCAGGGAGACTGCATGGAAATGCCAACGGGAAGCAGGGCAGGAGCTGGATTTAGGGAGCTGGAGTGGGGGGGATGCTCCCTAGGGAATGGCAGGCTGGGCTCAGCCAGCCCCACCTCGCTGCACTGAGAGGGGTCCCACGCCACTGTCCCCAGCGTGAGGTGGCACTGCCACTCTGAGTGAGCCATGTGGGAAGCCTGGAAAGGCTCCGATATCCAGAACTGGTGGAAGTGGCCAAGATCTCTCCAGGCAGGAGCTGGGATCCCTCTGGGACATGCCAGGCTATGCGGACACTGCTGGTCCCCCAGGGCTGCCCCTCATGGACGCCATGTCACATCACCAGCATTGTCCCCACTGTCCCCAAAGGCTGCTCTGAACCTGCAAAGCCCAGATAAAAACCCAGCAGGGTTCATTCCCAGCTTCCCAGCCCCAGGGATGCAGCTCTGCTGGAGGAAACTCTCTAGAGTGGACAGGAGCCAGGCAGAGCAGTCTGGGATCCCCAAATCACAGGGGTTTGCTGCTCCCCAGTGTTCTCCCCTGACCTGGCACCGTTTCTGTGACGCCATCCACGGGGATGGGCTGTGCCAAGGGGTGCTGCAGGTGTCCAGGGTAGGGAATGGAGCTGGAGGTGTCCAGGGAAGGGAATGGGGCTGGGAAGGGTTTGGAGCCCCAGGAGAGGCTGAGGAGCTGGGAAAGGAGCTCAGCCTGGAGCAAAGGAGGCTCAGGGGGACCTTGTGGCTCTGCACAACTGCTGACAGGAGGGGACAGCCGGGGGGTCAGGCTGTGCTCCAGGGAACAGGGACAGGAGGAGAGGGAACAGCCTCAGGCTGGGCCAGGGGAGTGGCAGGGTGGAATCTGGGGAAAACTCCTTCACTGAAAGGGTGGTCAGTTCCTGGCACAGCTGCCCCGGGCAGTGCTGGAGTCCCCATCCCTGCAGGGATTTAAAAGCCATGTGGATGCGGCACTCGGGGACATGGTCAGTGGTCGCCTTGGCAGCGCTGGGCAATGGCTGGACTCGCTTTAAAAGACCTTTTCCAACCTGAACGATTGTGTTGTGCCCCATCAAGGCTCAGCTGGGACAGCCCTGCCCAGCCCCGCCGCTCCCCGGGCACAGGCTGCCCCGGCCCGCTCTGCCGCCTCAGCTACAGCCGGAGCGGCTCCGGGCGGCGATGGAACGGCGGAGCTCTGCTGCCACCGCCCGGGGATCCGCACAGCCCGCACCGCACAGCCCCGGGAAAGGCAGGCAGGGCTGCGGCACTCCCTGGAAGGGCTCTGGGAATGGGGAGCTCCGCTCTGAGCCAGCCGGGAAACGATGCTGGAGCTGCCAGGCCTCAGGGCTTCCCCCTGAGCCTCCTGGCTGAGCTCCTGCAGGTCAGGGGACCCTGTGAGAATCATGGAATGGTCTGGATTTGGAGGAGCCTTCCCATCCCACCCCCTGCCATGGGCAGGGACACCTTCCACTGTCCCAGGCTGCTCCAAGCCCCATCCAGTTTGGCCTTGGACACTCCAGGGATCCAGGGGCAGCCACAGCTTCTCTGGGCACCCTGTGCCAGGGCCTGCCCACCCTCCCAGGGAACAATTCCTGCCCAATATCCCATCTAAATCTATTGTCTTGCAGCTTAAAGCCATTTCCTGTGTCCTGTCCCTTCATCCCTTGTCCCAAGTCCCTCTCCAGCTCTTCTGGAGCCCCTTCAGGCTCTGGAAGGAGCTCTGAGCTCTCCCTGGATCCTTCTCCTCTCCAGATGAACACCCCCAGCTCTCCCAGCCTGGCTCCAGAGCAGAGGGTCTCCAGCCCTTGGAGCATCCTCTGGACTCCTCCAGCAGCTCCAGGTCCTTCCTGTGCTGTTGGCCCCAGGGCTGGAGCAGCTCTGCAGGTGGGGTCTCACCTGCGCAGGGCAGAGGAGCAGAAAGGGAGCTCCCCTGCTGCCCACACTGGGGGATCAGCCCAGGCATGGGGGCTTTGGGGTCCCAGCACACCCACCAGCCCCAAATCCTTCTCGCAGTGCAGCTCCAAGATGTTCTGTTCAAGGAGTGGGTTCCCAGCCAGCCCCAGGGATGCAGGAGCTCTATAACTCATGCGAAATACTCGCCAATATCTCCATTAAAGCCACACTCTGGTGTCACCACAACGTGACAGTGCCGCCCACCCCGGTCAGCCCGAGGGGACAGAGGAGACTCACCGGACTTGTGGACGCTGCGGAGGCAGGACAGGGAGGCGTTCAGCCGGGCACACTCCTCACTGTTGGCCCCAAACTTCTCCACCGTGGCACAGACCTGGTCATCCGTCATGTCCAACAGATCCTCCAGGCTCAGCTGCCCGGGGGCGATTTCCTGGGGGAGGAATCGGTCAGGAATGAGGGAGGAATGGGCCAGTAGTGAGGGAGGAAGAATAAACTACCCTGAAGCATCCTCTAAACCTCAGGGCACACCGGTGAGAATCCATTCTCCTTGGGTCACAGACCCAAAAACATCCCTTTTCCACCTGAATCTCCAAGAAAACGTGGAGGAACTTGAGTTTTATCTCCAGTTTTTCCACAGTTTCAGGTACTTCCAGACCCAGGAATACCCAGACTCAGGCTATGTCGATATAACACCACCAGGACACCTGGGAGCACCAGGAAAACCCATCCCTGCCTTGGGAACACGCGGGACTGGCAGCTTCATTACAGAATTCCCTTTTCCCTGGAGGTGGGATCACCTTTGGGTGCCACCCCCTCACCACACCCAGCAGCCCAGGACGTGGCAGAAGGACACTGGGATGGGGACAAGAGGATGTCCCCTTCCCTGGGAACGGGGTGGGGTCAAGAATCCACAAACTCCTGGGAAAAGCCCACAGCAGAGCCCTTCCTTTTCCGGGTGGGAATGCCCAGCCCTTACCTCCATCACCTCCTTGCGGATGTCGACGATGCGGAACCAGTGCAGGAGCTGGGGGAATCCCTCCAGCTTGGCATTGCGCTCCTGCAGGGCCACCTTCCTCTTGCAGGACAGCTGCCGGCTGAAATACTTCACCAGTTTGCTCTGGAAAACAGGGGAAAACCCTCATGGGATCCCCGCTGGTAGCTGGAGCACGGTTCTCCCTCTGCCCCATCCCGAAATTCTGCCCCAAAACACTCCCTGCTGAGCTCCTGCAGCTAAGAGCATCCAATTTTGGTGAACAAAGAGGGAAATTCCCTCCCAAAAAAGCCTTTTCTTGGCTCCTTCATCCCCAGCCCAGCTCTGGGGTCTCTCTCAGGGTGTGGGCAGCCCTTGGCACCTTTCTTGGGGGGGTTGAGGAGGACAGGGGGGACAGGCACCACTTTTTCCACAAACACTGCCCCATCCCAGTGCTGTCCAGCCACCCACAGGACACTTTCCCCACTTTTATTCCCAAAAGGACACTTCTCCCAATTTTGTTGCCAGCCTCAGGGCCAAGACACCCCGAACAGAGACAGCCCCATCTCTGACACCCCACAAAAACCCCACAAGGGCACCACAGCGTCACATTCCAAGGCTGGAATGTGGCATTTTCCCCTCATTCCCCCCTCACCAACCCAAATCTTGCTCCCTCCTTCCTCCTCCCAGAGCCATCCCGACTCCCTGCTCCTTTGTACCTCCACCCCTCCTCTTGATCATCCCCAGATCCCAAATCCTCCCACCCCGAGGCCAAAGCCGTTCCCAGCCGCAGCCCAGCGGCTCCCAAAATAAAGCTGCGGAGCGCCTGCCCTCCTTTCCCCGGAATATAGAGCAGGGCTGGGAAGCTGCTGGGATTTCCTGCTCCTGCTTTTCCAGCTGGGTGATTCCCCGGCGCCGGCAGCACTAGATGGTGCTGTGCCTCTGCTCCTGCACGCCCCAAAAATAGATGGAGAAAATATGGGATGGTTTGGGATGGAGAGATGAGATGAGATGAGGGGAGAACCTCATCAACCTCTCCTCGCGTGGGATTTGGGAGTTTTCCCATCTTTCCCCGTCCTTTTCCTCGTGGCACCCAGCGGTGATGGCCACAGGGGTTGGCATCACCCCCAAAATCATCCCCCAGGGGGGTGACAGCCCTGCCAGGAGCTGGGGACTGGGTTGTCACCCCCCTGGGAGCTTCTCCTCATCCCTGACCTGGCTGCCAGGGATTGATTCCTGAAAATTGAGCCCCAAAAGTGAGGCAGAAACAGCAAAGTCACTGACCCGGGGGGCTGCAGGGACCCCTCAGCTCTGCAGAGCCCTGCCTCACCTCCAGGGTTGATTTTTAAGGAAAAACACTCCCAAAACAGACAATCAAAGGTTTAATGATCAACCTGGATCTCACATCCCAAACCTGCTGCAGGTGCTTGGAGCTGAACCAGCCCCAGGCACCTTGAACACAGCCAGAGGCAGCTCCCGCCTCCCGAAAAATGCCGTGACACGGACACAGCTGCAGCAAAACACCGGGAAAAAATTCCTAAAAAATCCACATCCTGCCCCCCAGCCTGTTCTCCATCCTGCCCCTCCAGGTGGGATCCCAAAGGGGGAATAAAGGCGATGCCTGAGCCACCACGGCATCACCAGTGCCAAAATCAGGGTCCTGGGGTGGGGACAGAGCTGGGGACAGGGCAGCTCCCATTGCCACCAGGCAGAGGTGAGATGGGACTGGGGAAAGGGTAGGAGAAATGGAGGAATTTTAAATTCCGTGTGAGGGAAATTCACCCCCACAGCCCTTGAGTGACAGGAGGGGTCATTTTTAGCCCGAAAGAGGACCCCGCTGGGACCCCCAGGTGCTCTGGACCATGGATCTGCTCCAGCGAGGCAAAAACCAGCCCAAAACCCCTCTGTAAAATTAAAAAACGGGGCTGGGGCTGGAAAGGGATGGAGCTGACCCCATCCCGCAGGGAAAGCTCCATCCCGCGGCTGCGGAGCTGCTCTGCCTCCTACTCATCCCGGCATGGAGCAAATGTGGGAAATGCTGCGTTCCTGCTGTGGCACAACCTCGCTCTGCCCCTCCGTGCCTCAGTTTCCCCACCTGAGATAAGGCAGGGGGCAGAAGGAGAGGGGTCAGAATCCCGCGGATCCCGCCCTTCCTGCGGTTGGAATTTGTGCTGGTCCAGCTGGGGATGCTGCTGGGGGATCCAATAATTTTCCTGTGGAGCTGGAGGTTGTTTTCCCACCTTCCCAGCGCCTCTCCCTGCTCCAGCAGCGGAGGGGGAAATGCTCTGATATAAAGGGGTGAAACCACGAGGATCCCCTTCCCGCTGGGAATCCCCAGCTCCTTGGAAAACAACGTCCCTCCTGCCCCGGGGGTGGGTGCTGGCACTGGAGCGATGTCCCCACTCCACGTCACCCCACGGGACCTTGGGTGACCCCAGCACGGCGAGGGGTTGGGATCACCCACGCCCTGGATTTCCATCACCTTCCCATCCCCCCGAGCGGGAATTTCCCTCGGCTCATCCCAAGCCCAGCAGGCTCCCAGCCGGTCTCCAANGCTCCCCTAAATATCCTTTTCCATGACCAAAGCAATTCTTCCCAGCTCCCAAGGGGCTCGTTATTCCAGAGGCACCTGGAGCAGCCTGGGGCTGGGGAATTCCTTGCCATGGTTCTGTTTTCCCTCTCAGGGCTCTCCCAAGGCCCTGCTGGGCTCGTGTGCTGTCTCTGGCTCTGTGCATCCTTTATTTCAGGCAATGCTAAATGATCCCTGGGGTTTTTGCTGGGAATACAGGAGCCCAAATGTCTCCATCCAGCATCCCGGGAGGATCCTGCCCCGGGAAAGTGTGCTGCGCTCACCCCTGGTGTCAGACACCAGAGAATCCACACGTCCAGGCAGTGAAAATCATAAAATCATGGAATGGCTTGGATCAGAAGGACCTTCAAGCTCATCCAGCTCATCCATGGGCAGGGACACCTTCCACTACCCCAGGCTGCTCCAAGCCCTGTCCAACCTGGCCTTGGACACTTCCAGGGATCCAGGGGCAGCCACAGCTCCTCTGGGCAAATCCCAGTGCTGGGACAGCATCTCCACAGCCTGTGGAAGTTTGGGAATGGCCACAGCTCTTCCCACAGGGCCTCTTCTCACCCTCACCCATNCCCCCCTGGAATGGGTTCCTTGACGTCAGCCGGGATGGCGACAGCGCCGGCCCTGCCTGGAGACCGGGACAGGCGGCGGAAAATCCGGGAGGGGGAAGTTCATCCACCTGGCAGCTGGTGAGCCGCAGGGAATGCACATCCTCTGGGCAAATCCCAGTGCTGGGACAGCATCTCCACAGCCTGTGGAAGTTTGGGAATGGCCACAGCTCTTCCCACAGGGCCTCTTCTCACCCTCACCCATGTTGTGCTCACACAGCATCCGAAGGTACCCTGGGAGGGTTCCCTGTTCCTGGCAGGAGCACGGCAGCCCAGGGAGGGGGAAGTGTTGATCCACTGGGTTTTGGAAGCCCTGTCCCACATTTTGATATTGCATGGGGGTTTAACCATGGGACAGCCAGGAATGTCACCCAGCACCGAGCAGTTTTTCCTTCTGTTGTTCCCAAACTCCACCAAACGCAGCACCCTGCATCCATATTTACACCCCCAAAACCAAACTTAAAGCCTAAACCCCAACTTGGACAGGGATAAAACCCCATAGCCCAGACAGGGGTGGGGGATGAACTCTCAGATCCCTCTGGATGCTGCTCTGCTCAATCTTGATTCCCACTCCAGGTGTTTTATCCCAGCCACTGCCTTGTCTCCCACTGGAGTCTGTCCCAAAACACAAACAAGCCCCAAAAGCCTCTCAGCTCCAAGGATTGCCACTGGAGCCAGGCTGTACCCACCCCAAAAAATGCTGCATGGCGGGATGCAGCAGGATGGGAGCTCACATCTGCCTCAAGGTGGTTTAAAACCAAAACCAAGAAGGGAAGAACTTCTATTAATCCAGAAAAATCAGGGTTTAGCCTATGAAGAGTAACAAAAAAAAACATGGATTCACCCATTTTATTCCAGGCTCCTCCTGACACAAGGGCTGGGCACTGTCTCCAGTGTCACATCCCAGGTCACTATTCCCTTTAGAGCCACTTTGGCCAGGTCCTACTGCCACCAGATGGGAAGGGAAGAGGTGCCGAGCGAGGCCTCGGAGTCTGTGTCATGTCCTTGGGACGTGCTGGTGGCAGCAGGGCCTCAGGGCCACAGAGCCTCAGGGACTTGAGGACTCAGGGCCAAGCTCAGCTCCTGCTGACGCTGGTGGCAGCCCAGGACAACAACAGGAGCCAGGGCTGGCATCGGGAATCTGGCCCTGGATTCACTCCCCTTGTGGGAATCACCCTGGTTTCGAGGTGAAAAACAACAGGAGTGTCAGCAGGGATTTCCAAGGCTGGAACATCCCAAGCTTTGGGAGTGTTTTAGGGATGGCAATGCCAAGGCTCCCTGCCTGGCTGGCACAGTGTGATCCACAGGGGCTGGAGAGTTGCTTCCCTGTGAGCATTTGTAGGATGGCATCCCCCCAAAAGCTCCAAACCCTTCATCCAGCCCCCTCTGAGCTACCCTGGTGACACCAGGATGCCGGGAAGGAGAATCCCACCAGGAATGGCTTCCCCATGCTCCCCTGCTCCCCTCCGTGTCCGTGGGAGGGAGAAAAGGCCATCACTCCACATGGGATGAGCTCCTGGAGTCCTGCACATCCTGGTAGGTTCTCCAGGGGATTTTGAGCCTGCTTGCCTCTCAAAACGTCTCTCACCCATCCCAAAAGCACTTGTTATCCCTCTCCTGAGGTTGCTCCAGGACCAACAGCACCAGGATAAGCCCACAGCACAGAGAGGTGGAATGGGACAGGGCTTGGATCAAGGGGAGGCGACAGCAGGATGGGAGCAGGAATGAGCCCAAGTTGGGATGCAGAGCAGGGAGCTGCACCCCAAACCCGGAGACTCCCCAGGAGTGGCACAGCAGTGATGTGCCCACTTGCTCCTATGGCACTTGGGGAGCAAAAGAAGCAGGACAGGGTGTTCCAGTCATGGTCCAGAGCCAAAAGCTGCCCCACAGAGGAGCTCCAGAACCAGCCAAAAGGCCTGAGTGGGATCAGGCTCCGAAATCCTCCCACCCACAGCCCCAGCTCCGTGTCAGCCACCCCCACAGCACCAGCACGGCCCCGCCAGCGTCTCCCCAGGGTCACGGCCTCGCTTCTCACTCTGTGCCAGCTGCAAGGATCCCGCTCAGCCCTAGGATTCCCTGGCCATTCTCTGCCCATCCCAGCCCCCTGACCTCCCACTGAACCACAAATTCACCCCAGCTGGGGCTCAGCACACTCCAAGGGGAACCTCATCCCCTTGGAGTGGAGGCAGGAGTGGGGAGGGGAGGGGAGGGGAGGAGGCAGCCAGGTCGGGGGGATGCTGCCTGGTGGGAGGGATGCAGGTGGGTTGGAGGGGATGCAGGTGGGCCGGGANGAGGAGGCAGCCAGGTCGGGGGGATGCTGCCTGGTGGGAGGGATGCAGGTGGGTTGGAGGGGATGCAGGTGGGCCGGGAGGATGCAGCCAGCTGGGACAGCTGGAGCTCAGTGGAAGGGGTGCAGGTGGGCCGAGGGGATGCAGCCCCGTGGAAGGGATGCAGGTGGGCTGAGGGGATGCTGCCCGGTGGCAGGATGCAGCCAGGCCCGTGAGATGCAGCCTCCCAGCAGGCATGCAGGTGGGCCAAGGGGATCCAGCCCGGTGGATGGGATGCAGGTGGGCCGAGGGGATGCA
>VZRM01003846.1:360955-406716 GCA_013397955.1 Grantiella picta | reverse complement strand
CTTTTTCCCTCTCTCCCCCGTACCTCCTCCTCCCCTGGGGCTGATATTCCTTTAAGAAGACGCGGCTGCCAGAGCTGTCCTTTTGGAAGCGAAAGGCAGCGCAGACTCCGCGGCCAGGCACGGTAGCAGCCCGCGGAGGGCAGCGCGGCGGGCGGAGCGCGGGGGCGGACGGCTCTTCCTTATGGGGTGANGGCTCTTCCTTATGGGGTGAAGCAGGAGCAAGCCGGAGGGAGGCAGGGCTCCGGCGTGTGACACATGAAGCTGGGACAGCCATACGTGGCTGGAAAATTTGCGGTGTGGGGGCAGAGACATGTGGCTAAGTCAGGTAACCGGAAAGCCGGCTTTTATTATTCCTTTAGCGCATAACTTGGAATAGGGTTTTTTTAGTGTTTTTATTTTTCTTTATTTGTATTTTTCCTCCTGCCAAGGTCCGGAGGAGCAAGTTATATGGCAGCGCTGAATATAAATACGCAGCCCAAGAAAACCCAGCGGATGTATTGAAGTTTTATTTAGATTGCTTCGGGAACAGGCGAGCCCTGCATCTGGAGGGCAGGCGGGTGCCCCTCTTGTACGACGCTTGTTCCTGACCAGTGGGGATCGGGAACCTGCTGGAAGGGGGTCTTTGCTGCCTGTCGTGGAGGTGGGGGCTTCACGCAGTTTAAAATGAAAGAGGCAGAGGCACTGGTGGAAGTAATATGAGCTGAGGTGAGAGCAAACTGGTGCTGCTGCTATTGCAGCAGCGCTTCCGAGGGCCATAAAACAGCTGCAGAGCTGTGTAAAGTCTAATGGCATCGCTTGCATAAGGAGCGGGGTCAGAGTTTCCTTTGCCTGCTTGAATGCACTGTCTAGAGAAGTTGGTCTCCAGATGATTCGTGTGGTACGTTGTAATCCTGTGGTCTTTACATGATAACATAGCATGTATGAAAGCTTGGTGAGCCATGGGTAGACTGGAAGGATTTGGGCAAGGACAGCTATGCCCCTTCATTAACAGACACTATCTGTGTGTATGCATGTGTTCACATTTATTTGTCGGTATGCACTTCTCAGCATTTGAAAACCGACTGATTAACTTTTAAAAAGTTAATCGGGATTTAGTGTTAAGGGTCAGTCAGCGGAAAGTTGGTCTGTTTGCTGAGCTGCAGCAGCAGTTTCTGCCTCCGGCATGCAGTGACCACCCGCCTTTCTACCCTTGTGTGTGAATGCATAGTTTACTGATTACTGATTTGGTTTCTTCTTTTCCAGAAAAAGAGGAAGTTACTATAAACGGAGAAGATGAAAAAGAACGGAAAGACCCCTATTTTGTGGAAACACCTTATGGCTACCAGCTAGACTTAGATTTTCTGAAGTACGTGGATGATATACAAAAGGGGAATACCATTAAGAAACTAAATATACGAAGGAGGAGGAAAGCTGTACCAGCCTCAGTGGGTACCAAGAGCTCTGGTGGCCAGTGCAGTGGCTGGACCTCCACAGAGTCTCTCTCTTCATCAAACAGTGATGAGAACAAGCAGTCTTTGGCAGCAAGGAGTCAAGTAACTTTGTCTGTCTCTGCAAAACCCTCAGTCTCCTTTGAAGTGTCTCCTACCTACTTAACTGTCCCAGAGAATAAACAGCTTCCTCCTCCCTCCCCCCAGCCTCCTCGACACAACCTCCTTGTGACAAAAACTCTCATGGAAACACGGAGGCGACTGGAGCAGGAGAAGATGATGCAGGTCACGCCTGGAGATGTCCGCAGGCCACGGCTGTCCAGCTTTGGAGGCATGGGCTCAACAAGCTCCCTCCCCTCTTTTGTGGGATCCAGTGGGTACACTCACATGTCTCAGCACCTGCAAAATGGGTATCAGGGGAATGGCGACTATGGTGCGTGTTTCAGCTCCTCCCTGGGCAGTTCCATTCGTCACAGCCCCATGAGCTCGGGAATATCCACACCAGTCACCAATGTGAGCCCAGTGCATCTGCAGCACATCAGAGAGCAAATGGCAGTTGCCCTTAAGCGTCTCAAGGAGCTCGAGGAGCAAGTCAAGACTATTCCTGTGCTGCAGGTCAAAATTTCAGTGTTGCAGGAGGAGAAGAGACACATGATGGCTGAATTGAAAAACCACAGGAAAGCCACTCAAAATGACACATACGGTTTCAGAAAGCGATCCTACAGTGCAGGAAATGCAGAGCAGTGGGAACACATGTCTCAGGTGAGAAGAGGTGGGGAACTGTATATAGATTGTGAGGAAGAGATGGAGAGTGTGGAGCAGAGCTCTCAGAGGATAGAGGAGTTCAGGCAGCTGACTGCTGAGATGCAAGCTCTGGAGAAAAAAATTCAAGACAGCAACTATGAAAGTCCAGCAAACCTTCGGGCGAACAGAGAAAGCCTGACAAAAGAAGCCAGATCTGTTGCTGTGGGTGCTGATGAGAACATGAATGATGTCATCGTATACAACAGATCCACAAGACAACACAAACAAGTAGCTGTGGGGACGGAGAAAGAAATGAGGGAGTGTGGAGTTGGGGTGACAGAGGCAATGCTTGGATTGTCTACAGAGGTTGAGAAAGAGATAGAGCTTCAGCAGCAGACCATCGAAGCACTTAAGGAGAAGATTTACAGGCTAGAGGTTCAGTTAAAGGAAACCACCCATGACAGGGAAATGACCAAATTAAAACAGGAGTTGCAGGCGGCTGGGTCTAGAAAAAAGGTAGATAAAGCCATGATGGCTCAGCCCCATGTCATCAGTAGGATGGTGGAGGCTGTCATACAAACAAGAGACCAAATGGTGGGAGACCACGTGGACGTTGCTGATTCGTCAGTGGGAAACCATGTGCAGACGAGCAGCATCGGCACCTCCTGCAGACCTGCCATGAGGAGTGCAGCTGCGGGCCCTGAGCTGCTGATGAGCCGATGGCTGGTGAGGGAGAGGGCAGAGGTGCAAGATCAGGGTACAGGGAGATCCATGGAGCTGTGTGATAAGTCAGTGGGCACAGAGACAAGCATCTGTGAGACAGGGGTCAACACAGAGGAGCTGGCAGTGGTGCCAAGCCCCTGCCAGATGACACAGGCGGTTGGAGCGGTGAGGTCTGTGGGCTGTGGGGACTGCTCAGTGAATGTGGTGATTTGTGCACCCAAGGAACATGTGTCCCGTGAAACGGCCACCGAGGCTGTACCCAGGGCTGAGGCGATGGTCATGGCTGTGCCGTCCACAGCTAGCCAACAAACCAGCACTGCTTTGGAGATGGTGAGCCAGTGCACCAGCACAGAGGTGACCTGCCTGACAGACTGTGGGACTAACACCACTCTGAGCAGCTGTGATAAGCAGACCAGCACGGATGGTGTGGAGTTGCGGAGTGTGGCAGTAGGGGATGGCCGGGTAAAGGACATACCTGCCTCCGCTAAGATGCGTTCGGTTGGAGTGGGCACCGTGCTCTCTAGCCAGCCTGGTGAAAAGCCTTCTGCAGTAAAAACCAAAGACTGTGGCATTGGACAGATAAATGTTTATGAGAACTACCTGGTTGGTCTGAAAATGAGGAGCATTGCCTGCGGACCCCCTCCATTGCCAGTTGTGCCAGCTGGCACCAGGAGCATCGGTGTTGGGGGAGAGTCTGTGTGCGACCCAGTCAGTGGTCAGCTGGAGAGCCCTCTGCCTCCATCTGAGCTGAGGACGGGCTTGGATCACTACATCGAACGTGTGCAGAAGCTGCTGCAGGAACAGCAGGCACTACTTGCCGAAAATTACAGTGAATTGGCAGAAGCCTTTGGGGAGCCCCACTCCCAGATTGGATCTCTCAATTCACAGCTCATCAGCACACTCACCTCCATCAACTCTGTCATGAAATACGCCAGCACAGAGGAGTTGCGGAGCCTGGACCTTCAGAAGCAGTGCATGGAGAGAAGCACCCCATCAGGTAAGCCCAGCATCTGGGCGCAACATCTGGTGCCTTGGTTGGCTCCTTCCCGGGGCTGCAGATCAGTTGCCTGCTAGGCTCTCACTTAATCTGGAAGCCACGGTGTAGCCCTCCCTAAGGAAGCACATTGTTATTGAATGTGCCCATTGGGTTTTCCGTCTAGCCCACCACTGGTAGCTGAAAAACCAGAGATGGTTTTATCTCTCCCAGTCCAGCAGGCTCTGAAGAGCCTGATGATGGTGGAGCCATGGTTCTGACCATGCAAGAGAGGTGTCTAAAATTATGAAGGGTTTAATCACTGTGCAACGTGCTGACTTCATTTTACAACTTTAGGAGTATTTGAGGTTAATGCCCATGGGTTTGAAATTTTAAACTTGGCATGGATATTTTTAAAAACAACAGTGTCAGATTTGACAGAGCTGAAAGTCACATACGGGGACTGTATCAAACTGACTTGTTTCCACAGACGTTTCCCTGGATTTTGTAGTGTTTCTTCCATTGCCTTTGTTCCTTGTGCTGCTCAGACAGAAAGCTGTGGGGTGCTTTCCCCATTCCAGCAGGGCTGATTGCTTTATAATAGGCAACTCCAGAGCGCTTCACAGAAACCACATCTTGGGCTTTTTCTGTTCCAGTAACTGTTTGTCGTAATCCCTAATTACAGCCTCGTGTTTGAAAGGCGTAATTACTGCTGGAGGTTTAGGTGATGCTCAGGAAAGGCAGTAATAGTGATTTAAATACTCCTTGCCTTTTATTTATTAATTTTAAAATATAGACAATTAGATTGAGGGATTTCTTTATTCCCTGGGGTAGAGTTGATTATTTTTTAAATATTTTTTTTATGTGTCTGGTAGTCTAGTTTAAAACTTAGCCATTTTTTTCTAATATCTTATTGGTTAGTCCAACCACATTACTATTAAATTTAGAAACAGTGGCTTACTGGAAACCAATATGTAATGCCTGGCTGTGACTGTTAGATAGTTTCTTTTTGGTCCTGCCATACAGTGATGGAAAGTCTATTCACAAGAGGTTAAGGAAATGGGAAAAACTGGTGCAAATTCATCTGTAGTGTAAATGCTGAATTGGGAAAAAACTCTAAGTAAGTATTATTTAAAGTCAGCACAATGTTACTGGCTAATCTAAATAGCTGTATAAAGCCCTTGCAGCTTACTTACTGTCTTAAAATTTACCTATTTTTGTTAAAATGTAGCTTGGTAAATCTGATTCTTTTCAGTGTTGTTGTGCTAAATAGAACCATCCATTAAATGAGCTGAAGCAAATGGTTTAGCTTCCCATGGTGACGGAATAAGCAACATTTATGTAGCAGTAATGAAAATATATGATATTCTGTCTGCATACATGCAATATGATACTGTATATGCAATAATATTATCTTTCTGGTATGTACTTTATATTCTGGTCTTCTTACAAGTAGTGATACAATAATAATAACAACGGTATCTAGCAGACATCAAAAGTGTCCATAAAAACAGTGAACTAGGGTTACCACTAGGTGTAAATCCTTAATTCTTTCCCGGCTTTTACTGGACAGTATCAAATATGTAGTCTAGAAGTTTGAAAGTATTTAGACACAGGTGGAGCAATAGATCTTATTTACTAAAAATGTTCATACTTGGATTCAGATTTCACATTCCTGATAAAATTATTCTGGAATAATTTTAATTTAACTTGTAATGCCATTATCTTTAGCTTTGGATGCTGAGTGTAAAATTTCTTTATTTTTAGTCCCTGGTGAGAACGACATGCCGGGACTGCATACATAAATCAAACTGTGGGCTATAACAGTTTAGACCCATGGAGAATTGGAGTGGAAAAGAGGTCTTAAGCCTGAATCTCTTCCTACTAATTTTGAAAATATCGTCTTTAATACGTTTATGTGCTGGTCCTGCTGCCCGTTCATGTGGTTTTACGGATCATGTGTTACATATTTCTGTAGAAGGATTTTTTGCTGAATGAAGTACTAACTTAAATAATTCTGTAATCACTGGAACTAATACAGCCTTTCTTTTTCCATGCACCAGTATCTCATGAAAACTTGTGACTCTTAGTAAGTCTTTCCTCTTATTTAGATCTCTTGGATGTAGCTTTTCAGGTGTTGTGTGTGTGAACTCAGCCAGTGCCCCATTCTCCAGGCCTGGCATCTCAGACTGATTCCTGTAATGCTTGTATAAACACAAAAAGCCTTCAGAGCACAGAGTCTCTATTCCAGTTCAGTTAAAAGAGGCAATCAAGTTCAAGTTTTTGAGAGAAGTATGACCTCACAAGCCTCACTTTCTTAGGAAAACAGGCTGAAAATAGAGGCAGAAGTATCTGGTTTCCAATTAGCATGAGTAGCATTATCTTTAATGTTTTATTCAAAGAGCATCCTTAGGAAGCATCTCTTAGAGGCCAGTTTCTTTTAGGGCAAAAATACCTGAGCTGGCTTTGAGGCACGTGATTTGGGTACCAGTTTGCCATGCAAATGCCTCAGTGGTCTATGCTGCTTCTGAGGTAGCACATCAGTCAAGGTCTCAGCTTCAGATTTTTTCTCCTGTTACTGCTGGGGAGACAGGGTGTGCTGCAGGAGCCTATGCCATCTCACCCTCCTTGACATAGCTTGTGGCAGGTGATGGAAACACAGGCAGGAAAACAGGAGCCTGCTGAGCAGGACACAGGCTGGAAGTTTTCATCTCTAGATGTCTTAGACCTCTGAGACAATCTCTGAACCAAGTCTATTAGCAATCAGTATTTTGCTTGTTGCAAAATAATCACTTTTCCTTCTGTGACTTGGCAGTTCCTATTTACATATGTACTGTCTGTACTGTCAGAAGCCCTAGTGACCTTAGGGTATTCAAACCCGCTGGCCAGATGAGCACATTTCCACTCTGCAAAGTCATGTTAGCTGGCCTTGGCAGGCTGTGTGTCCAGCTTATCCATATGGATGTGGGTCACAAACTTAGGTGCTAACTGCTCTGTATTCTTAGATCAGACAGCATATGGGAGGACTAAAGGGAGGCGAGTGCATTTTTCTGTATTTGTTGCACTAGATTTTTTAAAGAAGTTTCAGAATGTTATATTTGCATACACCTATGATGTGTTTTGCAAGATACCAGCCAGAAGCCTAATGTCACTTGTACAGGTTCTAACTACATGGATTTTTCACAAGTCTTCTAGGTGGATGTCTTTCACTGGCAAGGAGTCTTCAAGAATGGTATTTAAAAACAACTGATTTGCCCTTGCTGTGAAAAATTACCTGAGCATATTTGACCTGAAAATACATGGCTATTTTGCCTCAGTGATCTTTGGATATCAATTTTATAGTTGCTTTTTAGAACAATCCTGACTCAGCATCCCAGTGGAAGCATTACACTAATTAATCATTGTGAGGAAAGAGGCAGCTTCTTCAGTTAAAACTTCAGCGAGTGAAAGAAAGTGGGAAGCAAGTGGTGTCAGAAAGTCTCAAGGGTAAAGAAATCTTGATGTGCCATCTGGTAGAAAGATCTTCCAAGGTTTTCAACTTTTAAGTTTCAACCAGAGCTGGGGAAGCAAATGGAGGGACAGTGGAAAGACCAAAAGAATGATGGTGATGCAAGAAGCTTCTGGTTCTCCAACATTGGTGTGTAGGACAAATGAGGTATTGTGAACATGGTTATCTTTTTCTGTGTTGTCAGTCGTAATGCAGGAAATTGGAGAAAGCTGTTTTTCTTTACAGCTGTTGTGTTTGACAGCCCTTTCTCTTGAAGACCCTGCTTGCTTGATGGGTTAGTAGCTTCTCTCCTGGCAGCATGGATCACGCTGTTGCAGTTGAAGACTTGGGGCTTGCCTGAGGTTCAGAAGCCTACACTGATGTGGCACAGGCATGGTGGTGACCCTGTAAAGCTGTGGGCTGCTACAGATTGCAGTGGTTGTGCCTATGCCTAGGCAAGTGAAGGAAGCACTCAGCTCCACCTCTGCCATAGATGCATGCCTTAATCACCAGGTTAAGTTTCTGTGCAGATGTTCTTGTTTGTGTAACAAACAGGATCCATCCATCAGTCTGCTGGGAGGAAGGTGACTGATGTATGTGAAGCATACTCTGGAATACATTCTCTGGAAGGCAGTGCATGATGCAAAACAGCCATGCAGATGTCCCATCTATGTGCCACCTAAGTATTGTTTATTTACATGTGTCTGGCTGGTGTCTCAGAGAATACAGTGCCTCTTCTGCATGTTCATGCAGCAGGTGGTTTCTGCTAGCTGTGATAACATGGAAAGCTCAAATGGTAATGTTGTTCAAGAATGGTAGCAACCTCCATAGTAGGAGCTAGAGTGTTTAGCAGGGTGTTTTCTGTTTTAAATATCCATCCAGTTATATTGAAAGAAAAGCAGAGACCTGGTCAGTAACTGTCCTATCAAGACAATTTTAAATTAAATTCCATAAACCTCTTTAAAGTGGTTTGATGTACCTTCCCTGGTCATATGTTAACACAAGCTTATTAGTGTTGTCATTATTAGCTGTTACAATATTTGCTGGTTTGGTTCTGTGGCAGCACTACATGGAGTGTTTGAATCTAAAAGCTGCTCTATCTCCTGGCTTCTGCTTCAGTTAGCAAAGAGCATAATTTGCCACAGTATAGATTATTTTTCCCCTTCAAATTTATTGCTGCTTAGAGAGTGGCAAGCTGCAGCCTGCTACCCAGTTCTCTCCCTGTGCTGTGCCACAGGGATATAATGTTCAGGCACTGAGCTCTGTCTGGAGTTCAACTCCCCTGGTAACAGGCACATCTATGAATATTTAGTGGCAGAGATTCCCGTTTTTCCAAGGAAGTGTTGTCATATTTCAGCAACAATAAAGCATCAGCTGAGAAGATCAAATCCTCATGAATGAGAGAGAAAGAAGTACTCTGAGCTGACCTTCCTACTGTGCCCAGTATCATGAGTTACTGTGATCCACCAGTCATCAGGGAAATGTACAATGGCTTGCACCAACCTTCACTCACAGTTGTCTTGGAAAAGAGAGCATTTCATAAATAAGATGATTAGCTGCTTCAAAGATGTGTGGTTTTTTGTGGTCAATCATGTTTAATGAACAGAATTGTTTTTTACTTCCAGTTTAAACAACGTGGATTCAAAATCTAATTTGGGGATGGAAAGCAGCTTCTCAATGCAGAGAAAACAGCTAAAGAGAGAATTAAAATGAGGTTGTTCTTGCAGTCTTCTTACTAGAGTCCTCATCCTCTTCGAAGGAGTGTTTTTCCTGGAGCTGAATGGTACTTCAACATTTGCTTATGCCTGGGCTCCAGGAGAATCTGCCTTCTGTCAGTTTATTGTATGAAAAGGTCACGTGCAGCAGTTTTTTGTTTTGAAATTTTAAATCCACTAACTTTTAACCTGGAATGTCTCAAAAGTACCTTTTAAAATGAAACTATGCTCTAGTCTTCTGAAGGTATTGCATTTATCAGTTGGGTTGCTATCAGTCTTTGTAAATGTTTAAACATAACATGTTTGGTCATCACTGCCTTTTTATTTACTTTAGCAGAATGGGGTTTTTGCCTTCAATAGTTTTGGTAAGCAGACCAAGTTGAAAGTGGATTAAAATAATTTATGTTAAAAAATAATTTTTTAGGCATGAAGATTTAAAACCACTGGAGAAGACTTTGGGCTCTTCAGTTAAAATAATTTTGGAAGGAGCTTATTACTACTGTGAAGAAATCATGTAGTGTGAGAGAGAAGTATTTCCTTGTCATATATGCTCCAGACAATATTTTATATTATACATTCTTTACACTATCTTTAGTGGGGAATGTATAGCTTGTATCATTGACCATTATAAATGTTACGGGCAAGTAAGTGCTTGTACTGACCAACAGGTTAAAAATAAAGTCGTTGTGCAGCTACCACATAGTAAGCTCATGCCCTTTTTTCAGCTAGAAGCCTGTGATGTTCCAGACAAAGAGCTAGGTTCTCATCCTGGTGCTATTTAATCCCTCGGCCATGCTTGCTCTTCTCTTGATTTCCAGTGGGATCAAAGTATTGTCAAGATCAATTGCTTTTAAAATAATACTTAAGTTTGCTTCCATCAAACTAAACAGAAATTTTCAAAAGCAGGTAAAGGCCAGACTTCTGTTACCATGAGTTAATCACAAATTCAAAAGAACTTGATGAGTTCCCTGAACCAGCTGATAGCATGGGTACTTGTGCTGTCATAAATGGGAGGGAAGGTCTACAGTTAAGAAGGAAAGCTGCATCCTAATGCAGTAGATGGATTTTACAGGTGCCAGAAATAGCATGGGTAATCTGGTTCTTCTCTTTATCAGTTTTGCTGGCACCCTGGTTTAAATTGGTGAGATTTTCAAAAGAAGCACAAATGATTTATGAGAGGATTTATTTTTTCCTTCTAAAAAATTAAAAATAGGTGCTCTCATTCCTTCAAACCACTGGAGCGAAACCACTGAAGATGTTTCAATCCCTTGCTTCCCTCTGAAACTGATAAGAGCAGCTTTCTGCCTAAGTGTTTATGTACGGTTAAAGTCTGTTAAGTTTTTTTTGTTGTGTCAAACTTTTGCCTCTAAATTACTTCTGGATTTTTCCAAAATCCTGTACTATGTTGCAAGATACAATAGAAGTTCTTGGCAGCTCCATGCTGTAGTTTGCTATTCCATATCAGTACTTAGACACTTAAGTCAAGTTTGCAGTATTAGGCTGCAGCAGTAAGCTAAGGAACATCAGCAGGGCAAGTCTGCCCGAGGGTCTCTGTCTGGAGGCAGTGCCTAAGTATTGACATGTTGGCAGATTTGCTGTCAGTATTGTGCTTTGTGACCTGGAGAAGGATTCTGCTCCAGCATACTTGAGATCTCTGTGAAGTGAGAGGAAGAGTCTATTTTAAGATCTCTGTAGACTGGTGGTGATCTTTAGCCAGGGTTTCATTTCTACTCTAGAGAGGTGTGCATTTCCTCCAGCCCCAACAGCGGCCCTGCAGTCCTGTTGGAGGCAGAGGGAACTCAGCTCATTTGGCTTTTTGGTTTGTACAGCAGTAGATTAATCTGTTAGATCATTTACCATAATGTTGGGTGGCACAGCTCCTTCCTTTGTCTCTTTTTCTCAGTGTTTGGACTCGGTGCTCTCCAAGTGCAAAGGGGAAGGCCTGGCAGCTGATACTAAATGTTAATTAACAGCTTGCAGCATTAATGCTGAGTTGGACCCAAAGCTCTCTTTCCCTCATCATTGTGTACTGAGCATGCAGTAAGAGTAGACATCTAAGAGCTTTGCAGGGAGAGTGAGTGCACTGACTGGTTTGCCTAATGCACACTTGTCTCCTTGCCCTCAGGTCTTAAAGTCATCCTCTTTTGTCAGGTGCCAGGGGCCAGCTGAGCAGAACCCTTTTCTGCTTCACTGGAAGGCATGGACATCATGCCCTAGATCCTGAGCTCAGTGTGGGGCTTCTCAGCCAATGCTGCGTGAACCAGAAGAGGGAACCTACTGAGATCTGTTGCACTGGTGGCAGGTTCAGGAGAGGCTGTGAGTCAGGGAAGAGAAGTCTACTACTGTCCTTTATCTGTCCTGCCCTGCAGCTCCCTCCCCTGCCCATACCAGGGCAGGAGGGAGATACCTGGGGAAATTCAGGCTCGGGCATTGGGGGGATGACAAGGATGCACCAGGTGCTGCTGCTGTTGGTTAACGTCAGGCTGGAGCCCCACTCTGCCCTGCCAGAGTCCTGCCCTCAGCTCTGGCAGGCATGAGCCCACCTGTGCCTCCAGACATGCCACGGTTGTCACAGCTACTTTTGTAGGAGAGCTGTGATGTTTTGCAGAGAATGTAGAGAGTTCTGCTGAAAGCAATCCTGCACATCCTCCTGATGCTTCAGAGCAGGCTTCCTCCACTCCTTCCCATGTCCTCAGAGGCCAGTCTGGAGCAGAAGGGGTGACCTGGTAAAACCAGCCCAGGCAGCCACTACCAGCTGAAGCTGGAAGTGGTTACCATGTTTGATACTCTTTAATTGTACCTGTCACCACTCCAAACAAGCAGAGGCAGACAGTTCCCTTGTTTTTCAGCCAAGGGAGTTTAAAAATCATTGGTTTTGGCTTGGTGCTCCATCACCTCGGCAGCCCTCTTCTCCTCAGCTGTTGTGTGAGGGATGATTCTTGCTGTTGGGAAGAGACCCAGCCCAAATCAGTCAGTGCTGCTAAGTGGGAAGTGGTGGGGGAGCAAGAGCAGAACTTCCCTCTCAGTGCTCAGACATGTCTCTAGCAGAGCTGCTCCTACCCAGGGAGCAGAGTTGCTCCTACCCAGGGAGCCCTGGAGATGGTGGTTGCCATCTTCTTACACACATGCACACCCAAACACGTTTCACTTTTAAGAAAAAGCTTTTTTGCTGTGCTTGTGGTGACACGACTGTCAATACCCTGCTGTGTGCCTTTCCCTGCACACCGTTTCCCCTGTGTGTTGGCGAAGCTATAAGCAGTGGTGGAAGTGGGCAGTAGGTCTCAATGCTGAAAAAGGTGCCTTGGGAAGCTTGCTTGGGAGCTCAAAGACTTGGGTGGGAATGGGAGCAGAGAGGAGGAAGCCAGTCAGAACTGATGGTCTGTGGAAAAATCAGCTT
Source organism: Grantiella picta (assembly GCA_013397955.1). Classification (NCBI taxonomy): domain Eukaryota; kingdom Metazoa; phylum Chordata; class Aves; order Passeriformes; family Meliphagidae; genus Grantiella; species Grantiella picta. The sequence continues at coordinate 394,250 of VZRM01003846.1, read as the reverse complement.
CGTTAATATCCTCTTGTAGGAAAAATTTACTGAGGTGAAGTAACAAGGGGCAAAGGTAGTGTAACAAGAACAGCTTGATAGACAGAGATGCAGCTTTGTGTCTAAAAATTAATGTTTGGAATTTACCTTACTATGGTGTGTTAGCATCCTGTGCAGTGCCACTCATGTATTTGAACGAGGAGGCTGTGCCTTAGTTCTTGATAAATAGAAAGGAAAGAATAATATGAAGGCATATGTCATTGAACCAAGAAAGGAGTGAAAGAAAAAAAGGTAGTGTTTAAAGCAAATTAAATTTTAGCTTTTTTTTTTCTTAAATTCTAAAAAGATCACTTAGGGAGGCATATGTGTATAAAAAAACATCAGTGTGTTCCACAAACAAAAGCATTTGTGCAGATTTGTAAAGCAGTTCTAATAGCACAGCTGGAGGAACTCCAGGGGAATCTGTAAAAGTCTGTGCGTAATTAGCACTGCCTTTTAAATATACAAAGGGAAAAAGTGAGTGAATGCCAGCAAACCAGCAAGGGAAAATAGTATAACCCAAACATTTGGAATTCGATTTAAATACAACTACTAGCTCAGTACAATCTTGTCCAAAAAAAAAAGAAAGAAATGTAATATGTGGGAGTTTGGGAGTTCATTGCAGTTGTCTCAGTAACTGGGCAAAGCACATAGCTTTCAGAATTAGTCAGAGTGCTGGAAAAACAAGGAAAATTTCCTAAGAAATTTCTGCTTTCATGGAAAATGACATTTTTTAAAAGACAAGTATGATAGGTTACTGTTCTTGCAAAAATAACCTGCAGAGCCTGTGAACATGCTGTGCTCTTCAGGCACGTCATTGAGGAGCAGTTCAGTGAGTCCACCCTGAACCAGGATGGCAGGAGCTGAGGTCACTGCTCATACTGAAAGAGAAGGACAGGAAGGACCCATTCCTTTCATGCATTTTAAAGCCTGTATCTTTATTGCTTGTCCTTGTATTGTATGTTTTTATCAAAAGCAAAACTCACTGCCATTTTTTCACATTTTCTGAAAGCGATCACAGTCTTTTTCTTGTTAGGTCCTCGATAAAAACCATTTTAAAGCACAAGCATTGCCCTCTTTTTCCAGTTGGAGTTTTTTTCTGTTGATCACAGTATTGATGGAAATATTTTCATCTGACTCCTCTGTGATACCTACTGTCTTCTTTGGCAGGTGCTACTTTGGAGTACATCCCTCATGGCCAACTTGCCAACACACATTTAACTTCAAATTTGCAAACGCTGAAATTGGAGCAGGACATTGTGCCCACTCAGGAGGAGAGGAAGACTCCCCTGGTGGAAGTTGTTCGGGGAAGGAAGTCTTTTTCTTCTCAGGATAAAGCTCTCGCTCCAATTAACCTGACGGATGATCAGCTTGCCTCAGGTCTCTATGGTAATAACTGGCTCACATTCACCTTTCATCATGCTGGTGGAGTCTGAATATGAAATCAAGTTAAAGAAGGTTTTCAGTGTTCTCAAAAATGCAAAAGCAGGAAAAGATGCAGCTAAGGGGAAAGTCTCAGTGTGAGACCCTGTGTCTGCAGGAAGTAGCAGACTGTAGTGCATCAGTGAAATGCCATTTAGTGTCTTTGTAAAAAAAAAATGTACTGGAAAATAAAGGGTTAATTTTTTTTTAAAATAAATTTTAAAGGGCTAATTTAAATTTTTAAAAAAATTTTAATGCATCTTTTACCTGTCTTATGCATAGAGATTTGTTTAAAAGTTGTTTCAATGAGTACTAAATCTAAAAGACCATTGTTGACTGAACCTCCCCACCCTGTTGAATAGTTTATTGTTAAATATGCTGTCTGTGTTGTAAAACATGCTGTCTGTATTAATGTGTTCATTTTGGCAAGGAGCTGCTGCTCTGTGATACCATGAATTAAGATTTTGTTAACAGAGGAGAATAACCCATTTCAGTGTTAGAAATTTTTCACGAATAGCACAGAAAAACAAAAAGCAGTTGTCTTTTCTAAAAGTTTTCTAGAGCATCATAAAGATTAATTAGCAAAATGTTAGAAGATGAGAAAGATAGGCTTAACTAGCTTCCAGATTTGATTTTGAAGCTGTTCTTCTGTGTTTCCAATGTGTGTGTCACACCATGACTGCATGTGCAAAAATATTAGAAAACCCGGCTTCAGATGGTAAACAGAGGGCTGTTGAAAAATTTGAAAAATCACCTAATGCTGCTGCATTCAAAGCTGGCTACAGATTTGTACTGACGTGTGTGCTTTGTCTCCACTTCTAACAGTATGTACTAATAATGAGAACACACTCAAATCTATCATGAAGAAAAGGGACGGGAAGAAGGATTTGAGCAACACCAAGAAGAACCTGCAGTTTGTTGGCATTAATGGCGGGTAAGAGACCTGTTTCCAAAATATCTGCCACTGTAGCATTTCCACAGTGGGAAGAAGAGAAAGAATCCAGAAGCACATGCATAAGTTTGGCCTGTCCTTCAGGCTGAGGTGCAACTGCCGAGCGTAAGGATCAGAAGGAAGAATGGAACAGCTGAGCTCTTCCTAATCCTTTAGTGCTTGCAAGTCATATATGGCATCAATCTCAAATACTGTACATTAGATTGCTGCCGCATTTAACACAGGAAAATTCTAAAAACTCAGCCATAGGGATATTTCTCAGGCAATGCTTTAGTAAGGACAACTTGTATGTTTTGGCAGCTGAGACGCACAACATTATACTATGAAACAGTACAGCAAGAGATGCCATTGCCCAAGAATTAATTTTTCTGTCTGTATATTAGATAAATACAGAAACCTTCCTATGCAAATACAGAGAACAGTATGGACAGTTGTCTTCTTTTAAAATACTACTTGCCCTTGCAGAATGTCGCAAAGACCTTTAAAATGGTTTCATCAAATTGTTTTTATATGGCTTTTCTAGCCCTTTCCTGAGAATAGCTTTGCTTTAGTGCAAATGCTTTGTGCAGTATATAGCCTAAATATCTCAATTACTGAATTTCCTACATATTGTCTAAAAGCGTGATTAATTATAGTGGGGAATGTTATCATAGGTTTATTAGCTTCCCTGCTTATATCCGCCCTAGTAAGGCAACAACTCAATTTACTCTAAACAAAGTAATTTCATTTGGGGGGGGATAAGGCAAGGCCTGACAAAATGTTAAGACTTCTGTTTAAAAGAGATTGTTCTTCTTTCATTACACACTGTGTACATAATGACAGCGTCAGTTGCTAGTAACACTGAGCTCAGTGAGTAGAAGAGGTCTTGGAGTAGAAAACAGGAGGCCTAAGCTTTTGCAAGACGTTTTTCCATTTGCACCAATGCAGGCAGGTGCTGACCACTGCTGAATGGCACTAAGCAAGCACCCCTGCCCGTTCTCCCCATAGGTATGAGACCACATCCAGCGATGACTCCAGCTCCGAGGAGAGCTCCTCCTCAGATTCAGAGGAGGAGTGCGAGGGCCACAAGTACCCCAGCGACCAGCACACAGAGGAGAAGCAGCCCAGCCCCCGTGCTGCAGAGGTCTGCGCCGTGGAGGCAGAGAAGGACAGTCCCCTCCCAGAGTGTGAGGGCGAGGAGGTGGAAATCAGAGAGAGGTAGGCTGGCCACCATCTCCAGAGCGTGCCTCTGAGGAGGTCATCTCCGCCTCATGGCATGGGGCATGCTGTGTGGGTTGTGCTTGTGCTGGTGGAGAAAGCGTCAGCCCCATGGCTGGCCAACTGCTGCCCACTTCCCTCCTCCTCGAGTGGGTAGCCAGAGGCAGTTTCATGGCAAAACGACTTTGTGTGAGTAGGAAGAAGGTGTCAGACATCCTTGCCAGTAGCTGACCCCGTTGACTTTAAGTTGTTCATTAACAGCAAGACCCGGGTGGTTCCCACAGCAGAGGCTCTCTCAGGTCACAAATGTCACTCCCTTGGGAGCAGGCAATGCCGTGTTAACATCCTGGTGTGTAAAACAGCAAGCAAATGAAACTTGAGCCATGCACACCAGGTCTGCAGCCTGCTGGGAGTGCATCTTGCCCTGGCACCTTCCACAGCATCTCAGCCATGGGGTACAGCACTGAGGACACTGTCCACCCTGAGATCATGTGAGGTTGTATACTTCATACCATATGAGGTTGTATACTGTATAACATTTTTAAGCCTGTCATCACACACTTGCCTAGCATTTCATGTCTTAAGGTACTTTTCAAATTGTTGGTAATGGATTGTGTAACACAGGATTTGACAGATAAGGCTATGCTTTTTTGGTATATGAAAAGCAGTAGTGGGGTGAGTTTTTACTGATTCTTCCTTAGCAAATGGCAAATTATGTAGGTGGAATAATAACAGTAAAAGAGCTAAAACAAAATTAATACCATGTTTCACCGAAGATGTAGCTTAGCATCAAGTTATCTGTAATTGTCAGCTGTTAAACAAAAGAGATGCAGAAATTAATAATTAAGAGCTTGGAGGCCCTGGAGCTGTGTGTTTTGAAGTGTCCTGAACTTACTTGATGCAGTACTGTAGGATAGCCTGTTATTTTACAGGTGGCATCTTTTGATGGGCAGTCTCTCAAAAGAGCTCTCTAATTTATATTTACACAAGCAAGGGGTGATTGGGAAGCAGAGCAGCAGGACAGCTCAGATAGCCATGTGTACTTAAGAAGCATCTTTGCAAGCTGACTGCCCTGGCAATGCCCTCCGGGAGGAAGAGGCAGGGCATGTGGCAATGCATGGCCATGGTCCAAGCAGTGGTGAAGAATTTCATTGCTCTGGAAGCACTAGGAGCTAGCTTATAACTCATGAGGGCTAAAATGCCCACCTTACACACATGACTGCGTTAGCTTCTCTGCTTTTTTGGAGAATTTTCTGGAAAAATTGCCATTATCCTCTGTGTAAGTCATAGGCAAAGATGGTTGGCCACAGCCTGGTATGACATGTGGCACAGGCATGGACTTTATTTTCAGCCTACCTTGAGTTTTAAAATTTGTAATGACACGGGAATAGAAAGGTAAAAAGTAAAGAGGGATGGAGAAGGAGAGTAGATTTCCAGAGTGGGTGGGATGAGAAAGGCTAGTTCCAGTGAATGGGAGCTGGCAGAGAGGCACCACTTTTGCTGTTTCTCACAGCTTAATTCTGTTTCCATCACAACTATTGGCATTTCTCCTTGTTAATCAAGTAATCAAGGCACATAGCATATAATGCGTGCTCTGCAGTCATACAGCAGTAGGTGAGAATTTCCACTAGAAGGGTTGCCAAGTCTTAGAGCACAAAAGTGATGTGTTTCCCACTCTCCATTCCTGTTGCTCCTCCCACACACATCTCCATTCAGTGTGGGAGGAGTATCTGTGAGAAGAGCTGCCAAGAGTGGCTTCTGCATGGTAGCAGCAGATAGCTTGCCTGGAAACTTTTATTCCCAGAGAACTTTCAGAAAAATAAATGCTTCTATACTGAAGTGCTAAGAGAAAAATTGAAATATGCCATATGTTTTGCTGTCTCCCTCAGATACGAACTAAGTGAAAAGATGCTTTCTGCCTGTAACCTGCTGAGAAACAACATTGATGACCCCAAGGCATTAACCAACAAAGATGTGGTAAGCAGTACAGATCAAAATTCTCTCTGAGATGCAATAGAAAAACTTCAGGAAGGGGTAACTTCTGGTTTTACAGGACCAGCACCACAGTGTCTAGGCAGAAGAGGATTTCATCTGCAAGAGTCACAAAGCTCTTTCTATCAGGACACTTTAATCCAGAGAATATTGTGCTTTTTGTGCTCAGTGTCATTGTCCCAAGGCACATGCATAAAAATAGTAACATGTAAGTGCAGTTTCAACACACCTATGCATTCCTGTGTTATTTTTGCTTTATTTTTGCTGTGGGCAGCTCTCAGGCCTTGCATTAGGAGGCTGCAGTGGGTGAGGAGTCTGTTGCTTCCTATGACAAAACCTCAGAGTCTGTTCTGAAACAGTAGGTGATCTGCCTCCTTCTAAGCACAGAGATGCTGTTAGTCTTGTTTACTGCACTGGTGGTTTTTATCAGTGCTGCAGAGAGTAAGGAGGATTCATTGTTAATACTTCAGAAATACTCAAGTTGCAAGAAATAAAATTGTATTTGCCTTATCGGAAATGCCTCATATAGGGATTGCCTGTGGTACCCTATGAGGGCAATCTGAAAGCAAAGGAACACTACTTAGTGATAAGAAATTGAATTTTGCATTTGTTACACATGTGCAGTGATACAAAAGTCAACAATTCTATGTCATTCTCCTCCATTGTAGAGCATCTGCAGCTTCTTAAAGACAATAAAGTTGTCTGTATGACACAATAATGCTGTCTGTGCCCAGTTCTGACATCTGTGGTCCAGGGAATGTTTTGAAAGGTTGTTTCATACAGTTGTGACAGATAGTTTTTAATTCTGTATCTGTCTTTCAGGAGTAGTTTAGGCATTCAAACAACAAATGCTTTAGGCCCTCTTGGAGTTGAAAGTGTCAAAAATGGCATAACCAGATGATGATCTCTGCCTTGGAAGTGTTATTTGGATTTACATTTTTCTTTCTTATGCTTAAAGTGTTTTCCAGCGCAAACAGTGTTTTGTAGGTGGAAAGTGCAGACTAATCAGCTCTTGTCCTTTGTCTGCTGATAAGGAAGTCTTGTCCAAACAGGTTAAATGTCAGTATAGCTAAGGATCTGTATCAGTTGTCCCAGCCTCTTCCAGCATACTCAGCTCTTTTAGCTGCCATTTGCACCAGAAAGAGCTGTGGATTGCAGCTTTTTGAATGTGATGGATTAATTGAATTTTAAAAGTGTTTTGGTTGTTAAATTATGTCTGTGATACTGTGAATAAAAATAGTTTCTTAGTTGTGTTTTGCACTCACTACTGCCTAAAATTTTTAAAAAAACCTATTGTGTTGGCCACTTTTGTGTTTCAACTCTGTATATTCATACTACATACATCACATTATAGTAGTATTGATGTAAAATATTCTGTAAATGTGTTTGTGTAGTACAGATATATATGTAGTATTGGTTGTGTAGAATATTTTCTCTTTACTAGACACAGGCCACCTCTAGAGCTACTGGTGTGTTTTCCCCAGAGGCTAGATAAGCTTTCTGAGTTTCTTCTCTGCAAAATTGCCCTTGAATTTACTGGTCACCTTGCAGGTGAGGGTTTATGAGGAGGATATGGTGGTCCTTCCAGGTTAGAGAAAGTGTCTCCAAGTCAGAGCTGACAGTGACTGTGGAAGCCTTCTTGGCTCGCAGCAAGATTTGCTCTACCTGCATTTTTCGCAGCAGACGAGTCATCTGGCGTAAGAGGCTCCTACTCCTCCACTCTTGGTCCATACCAGTGGGAAAGTTTATCCTGAATGTGTAGACTGCATCTTCTCATTGCAACTACAATCTCTTATTACTGCAGCCAGCCAGGTGAAGAACAGGTTCTTTCCTTTTTTCCTACTTCTGCAACAAATGTTACAGGTTTCTTTACCCCAACAGTTTTTTCAGCAGAGCATCTCCAGTCCTTCCTGTCTGTCCAGTAGGTCTGATTTCCTTGACTTCTTTTCATTCTTGCTGCTTATCTTTGAAACTGTTTCAGACAAATCTCTTGTGTCATTCACTGATCAGACAAAGTAGTTCATCTGTTGTCTTCACAGTACTAGGCAGAAAGAAGGGACTGCATCACATGCCATGCAAGCTGAAAATCTATTTATTCACCCCAAAACCGTATTTGCCTTTTACATTACAGTGTGATATTGTTGTCTTGGGTTGAGTTTTAATGTCCAGCTCTTCTTCTTCAGACCTGCTGTCCAGCCAGTTCTCATATACTTTGTGCATTTGATAATTTGTGCCTCGGAGCTGGGCCTAATTGACTTAACATGCAGTTGTTTTAAGTCCATTGACAAAGTCTTGTGTTTATCATTGATTCATAAACTTAGTTAAGTATTTGATGGAAATCGTTGCTCAAGTCTTTTTTTCTGTTCACCAGTATTTGATAACCGTTAATTCTGGGAGTCTTCTCATCCTGAAATGCTGTGCCCTCAGAGTTGAACTATTCCTGAAAGTCAGGTGAAGTGAGAGGAAGTAAACAACTGGTGTTTTAAAGTGGGCTTTAGTCAGAGAGGAAGCTTCAGTATGTACATCTTGTTTGTAAGCTGAATACTTTCTTCCCACATTGGACTAAAAAAAGGCTTGACCTGCATTGCTAACTTGTGGGATGGAAAACTTTTTAAATAGATTGTCCATATGTAAATTTTTCTGTCTTGGTTTTGGCAGAGGTTTTGTTTAAATACCATCCAGCATGAGTGGTTTCGTGTCTCAAGTCAGAAGTCAGCTGTCCCTGAAATGGTTGGAGACTACATAACTGCTTTTGAAGAGATTTCTCCTGCTGTCCTCAGACATATAATCAACATGGCAGATGGAAATGGAAACACAGCTCTGCATTACAGCGTCTCACATTCTAACTTTGAAATTGTAAAGCTTCTTCTGGATGCAAGTAGGTTTGCTTTATTTTTATTTTAATTATTCTTGTGTCTGCAATTCTCATGGGTGAAATTCTTGATGGACTGGAGGTCAAGTTTGGTCTTCTTCCAGCAGGTGTATTAACTGTTAACAGTTACATGGTGGCTCCCTTAGGTAATCTAGAATCTTTCTTTCTAGTACTAACTTCAGAGGTGATGCTTCTTGAAGAAGTTTAAAAAACACTCAAATAAATTATATACAGAGTTGAGATAGACAGTTGGATTCCTGACTCTTGGACTGTAGTCCCAAGTTCAGCAGCACCATCTCCAGCAGATTGCTCTGGAGGCAGCACAGCTGCTGCTCAGCACTCTGCATGGTGCTGATGGAGGAAGATGCATTCAGGTATAAACAGCTGTCTTAAACACTCAGACTAGTCTAGCTTTATCTTACTAGAGCAGTGCAGAAGCTTTTCCTGGCCACCACCTTGACTCATCTCTGCTGCTTTCCTGAGAAACTGGAGCAATATGGCGTTCTGTCACAGAAGAGCATTTTCCTAGTCCATAAGGAATGTGATGATGCTTCATGTAGTTGCTTTTGTTGCTTCCTTTTCTTGATCCCCTTGCAACACACATACAGAGATATGTGTGTGTTGGGTAGTGGAAAAGGGGAGACTCTGGAGCATCTGCTCCCCACATGCAGGTGCCAGATGGCATCCAGCAGGAGGTATCACACATTGAAACTGGTCCCAGGCTGGATGTTTAATCTGTTTAATCCTAGTTTTGCTCCCTTAGTCAAGTTTGTTTCTCTAAACTAGTTACAAAACCTGCCACAGTTGGTTGTGAAAGTTTAACTAGGCCAGTGACATGTCTGGAGTGTAAGCCAAGCAATATTCATAAATCCAGAAGGATAGCATCAGATAAACAAGGGTATTAATGATACAAATTTCAGCTTTGATAACCTAGCACATGTGTCACACATGCAGAGACTTTCTCAGCAGGAAAGTGAGCACTTCGATATCTCTGGTCCTTATGAAGGCAGTCTGTGTTTGGGAAGAATGAGTCACAGCAGGGGAATGCAGGGAATGTCAGGAGCGTGGTGGAACGGGGTAGGCTGGCTCTGCAGCTCAGTGTGATGGGAGGGAGCTGCCCCTCTGCGTCCTAGGTATCTCAGAGCAGCAGGAACATGCTCATCTCTTGCTGGAAGACAGGACTCCTGTAGGTTATGGCAGCTACTGTATGCCTATGGACACCAGGGGTGTTACCTGTAAAAGCTAACAATTATGACTAGTGCCAGGTAGTTCTCTCTGCAGGAGAAGACTGCTCATGCCAGCAACTTGGAAAATGTTTGCAAATAGGCAAATTCCTTCAGGTTTCAACAGTCTTCCTCTGGACTGTGTGTGAATAGTTACTGTGGTCAGTTATCTTACATCTGCACTTGAATTGATTCTGAAATATTAGTTTCACTGAAAAAACCAACCCTTTGGCAGTAAGTCTGAAGAATTTCCTAAACCATTTTTGCTTGTTAAGATATCTGTGGTGCAATTTAACCCCTAGTCTGCAGAAAACGGTTATGTAAATCTGAATCCCTGCTTTCCAATACACTGATGCGCACACTGAAGACCCTGCTGCCCAGCAAACCAATAGGCCCTGCTGAATTTCTGCAGAATTTTAGGAACAGAGACAGACTGGAGGCAAGATTTGAGCAAAAAGGAGAACTCTTGTCAGTTGCTGGCACTAGTCAGAGGATTTGCCTGTATTTGTTCCCAGAGCAGTTTTGTTCATGGTCATCTACACTGTAGAACTGGCAGCAGTCTTTAAATTAAAGGGGTGTTTTACTGGCAGCTCCAAAACATGTTGAAGTACACTTGCAGATTTTTAAAATAACACTAGATGCAGGAAAATGTTCGTGCTGAAGAGAAATAACTTTTCCACTGATTGCATTGCTGGACCATTTTTACTCTGCAGTGTGGATGCCCTTAGGAGAAGAGCTTAAGGACTCTCCTGACTGTATTTCTGAATATCACATCAAATTTCAGACCACTTGCTTTTACAAAAGGAAAAACAAATGTACAGATAAAGCCCTAAATGATAACATATAAAATGTCTTTGTGCTCTCTCTTGTGTTGTACACATAGTACAAAAGAATTCTTTTCTTTCTCAGGCTCAAGAGCTCTTCTGTTTATTTTTTTTCTCCTCCATCTTCCCTTGAATTGCATCCATTATGAAAGCAGTTGCTACTTTTTCTTTTATAGGCTGCTCTGCTAACAGTTTATCCAGTTGATTAGCACAATTACTGCTTTTTGGGTTCTTGCTTTCTGAAGAAATTATGTCATCCCTCTGCAGATGTCTGTAATGTAAATCATCAGAACAAGGCTGGTTATACCCCCATCATGCTTGCTGCACTTGCAGCTGTGGAAGCGGAGAAGGACATGAGGATAGTGGAGGAACTGTTCAGCTGTGGGGATGTGAATGCTAAAGCCAGCCAGGTCAGTCAAATGGTTCATGAGGCACAGTTCTTACTGCTGTACTCCTGTGCCTTTTTATTGTTCTTTCCACGCTCCCATCCCTGCTCTATTGGTTCAAATGTTGCCCTCATTTGCTTTCATCATCTGGGGGGTTTTCATGTATGTTTTTAATTGCTATATACAAAATGGAACTGTGGAAGAACAGTTGGGCCTCAGGTCTGGACCTCTTCTAAAAATGAAGGTTGATTATTGTGTAAAAGAACTATTACTGCTTTTTGGGTGGCATTTACAAATTCTGCAGTATTTAGCTCCTTTGAAAGAACTACAGATGTCTGAAAATAGTTTGGATATGTTCCATTAATTCAATAAATAGATAATGATCTATTTATTAAATGATTTAATCATAAATAGATAATCATTTATCTAAATGATCCATGAAAGGTATTTAAATAATGGCAATCAAAGCCTTGAGAGTACTATTTAAAATAACAGGTTTTTTCCCCAGATGAAACACTGTCTAAGAAAAAAAGTGTTCACGCTTTGTCTCTGATTGTCTCTAGTTATTTGGGTTTCTGTCTTCTCTCTATGCAGGCTGGTCAGACGGCACTGATGCTAGCTGTGAGTCATGGCCGGATAGACATGGTTAAAGCTTTGCTGGCCTGTGGTGCAGATGTCAATATCCAGGATGATGAGGGCTCCACAGCTCTGATGTGTGCAAGTGAGCATGGACATGTGGAGATTGTTAAACTTCTGCTGGCTCAGCTTGGATGTAACAGCACCCTGGAGGACAATGTGAGTTGCCTTTCAGTGCTTCTGAAATCTGCTTGGGTGAATGTCTGACTCAGAGTGCCAAAGCACCAACCGCATGAATCTTCTGCTTAATGGTAGCAAGTGCTGTGATTATTTGGCTAGTGTTTTTACTTTTCTAGCAGACCTACCTGGTAGCAATTTCTGTGGTTGGTTAGCTGTAGGTGCTTAGTGGCCAGAACAGAAAAAAACCCCATTTGTTAGCTCATAGTAAAACATCTTTCCTTGTCACATTCCTTCCCCCTTTCAAAAATGTTTTCCAGTTTTCAGTTAGGACCTTATCTGGTGACTGAAGGCCTCACTGTGTTGCTTTTCTGTGCCCATGGGAAACATCAGCCCTACAGTTCCCTTGACAGGATGTTTACACTTTACCTACACCATATCGAGACTATAGGTTTGGTCTTAGTCATGAAGCTACATTGTTCTGACAATAAAAAGATACAGACTGTGACTTCAGTGCCAAGTGAGACTCATGCATATTTCTTGTTTGCAGGGACCATTGCAGCCCAAACTGTCAGCAGACAATTTGATCTATAGATCTCTCAAGCTTGAAAATGTTGACTTAAGCTCATTTCTTGCCAGTACTATGTTCTTGTTAACAACGTTTCTTGGGTACTCTTCCTTTCTTACTTTTCCTCCTTTCCTTATTGCTCTACCCACTGAACACTGAATTAGAGGTGGGTTTGGGATTTGAGAGGGCTTTGGGTGGTTATTTGTTGAAGCTGTTGCAGAGGGGCAAAGACATCATTTCTCTTCATTCACTCCCTGCTGCAGGAGGCAGCTCAGTTGCTCATAGTGCTAGTGGTGTGTAACATCTGGCCTGAGGGGAAAATGGCCAAAGACCTCAGGCTAACAAACACTTTTGGGGGGCAATCTAGATTACTGCTGCTTGGATGCTGTCAGCACTATTAGATACAAAATCAGTAATTACAGTCTTTATGGGGACATGATACTTAACTATTCCTGTGGCCAGTTTGATAGTTTCCCAAGCACAGTTTGACTGCTGCCATGGGCTCATCTGTGCTGTGAGATTGAGGTTTGTAGCATTCTCCTAGTTACTCTGAGTGTCACAATTATGCTTTTCCAGTCTGCATGATCATCATGTAAGCTGAGCATCATCCTTCTAATGTGTACTGCAGTTATTCAGCGTCTCTGTTTAAGATCTTGTGTTGACTGGGGAGTGCTTGGTGTGCATTTGTAGTGCATTACATCACATTGTAGTAGACAGCTCTTCTAGCTCCTTGTCTGCTCAGGACAATTAGATTTATGTATAATTGGTCCTTTTAGTCTCGTAAGAAGATTCCATGTGGATGCTGTCCATCATGTCCCATACTGGGAAAAGGGTTTACCATTTAAAAACTGGTGCCAGCCATTCCATACCAGAGCTATGGCAGTGACTGGAATGTGTGCTCCATCCCTGTGAGACATTTCAAATACTGGCACTGTTGCAGAAACTTCTATTTGCAAGAGCCAAAAGCCAGGTAGTGAACCAAGCCACAAGTTCACATCACAGGTTCCCTGACATCTACTTCTTCCTGTACTAAACATGGTCCAAAGGAAGAACAGCAGATCAGTAAAATACTCTTTGAGCTAAAGTACTCTTTGCTTCTAGAGCCCTCAACAGCTGTGGTTTTTGAAAGCAATGGTATCTTCTGAGAAACTGAGGTGGCAGTATTTGACTGGGCAAGTCCATTCATTTGTATTTAGACTTCCATCAAGGAGCGTTTGGAATTATGAGTGCAGTTTCTTAGTGGTGATGGAAGCTATACCACAACAATTATCATTTTAACAGCAATTATCATTATATTTTATTAGCATTTTTCGCTCCCTTATCATCTCTTCTGCTTGTTACTGACATTGTGGTTTCTCTGAGACAGCCCAATCTTCTGAAACCACTGTTCTTACACAGCACTACATGTAACATTATTGTGATAATGGTGCGCTCATTCTTCCACAGCAATAATCGAGACTCCTCATTGAGAGAAATTATGAGGCTCTGACAACTGGACTGCCTCATAAAACAGCAGTGCAAGGCTTAAAATAAAAGAAATTAAACAAGACTCTAAATTAACCTGTCTGTATGAGCAGGGCCTCCACTTAATAACTTCACTTCTCTGTGGGCTGATAGGGCTTTTAGGAGATCTGTTAAAGCATACAAGCACTAATTCTCTTGTTTCTTCCTTTCTTCTCTCAGGATGGCAGCACAGCACTTTCAATTGCCCTGGAAGCTGGACATAAGGACATAGCAGTTCTCCTTTACGCCCACGTCAACTTTTCCAAAACCCAGTCACCGGTTAGTACAGAACCTCCTGTAGTTTATGTTTTAACTTGCTGCTCCTGAACGTAATAGTAAAATGTAAACAAGAAATTTACTGCCTGACAGCTGTACAGCAGTACAGCACATGAAATGTTGAGTTTATTCACAAGATAATTTCTGTGCTGGTAAGTGGAATGTACTTTCTAAAATCCATGTTGACTGCAGAAGGTTGAAGCCTGGCTGAGGGATAATTCCTGCTTCTCCTCCCAGTTACCAAGGGGTTCAGATAGCTCACTGGCAGTGTTCACTGATTCTGGCTAGTATGCAGAGGTGCTGTTGTATCATTGTAATGGTAATTATTGAGCTGAACATAGCTGTTCTAAGTATTAGAACATAGCTGTTCTAAGTATTTTGGCAGCTATTCACCTCTTCTCTAGCCCTGACTCACTCTCCTGATAAACTGCTGCTAAACATTTCATTGTCTAAACACCATGCACTCTCACTTAGTAGGCTGTATGATAGCTAGCACTTTTCTTCCTAAAATTGAAGAGGAAAACTTGTATGTACAATTAAAGGTAAGGGATTGAACAGAGTAGCTCTGAGTGTTGTGTTTTGTACCAGCTGCCTGGAATAATTTCTTTTTGATTAACTGTTCTTTATTCTTTTTTAGGGCACTCCTCGGCTTAGCAGAAGGACATCTCCTGGTCCCACCCACAGAGCCACATTTGAGTAGTAGTCTGTAAATATCTGTAAAAAATCTCTACGCCATCTTTAAGCTGCTAAATGTTACTGTTTTACTGAGACAGATACTGAATGTAATTGTCTTGTGCCTGAACTCACCAGCAAAGTGAAAGCAGAGATCTAGTGCTAAAGATAGAAAACTGTAAACTTGAAGCAAGCATATAGTTATGTAGTGCTCAGTGGAGAACCTTTACCAGAACTGTTCTTTTGCTCACATACTCATCTTTCTGTACACTGGCATAAATCCTGTTTTTCATCGTTGTAGATTATCGTTTCGTATGTGCAGACTAAGACTTCTAAAGCTGTCCATGCAGGGGTGTCCCAGTGGCTTATTTTTAGTCATTTGAAAATGTATTTACTGTGCCTGGACTTCATCACAGTAAACGTTTCATAAATTTCATTCCAACATGATTTTCTGGTTTTTAATTACTTTAAAATTCAGAAGTTGCAGTTGCTTATGTAGTCAGCTCCGTGGATCTTGAGCTGGTGGGTGAGTGGGTAGGTATTGGGGATAGTGCCTCTTGTCAGGTCTGAAGTTCACTAAATAAGTTGTTGCTAATTGGGGATAATGTATAACTTTTTATATAAAAGATACTAGTATCTATAAAATTAACTCACACAGTATTTTCAACATTTTATATTCCTTAATATTAAAACCCACATGAAGAATTACATGTCCTGTTACCATATTTTTATTAACTGTGTCAGTCTATAAGCTCCATACATGTTTATTGGAGAATAAAATTAGAGGTACCAGCTGTATATTCCCCTTGAGTGGAATTGAGTGTAGTTCTTGGTGCATATTTATGGAATGCTATTACCTTGTCACATTCACTTTAGTCAAGTGTATTGAAATGTTTGAAGTGCCTTAGACTCTTGCCATATTTTCAGAATAAAATTTCATTATGCTGTTTTACTCCTCTCCTGTTTTACTTGTGATTTGTCATCATCCAGAAATGCTGCACATTACAACTGCAGCAGGAAAACAAGCTGAATTGGTAAATCAAGGCAGGGAGGACTGGACAGTTCAACCCTTGGGGGCTGCTGATGCGAGCAGCATCAGTGCCCACATGATGTTTTTCCTGCTGACTGGAAAAAAGCTTTGCCCAAAATTATCTGCCTTTGCTTGTCTTGTGTTTGTTGCCAAGGCTGCACCCTTTGCTTTTTGGGTAAGAAGTGACCTCTCTCAGCCATGTGAAGCATCATAGGGAGGTGTCAAAGGACTGTGTTCAAGCAGTTTACTTGAACTGAAAAGTAGTTATCAACTGAAATAAAAGCCTTTGAGCTTTATCTTAAAAACAATCTGGCAGCTTGGTGAAGGGGATGCTTTTTAGATGGTATTGAAGCAAGTCCTAAGCTAGTGCCTGTATATCCTTGTCAGTTCCAACCTACCTGATGAGACACAAACACACCCCAGTACCTTTCTTCAAGGGATCTGAACAGTTCTGTTACTTTCTGTCCTTTGTCCTTCTCTCCCTAAGTCCTTATTCAACAACTTTCCCACATAGTCCCTTTGAAATAGGGACCCACTGAAGCCATTCTCACTTGGCCTACATTGACTTGGTGACTCGGCCTGCCAAGAAGTTTCTGTGCGCTCTGTCAGACCTGGTTTGGCCCAGCAGGTACTGTGTGATAGGCAGTGCCAGGCTAGTACCCCAGTGCTTGGGAGTGTCTCCTGGGCAAAGGGCAGGTGAAGTATCTCTGCTGGGGGGCACAGAGCATAGTGATCCCAAACAAGCCCCCACGGTCCTTGAGGTCAGTGAGTTTTTACTCTTGCACCCCTCTGGCCAACCTTTTCTTACCACTCTTCACTTAGTGTCAAATAATGTGTGGATGCTCTCTTATCTGGATCCTACATAGCAGGTGCATCACCCAACAAGCCAAATTACTGTGAGAGGAAGGTCTTCCCTCTGGCACGAGACTGACAACTCAGAGCAGCAGCAGCAAAAAACAAGCAAACAAAAACACAAATCCAAAACAAAACCACCACCACCAAAAAAACCAAACCAGGAAAATGTTCCTCACTTTGCCATCTGTCCAGAGTCAGTGGATGCAGGCTCCCTGTGTAGCAGGGAGCTGAGCTGTGCGGCATACAGGCATTCCCAATGATCTAAGACTGTCACACGAAGCACCCAACAGCAGTGCAGGCTTCCCAATGAATTCCTCATTCACTTAGGAGCTGGGTGGTTTTATCGTTAAACAGAATTAGTTCAAGTTGGATCTCCCTGGCTTGGGCATGGCAAGAGTTGCTTTTGAGTCATTTTCAGATCTCCTGCCCCAGTTCGAACAACTGTCTGGAAAGGAGAATTAAGAAAATCTCTTCTTGTCTTCAAGAGTTTAAAATACACACGGTGTTAGAGATAAACAAATCAAGCTGATGAAGTGGACAAAATTGATGACTGCTTTAATCTTTCTCCAGAACTTAATCTAATTTTACAGAAAATCCAGCTCACTTACTTATACATGCTTGCCTCTGTCTCATGGATTAAATTCTTGCCTAGTGGAGACACATACTGCCAGGACAGAACTTGGAGCAGGAAGATGTTTCTAATTTCAGTTTTACCAAGATTGTAATTTTTATTTTGCACTGGGTTGACCAAAACTAGACTAATTGTGGTTTTTTAAGGGACCTAGTGATTGTAAATTTAACTCTGGCCTTTATCTCATGACATATCAGTATATCAGTATTTGTATCAGTAGTTTTAGGCAGTCTTTAGGAAACAGGGAGTTGGACTTTATGTGTCCATTCCAACTTGAGATATGCTGTGATTCTGTTGACGCTGTGATGGCAGTTTTAAAGCATGTAGATAATGCTCCAAAGTCTGACTTTGATAAAGAGAATGCTGAACCGTCTGATAATGTCCTCTTCAGTAGTGCCTCTGTATTGCTGTACGAAATAGGTTAATAAGTAACATATCTAACAGGTCTTTGCCCCCAAAATAGTTTTTTAAACTATGATCTCTTGCTATGCTGGTACCTTGCTACTGTGCTTCATTTGCACATGCTGTTTGTACCTACTGTAGCCTAACCCCCTCTTTGTACATACTGGAGCTAAAAAAAGAATGTGAAATGCCCATGAATATAGCTTTCCAGAGCAGAGGGCCGTGACTGTCATTTTCCATGCTGGAACAGATTTCTGTCTCTCGCTTCACAAAGCAATGGGAGTCCTGGGCATGGTGGGATTCCTGGATGTGCAGCTAACATAGAAGAGTTTAAAACAACTAGTCCAGTAATTTAGGTGACTAATGACACAGGGAGTATAACCAAACATACTTTAATACTTTTTTTGTAACCTGAAAAAAAAGTATAAGAAGAGTAATGTGGAATAAATGTTTTTCTTTTGTTTACTTCCCTCACTCCTGAATAGAATTGGTGTATCAGAAATTAAAACATTTTCTGAGTGACAGAAATCTGGGGACAAATCTGACCACCTTAACACAATACAAGTGGCACCTGGAGTGCCTAGATTTATTTAGGTGCCATTTACCTGGTGAGCAAAATAAACTAACTGCCTACAGCTTCAGAAAATGTTAGACGAACCTGTGGACTTTGCATTTCTATGCAATATTCAGTTTTGCCTCAAAACATTTTCCTGGGCCTAAATGCCCTGTTAAAGCGAAGTGACCCCAAGTTTAGCTGTACCAGGAAGATTGCCAAAAGGAACCAAAATTTGGGATGTGTTAGTAAATACAGATGAAAAGTACAAAACTAACTTGACTATTTTACTAAAGTCACTGAATGTCATTTCTGGCTTAAAATCCTATTAAGGTAGACTTAAAATTTATTAAGCACTTAAAATAATGAAGAGAAAGAAAATAGAATAATTACTTAAGAGAATTTTGGTCTCTTAAATGGTTCTCCCACCTCCAAGAGGTGACACCTGAAGCAGTTCATACTGTGGAAGTTGGGCCCTTCTCCAGGAAATAGTTAAGAGGTTCCCAAAAGTGTTTGTATCCACTGATGCCCTCTGCAAGCCAAGTTTAATTCCACCTTCTAATGCTGGATGGCAGTCATCACTGGTGCAGGGATTAAGGGGTTTACCATTCATACCAGCTCTGACCGGAGCTCCCCCTACACACTCTCACTGGCATTTGTTTTTCAGGTCAGATGATGATTGACTCTCAGTATATCCAAGCATGGTGTTGTCATCACCTTTGAACTCTGACTGTCGGTGAATATGTAAGAGATCTAGCACTTTTTCAAGACTAAAATATATCATTGCCTTTTCCCAGTTACATTGTCATACATTAAGTGAGTCTGCCACTTAAAGGGTGAGAGTTACTGGTATGGAGTCTTAAATTACGGAAATTAGCCAACAAAATATTAATCTAAAAGTAACAACTGAAGAAAGCATTTTTGCAGAACATGCTTTCAGAGGCTTTATCTTCTTGATACGGCTGGAGGGACTCAAGTTATTCTAGAAGTAGCTTTTTAGTCTGTTTCTCCTGGTGTCTCATACTTTTGGCTGAGAAATCTGGGTGTTAGAAGTCCAGCTCAGCCATGGTGTGAATTAATGCAAGCCTTGGCATCAATCCCTGACGCACAGGACTAGCTGTTTCCTGGAAGGGAAGCAGCCCAAACATTACAGGCATCTTCCTGCCTTTGAAAGGCAGCAGCAAAGCTGGCCAAAACAGCATTCATGCTCTTACTGCAGCTGAAGGCAGCTTTCATCAGTGAACTCTGTGCCTGCATGCAGGTCTGTAAACTTCATCCCTTCCTGCTCTTCTGCCTGCACCCAGGTGTGTTAACTTCAAACATTTCCTCACGAAAAAGATGCTTTCAGTTGCTCAGTTCACATGGTGATAGCTTGGGCCTGTCTCTGAAGGCCTGATGTGGGACAAGGGACAGCAAGGGGCCAAGGAACAATATTGGAAGACATGCAAGGTGGATTTTGCATCAAGCACTTTTAGAAATGGCCATAGTGAGATTAGAGGAAAGGTACCCAGGCTGAGGTTTGTTTCTTATTTCAGTTTGGAATTGTGGAAGTATTAGCTTTTACTATTCACAACTTAGTGCAATGCCTGGGGAAGTCAATTAAAGAATTCCTGCCTGTTTTACTTCACTTTGGCTGTTGTGTCTTTGTGCACTCATACACAACAGAAATGCCTGGTTAAAGCTGAGCCACTTGGCTGCGGTTTTTTCCACCAGTTGTTGCACTTTTTATTCAGTTTGTGTGACATCATCCAATATATCAGTACCTCAAGCAACACTGCACAGCAAAGTGCTGTTTAAGGAACTGCAGAATTGCGTGCTACCTGCACAAATATTTGGGAACCTGTCTGTAGGATACTATTTAAGAAACATTAACAAGATTTTTTTGTTGGTGGGTTTTTTTTTTCCAAGATGATTATAACAACTTCTTAAAGCTGTTTGTAAAACAGCACTTCTGTTTTCCTGCAAGGTTGTTAGGTGACGAAAACAAAGCACATTAAGTAAGTCACGCTCAAAGTAGTATTGCCTTAGAGCGGTATACATCTGTAGTGGTTTGATCCTGGCTGGATGCCAGATGCTCACCAAAACAACTCAGTCACTCCCCTCCTCAGATGATCAGGGGAGAGAGAGAATATAACAAAAGTCTTGGGGCTTGAGATAAGGACAGGGAAAGATCACTCACTAGTTACTGTCACAGGCAAAACAGACTTGGAGAGATTGATTTAATTTACTGCCAATCAAATCAGCGTAGGATAACAAGAAAATAAACCCCAAATCTTAAAACAGCTTTCGTCTCCCATGCCTTCTTCCCAGGCCCAAATTTATTACTGAGTTCTCTGCCTCCTCCCCACCAGTGGCACAGGAAGACTGGAACAGTTTGTAGTTAGTCCACAAGTTGCTTCTGCTGCTCCTTCCTCCTCTTTATCTTGCTCCAGCATAGGATCCATCTCATGGGAGACAGTCTTCCACAAATTCTCCACCATGAATCTGTCCAATAGGCTGCAGTTCTTCACTCTAGCATGGGTCCCCCACTGGGTCACAAGTTCTGCCAACAAACCTGCTCCAGCATGGGCTCCTCTCTCCATGACACATAGGTCCTGCCAGGAGACTGCTCCATAAGTAAGCTTTCAACAAGGTCATAGCCTCTTTTGGGCATTCACCTGCTCTGCCATGGGGTCCTCAACAGGCTGTAGGTGGATCTCAGCTCCACCAGGGACCTCTGTGGGCTGGAGAGGTACAGCTGCCTCACCACAGTGTGCACCACAGGCTGCAGGGGAATCTCAGATGCGGTGCCTGGAGCACCTCCTCTGCCTCCTTCTTCACTTACTTTGGTGTCTGCAGAGCTGTTTCTTTCAAATGCTCTCACTTCTGTCTTCCAGCTGCTGCTGCTGAGCAGCTTTCCCCCCTTCTTATACACATTATGCCAGAAGAGCAATCACATCACCAGTGGGCTCAGCCTCAGTCAGCAGTGGGTCCATCTTGGAGCCAGCTGGGTTGGATGTGGGGGAAGCTTCTGGCATCTTCTCACAGAAACCACATCTATAGCCCCCCTGCTACCAAAACCTGGCCATATAAACACAGGATAACAAACCTTTGTCAATATATTGGGTGGTTCTTTACTATAGGTGGTAATGAATTCTCAAAACATCTGTTGTAAGTGTTCTATTTCCTTAATTATTTTCAGCTTTTCCTGTTAAAAGAAAAAGCATATTTCCACACACCAAAAACCTCCACCGTACGCATCATCCCTGAGGAGAGCTCAGGAATGAGAGGGTCATTAGGGAAAACAGGAGTCTTTAGGTAGTTGGTACCTGCTGTGAGCACTTCACATGGGGCCTTGATTGACCTTTTTTTTTCTCTCTATCATTTTATCCACCTGTGGCTTGTTCCTTTGCCCTGTGCCACTGGGTGAGTGGTAGCCATTCCTTTTGAGAACCACATCTGTGCATGTTTGTTTGGCCAACATCAGCAAAAATAAACTGCCTTTTAAAATATTTCTTGCAATACAAACTGCCCTTCAAGGACGTCTATGCAGAGACCTGTAAATAAGGGCCTCATTATACTTAAGCAGAGTATTATTAAATACACTCAGCCATGAATGACAAACCTCAATCTCCATGTACTCCAAACACCACTACACTCATTTGCAGGATTATTATTTAGATAACACAAGGGGTAACATTTTTATCAAAGCTGTGCATGTGCTTTGGAATCTCTAAGTGCTGATCTGAATGTAAGTAGCAAAAAGGTGTTTCTAGGAGATGTACCGGTAATTTTTCTTTCAGCCTTTCACTTAATGGTTTTAGCACTGCTGCAGAAACAGCCCTTGCTGTGCTCTCAAGACCTTCGGCTAGCTGCAGAGCTGGAAGGGTAGCTCATGCTTACCCAGTAATGCTGTCGTTCCTCAGCCACATTAACTTCACTGAGATGAAGAGATGAGGTTTCCTTTGCACGTCATGGCGGAACAGGCAGATTAAGAACGATCCTTCTCCACTTCCTGGCTATGGTATCACACCTTCCTTTGAGGCATGAAAAGCCACCTGCTCTGTCTGGCAGTCATCCTGCAGTACCCCTGCATTGCTCTTGGGCATTTTCTGGGACTAGAAAGGCAACCTTTCTCCAGTCCCAAGGGTGAGTGAGACTTGGAGTCAGACGCTTACAATCCCTTGGTACTGAATTGTGAACAGGCAGGGGCTGGCCCTGGAAATGGCCTGCCCCGCCTCCACCACCATGCACTCATTGTTGCAAATTTATCATGAGAATTTTCCAGTCCAACCAGACACATCTGCTCAGAGGCCCTTTATTGTGGTGGCTTAATCTGCACCACTAGCCTAGCAGGAGGAGCAAGAAGTATGTTAATGCCTTCTGCAGTGGAAGCTGAGCTGAGAGAAGTGTGAGCAGAACAGCTGTACAAAGAGATTGAGAGGCTTTAGAAACACAGTATGACAAAATGAGATTTGTTTTAGGAAAACCAGACTGCAGTAACTGAGGAAAAATATTACGTATTTGTGGGCACAATAGAAAGTTGGAAATCTGTAATGCTGAAAGAGAACTTGCCAGAGAGTTGATTAAACAAGAATTGGCAGTGTGATGACAACAAAAAATGGTCTGTGCACTTTTTGTCCATTTCAGATGGAGCAGAGGCACCTGACACCGGAAGATGTATCACGATTTGACACCATTTACAGTCACACTGTCCCCAGCAAACAGGTTCAAAGTCTGCCACCCTCAACGGAACAAACAACAGCTGCTAAAAAGCTGGAAGCAGAAAATAGGGAAGACGTTTAAGAGGATAGTTTTGTTTTGATAAGAGACAAATCCTGTAAATAAGGAATTTAGAACATCTCACGTTATTTGAGTGCTGAAACAATAAGCCATGTGGATGGTTTGCAAAGAGACAGGTGAAGAGATACAGAAAGTTCTCCAGGTTAGTTCTGCAAAAACAGGTTTTAGTTCTTTGGAAGTCTGGGTGAGCTTTTAAATGAATATTGAGTTTGTTTTCACCTGTGTCTCACATGGTAACTGCCTGTTCTGGCCTTCACACAAATCATATTTGGTCAGAATATGGTCAAGAATTGTAAACAAAGAAGACACATATTACTATGAAAATTGGTATGTGTGTGAGTTTCTGAAAACAGGCTACAGATATGACTGTAAATGCCTTCTTTGTAGATGCTGGGTGAACAAAATCATTCAGTGCCTTCCTGCTGTGCCCTGTAGATGTGATGGAGAGTCCAGCTGCAACCTAGCAGATACCGTTCCCCCTCCCTCATCTGCCTCAGCCTCCCCCACAACTTCTCTGTGGAGTGGGGAGACCTCTACAGACAGGATAAATCCAACACTGCTCCAGGCATGCAGATAGAGACAACCAGATTCTCTGACAAAGCAGTTAGTTAAGGGGGTTTGTTGGGGTTTGGGTTTTTGTTTGTATGTTTGTTTTTGGGGTTGGGTTGATGTTTTTTGATTGGTTGGGTTGGGGTTTTGTTTGTTTATTTTAGTGTTCTGGTATTATTTCATTTATTCTCCTGCTTTAATAATTCCCTCTCAACTGTCATATCGGGGATGCACGTATGAGCTGACATATGCAAATCTTGGTCTCAACTATTTTCTCTAACTTAACATTGAATTAGTAGCTCACTGCTTTCTACCCAAATTTTGTGCAAAGAGACCATGCAGTATTCTCCTAAGATCTGGTGGCAGGAGATGGAAAAATGCTGTGCCCTGCAGCCCAGAATTGCCTTTGGAAGAAGGGACAAGCACTGTAGAACAACTGCTAACAGAAATGTAAGCTTCAACTTTGCCATGTAACCCTTGCAAAACTGCAAGACCTCTACAGCTCTTCTTCCAAGTCAACATGGAAGAAGTTCAGGAGCCTGACTTTACCTTTTGAGAAACCTCTGGGGGTGGCACTCTTTCACCTGTAAGGAACTAGTGTACCCAAGAACAAGAGGTATTAGGATGCTACCCAGACTCTGAGAGCTAACTCTGCTCTAGAAATTCAAGTTATCTTCAAATTACAGGATGATTTTCTTGAGGATGCTAACAAAATCACCTGCCCTTGAATCTGGTGGAGACATGTTTCACACAAACAAACCCCTGTCCCTGCCTCTCACCAGGAAGCAGATCAAAAGGCACACTTGCCCTAACTTACATCAGCGAACATGATGTCTGAAACCCTTTTCCAACTGCAGAAAGGTTTGTGTATTATTCTCCTCAAGCCTGCAGGAGAAAACGTTCTTCAAAGGCAGGAACAAACCTGAAAAGCACGTTTTCATCTACCATGGACCAGAACAGGGGTTCTGATGGTCTGCTGCTGGCATGCATTGTTACTGAGAAACATGAAAACAAGCTGAGTTGGACATGCTTCTCCAAAACATAAATACTTAAGCTGAGGAACTAGCTATTCTAATCAATTAATCCTGAAATGTAATATAGACTGCCTGAAAATACCTGAAGTAGCTGATTGCCTTCCACAGACAGCAAACCTGGTCCTCTTCTGTGGCTGAGCAGAGCTGAGTGTGTTGATCTTAAAACCAAACAAAAAGCACAAACAACAGCACAAGGATGCCTAGATTGTCATCCTGAACTGCCATGTCTCTTCTTGAGGTGGGGCAAAGGTAGAGAGGAGACTGGATGTGGAAACTTAGCCTTGATTTAAATGAAGCCTTGGGAAAGCATGAGCCAAGAATTGCAAGGAAAATGTGCAGCTCTTCTATCCCTACCTCCTATACTTCTCTCTAGCATTGCTGATTGCGAGTAAACTAGTAAGTCTCTCAAGACAAGAAGGTTGTCTTTCCTACTACGTCAATCACATCAAAATACAACTAAGTGTGCAGAAATCACTCCTGTTCCCTGCTAGAGGAAGGGCTGTATTAACCAGCACTTTGAGGGCACTCCTGAATTCCAGTGTTCCATTGTCTCCCTTTACCACCATCACCATCACTGGTCCACTTCTAAAGTATGATAACAGTGCAATCTCATATGACTTTTTCTGGGGCATCAATTATTTTGACCATCTTAGGTAGTAATCAGTACTCCCTAGAAGTTAATACTGATAATAATTATTTTAGATATCTTTTTGAATGGGAATAAAAGATAAGTGCAAGACATTCTTAATAACATTGCCACACTTGGTAACAGCTCCTACTTTAACAATATCATGATTGTAACCAAGCAAGTATTCTTTTTGAAAAAAAAAATTTAAAATGTGTATATGTGTGTCTGTATGTGTAATTTTCACTTTATTCCTAAAGTTTGTTTTGAAAAAATGATAGGAGGAATCTCACTGGAGCACATAAGAATAAACAGCTACCCCAAGTTGGTTATGGCATGTGTTCTTCACCCAGACCCATCAGCAAGCTAATGGGCCATAAAGCAAAGTGAGTATCCAGGCAGGTTTTTAAGGTATGTATCAGACAGTAGAACACAGTGAATCCTGCAGAGAGGATTTTATGTTTATAATAGAGACTCAGGCAATAATAGAAATGTACCCTACTTACCTTAGATGTCTACTGAACAATCTTCTTAGACATCATTATTGTGGATTCACAGAAGCTGCCTTCCAGTGAAAAGGCAATCTCCATGCCTCGGTTTCTTGAAAACAGGTAAGAGAAATTAATGACTTAAAAAAACATGCAGAGAAGATACTCTTTGTTCTCAACCTCATCATGTGCTATCTGTTACAATTTCAAACTCTAAGGACATTTAAAAAGATTTTACTCAGACAATGTGGATATTTTCATACACTTAGCTGGGATAGCTGAGCTGGGCTCAGAACACCGTTATTCTGGCATCTACAAACGGCACTGTTTGCATACGAAAGACAGAAAATTAAAGTGTCTAACTAATTAGTTTTTATACAAGTTTCCATCACCTTTCAAGGCATCTCAGTGTCTAGACAAAAGCCAGACTAATTAAAACTAATAGTTTGGCAGCTGAAATAATTTGTAACAGTGTGTCATCCTCCTTACCAGCTTCTCACCAACAGTATTAGAGGAACGCAATTAGTCTCAATTAGCAAATGTGCATCTATGATGTACAGAGATCATCAACTCCCAACACTGCTGACCGACACACAAGTGAAAGAAGAAAACTGTTGCCTAAGGAAGCCAACTAAGTGCTCTGATTATCTGTATCTTGATAGCACTAAGAATAGCTTTACTTGACAGGCACAGGTTTTCTGGGACCCAGATCTCCCAGGTCCTTTCTCTGAACTGGACTCCTAGCATGCAGGTAGGATGAATACACAAACCCTTGAAGATGGGAAGGCCCAATGCACTGTCGGTAGCATTTGGGGCAGGAGGTCACCTTTGAACTGCCCAGTTGCTCTGGGGGCTCTGGGGCAGGCAGGCTAGAATGGGAGAGGCTGCAGGGGAAGAGAGGCCAGCTGACAGCAAAGAAGAAAGCCTCTTTCCCATGCTAGGAGATGTGAAGGGTCGGCAGCTCACATCAAGTCACTTCACAGCATGGCTGATTAAGTAACAGTCATTTGACTTTGATTAAAATATTTGGAGGAGCTCAGCTGTTTCTGGAGGCAATTCCTCACTCAGTGCATCTGCAAGGTTTCTCTCAGGAAACAGAAAGAAATGGGGAAAGAGCAACATAACACTTTGCTCTGAAGCATGTGTGCTACACTCACTGATTTTAATGGGAAATCTCACAGAATGCTCCCCTGAGAGCAGTGTATTATGTGAAAAATTTATTTATTTAGGCTTAAGGAAAAAAGAAGAAAATAAATTCAGAAGGAGATATTGTAACAATAATTTTGCTTCTATTGAGCATCAGAATTAGGAGCAACAAACAATAACACACAAATTAAAAAACTGGATGAATAGTAAATTGACATAGGAAAACCCACCCCTTCCATCACCTCAGCTGTAACCATCCTTCAGAATCATGAAGTTTCAGCAGTTTTAAATTTCTGAAGATCAAGAGTGCAAAATAGTAAAAACTTGCACCATTTAAAGAAGGCACAGATAATAAAGCAAGTGCTTTATAATTTGAAATGATCTATTTCTTCCTTTGAATACCAATTGGTTTGCTCAGTGAAGTGGAAATTTAACTGTATCCATTAAAACATTAAAGGCCATAAATAAAAAATTAGCAATTAATTGTGTTGCCTATTTTTAAGAGGCTGGAGCTTAGTTTTTCATATTCTGGCAGTCTATCAAACTCAGCTCCATTACAGATGTCTTAGAGCTGAATTGATGATGATATTCAAAACTAAGGGCATTCTCCTCAGTAGTCCTACCCTGATGAAGGAGCTCAAATGTATAGATGGCTTATTCGACTCTATCATTCTTACTGTGTGAATTAGGAATGTTAGAAATGTCAGCTTAATGAGTCATGCAAGAGTCTTCAATGTTCTAAGTCACTGGATCCAATTAATTTTCAAGTGTGCCTAAAATGAACAATGAATACTGACTGAGAAGGAGCAATTCAGTGGTCTTCTCCACTCGCTTCTTAACTTCCATTTTATATGTTGGACTTAATAATGCTTTCAAACAGCTATCCAAGTCAATTATTAACAATGATTGAAATTTCCAAGGAGCTGACACTGTGTTTTCTTCAGCCTTTACATTTGCAATGAAATTATTGCAATTTGCATGCACAAATGGGGAAACAAAGAATGTAGGTGTTAGTGAAAAAATGGTAGCTTTTTTCCTCTTCTTTGTGTGTGTTATTAATAAAACTAGTCAGAGTGGAAACATGAAAAGCATATGCATTTTTAAAATATCTCCATTGTATTTGCTTCACTGAACTTGAAAACTGCTTTGGTTTTGTATTATACCTGGCAAAATGTAACAAAGTGAATTTTGTCTCCAGTGAATCCTGTGTTTATTGAGCAGTGTGGGCCCACCTCATGGGCTGGGCTCACAGCTGTGAAGGGGAAGAGCCATTTGATGTAACATGCAAGCTTTTCTTGATTTTATGTAAATATTTTTTACCATAACCCTGACATTTGGACCATTGAACTCGAGATTCTGTGTGTATCTTGCAAACAAACATGTCTGCTTAGGCACCCATCACTGGTGGCTTTTCTTAGTTGTGGCTCATCTGAAGTTACTGATGTGAAGGCTCTCTTCCCACATGTTGGGAGAATATCAATAAGCAGAGTGTGAATAAACTCGCTGCCTCAGGGGCCATTGAGGTGTGTCACCTGCCATGGCAGGCCTGTTCTCCGACTTGGGATACATATGATGCAGTTCCCTGCCCCCTGCCAACGTTTTTTCTTGCACCCTTTGGAGAAGGGTCCCCTGTCACCTTATCTTCCCAGTGCATATGGACTTGTACCAAGAGACAAGAACATGAACTGAGGGTGCTGAGGAGTGTACACAATTTGTCCCACCTTGCTAACAACAAATGGTCTTTATAAGCAGAGATGGGCACATCAGCTTTTCAGCCTGATGCAGAAAGGCAGCCCTGACCTCACTGTTGGGAAGCTGTGGACCACCGTCCCAAGGACTCTCCTTACTATCACAGAGGAAGAACAGCAAATAGCCAAATGGTGGCAGCACTATAAATTGCTTTAGTTTTTCACTCCATGAGAGTGAAGCCCCGGGCACCAGAGGGGAAAAAAAAAGCAACAAGACAAAAAGGAATTTGAGAAGAGAGCCAAGTAGCACACTGAAATTCCTTATCTCTAAATGCCCATGCCATAGAAACATTTTTGGAGCAAAGAAGACTGAATCACTTGAAATCTTAAGTCTGAATGAAAGATTCATCGTGATTAAATTGACTTTTAGCAAAAGCCATCAGTGGTTTAGCAGATTTGACTGAGCTGGAGTAACACAACTGGGGCAAACACTCTATGTATCATCACAGAGAAGTGTCTGAGATAGCAGCTGTAAGGCTGACTTTAAAATCTTGTCAATACTGAGCATTTCAAGGCAAGGCCTGGGTTCAGATATATGCCTTATAAGAAACCCTTTCCTTTTGCTGTGGTACCGACAGTCCCAGACATATAACCTGAGAACAGAAACTGTTAGAAACATAAATATAGCAAGTAGGGGAAAAAACAACCCAAAACCCTGTATATCGCCAAAAGTAATAGAGAAAATCCTCTGCTTGAAATACAAAACTTCGCCCAGGCGGTTATGTTTTAAGAGCCATGGGACAAAACTTTCCTCTAAGTTAAAGGAGGATTAAAATAAGGAATGGATGAAAGAGAACTGCACAAGTGTACAAATGAAAGTAAAAAAAAATTTTAAATGCACGGCTTATTTATGCCACCTACTGGATTTTTCCTGAAGTATCTTTTCAAGCATTTTAGTTGTCGTGATGATGTCTGTCACTCCAGCAAATACGTCTGCATGGGAGACTACTTGCACAAGTAAACCAGCTGAAACCTAGCCAGTGGTTCACATGAGTAAACGCATGTGTGAACTGACATAGCTGGAGGAGTAGAGATGAGAGTAGCTCTACACCTGTTTATTCTGCTAAGCTGATGGCTCTAGGGCAGCCAAGACATCCAAAGCTGCAGGCAAGCACTAAAGTTCAACACTGAGGAGCTTCCCAGCTCCTATCAGTGCCTCAGGGAATGTGCTGGCATGGTTTCCCTCCTTTGCTTGACTCCCTCTGGCTGTCTTGATATTTTGTTCAAAATGTCCAGTATGCTTACGGACACGTCAATGTTTTCAAACAATGCAGACTGGCAGTGTGCATACTTTATCTTTCATCCCTCACCACTCCTGCAGTTAAGGCTCTTTTGGAAATCCACAACCAGCCCTGGGGATACAATCTATTAAATGATCTGTCAGGGTGAAAAATATCTCAAAAACCCTCTGATTTGACCCAGTGACAGAAAAAAACCAAAGAAATTAAACAAAAAATTGAACAGAATCAGGTGTAGCAGATCTCTAAAATCAAATGCACTCAACCCCACTGACTTCTGTGAAACTGAAGGTCTTCACTTTCCAGGCAACAGCGTTAGAATGAAACCCTTTCTAATTAGTGATCTCTCTACTGGATTGCTCAGTCATACCAAATGTGGTGGTGGGATCATGGCTTGCTCACATCTGTCCCTCAAAACAATAATCTTGTTAGAAAATAAAGTATTTTTGCAAGGTTCAAGGGATCAGCCAAAGGCATGCATTAGCAAAGGATGGGTCATCACTAACAGATGACATTTTGTACTTTAAAGAAAAAGTTAAAGCTAAAGGACAATTATCAGATATCTAGAAAGAGAAAAAAAAAAGACAAAATAAAAATGTCTTTTGATTTTTTTTTTAATCAGAAACATTAATTACAGTTATTTCCAAAGGTGATGGCAAACTGCAGTAATCTTAAGTCACTGACATCATCACTGGACAGATAAAAGCAGAGATGCCCAAACACACACTAAATGATTGACCAAATTTCCTGAAGACTTGCAGTGAGGTTATTGTGATTTGTCTTAGTACTAATGGTGGTTTATGACCATCTACTATTACTTCATGACTCCACAGATGACAAATCCTGCAATGTGTTGTCAACCTCACCAAATACCCATAAAAATTTTTGAGAAAAACACTGCACTCTAAGTGCATACTCGAAGTGTGATTTGAGCTAGCAAAATTAAAGCAATCCATTATTAAATGATCAATCATGTATTTGTATTCATCAGGCATCTACATATTTTGGTGGTATTCATCCAGAACACAAAATACAAGATAGGTACTGACAACATGAATATTTTGGTCTGTACAGTAGGTTCTGCAACATTGTGGATAATAAAGATCTGTTCAGTTAGTCTAAAAAGCAGGAGTACAAAATACTAGTTACGTGAAAGAGTGATGAATGAATGTTCTTCTTGGACCTGTTGCATTTTTTGCATCCTGTAATTCATCTCTGAGGATAGCTGTCCAACTTAGTTTCTAGTGAAACGTCATATATAAGCACCTGGTGACTATTATTTTGCCTCTGTCTTTGCCTACTTTATGCACTGTCCTTCTCCTTTCTCTTTTTCCACCACTGCTGTCGTTTCTGATGTGCCTTTTCTTCTCCTATCTGAGTTTGTTGGGTTTTATTTTATTATACCTTTCTTGTTGTTTTGATTTAGCCTCCTTTCATCTACTTTTTAATTTGCATTTTCAATTGACTTTAAGCCAATTTGCAGGGGAGCACCTGAAAACATTACTGCTTGTGTGCTCTACCATGCATTGGACTTAACAAACTGGATATTCACTTTCAAGGCTTGCTCCTAAACAACAATTTTGAAAACAGATCAATGCCAATATGAGTTGAGAAGATCTCAAATTACTTCGTTCTGGTGGGAATTTTAAGTTTTGATATATGAAGCTAAATATGCCTGCACTGTTCATCTCCTCAAATATTAGTGATACGCACCACTATGTGTAAAGGCACATCCTAATTTTGTTTCTCTAAACATTGCATTCATCTTTGTCTGTCTTGTGGGAAAATGTGCAGCTACTGACATCAGAAATGTCAATCCCAGCAGAGTTACACAAGGGAAAAGTTTCAGTTTCTGCGAGTTCAATGATAGTCATAACCAAGTCCACACAGTTTGTGCTGGGCCTTCACTTAGGGCCTGACTGCTTGCGACTGGGGCTTAACAGGAGTGTTTGAATGAGGTCTCTCTGGAGGATGGAAAGCACCTTAAATGTCTCCAATGTTGTACTATGAAGGAAAAAGTTCTTTAAATGTCATTTTTTAAAAGCTAATGCAAAGCATCAAGCGAGGATCTGGGGCTTTCTTCCGGCTGAGATAGGCACTCACTGTTTCCAGCACAGAGGCTCAGTCTGAGCAGAATTAGCTTGGAGTTAGCTGATCAGTAAGAAAGAGACGCCTTCCTTGGCTTCTTCTAGCAGAAATAAATTTCTACC
Source organism: Grantiella picta (assembly GCA_013397955.1). Taxonomy (NCBI): domain Eukaryota; kingdom Metazoa; phylum Chordata; class Aves; order Passeriformes; family Meliphagidae; genus Grantiella; species Grantiella picta. The sequence goes on along the minus strand of VZRM01003846.1, from coordinate 362,301 downwards.
TACTGTAACTTATTGCCATCTGATATGCTGAGTCATGACGCTGGGGTTATAGAAATCTTTATGCAATCTTTATAAATCAGCCTCACATAATCTGAGGTGCTTTCTGCTTCATCTCTGTTGAGTCACTCATTTGACAGTTGTCATTCATCTTAGATTGAGATGTAATTTAATAGTTTCATTTCAGCATGAAGATAGCGTCATCTAAAGTTGAGCCCAGAAAGATTTAAAGGTGTAACAGAGGAAATAATAATACTGTAAATAATATCTGTAGAGCTGCATGCATTTATAAATCACATAGTGCCAAGTTGGAAGGGCGGCCTACGTAAAAATAACAGCATCTTCGCTTGTCTTCCCCTGTGGAGTTCAGCTGCTCTGCCACCCACACCAGCTCCGGAGGTGATGGCTACCGAGTTATCTCCGTGCTCTCACTTGCCCCTAGACCTCCTGGAATCACCTGCCCACACAGATATCGATCAAGGTGTCTTTATACACATGGCGGGATGCGAGTGTGAGAAAACCTGTAAAGGGGGGATGCACTCCAGCGAGAAGCCAGGAGCCTCACGGTAAAAAGCAGCTGAGGTGGGGCAAGCTGGGTGTTTTCTTTGGGCGTCGCACTGGGCCAGGCCATGTTGGTCGCCCGCCCAAACGAGACATGCCCAACCAGGGGACCACTGGGCTTAAAAATGGCCTTTCCGGATCGATTCCGCCTTGCTGTCTCAGACCTCGTCGGGCATCCCCACCGCGGACACCGCCTGCGCTGGCCGCTGCCCGGCAGGGAGGGTGGGAGAGGCCCCGACCGGGGTTTCGGGCGTCCTGCCGTGCGGCACCTTCGTGCAGCACCACTGAGCCGAGCCCCACGGTACCTCCGCCACCCGGCCGGGCTTCGGGCCGGGCCAGCCCCGCACCCCCGCCCCACCGTGCATCCGAGGGGACCCGCCTGGACGCGGCCCGCCTTTACCGNTCTTCCGATCTGGTCGCCTGGTGCTGCCCGCCAAAACGCGCGAGGTGACGGGAGGGGAGGGGACGGGACGGGACCGGACCGCGCCGACCGCTCGCACGGCTGCCCCTAGCCCGCTGCGATGCCCAGTGACACCCCGGCCTTCAGCAAGCCCCCGGACGTCGCGGGCCCGGGGGACAAGGCAAGCAGCTTCGGAAAGGCGGCGGCCCCCATGGCGGCCGCCCCGGCGGATAGGGCCGCCACCGCAGCGGGAAGGAAGCGGCCGCGACTGCCGAAGTGTGCCCGCTGCCGCAACCACGGCTACTCCTCGCCACTGAAAGGGCACAAGCGCTTCTGCATGTGGCGGGACTGCCAGTGCAACAAGTGCAGCCTGATCGCCGAGCGGCAG
>VZRM01003846.1:302595-360896 GCA_013397955.1 Grantiella picta | reverse complement strand
CCCGCCGCGCTGCCGCCGCCGGCTGTCGTGCCCGTCGGGGCGAGGCGGCCGCGCCGAGGTGCGCTGCGCTCCGCTGCGAGACCGCGGCCGCGGGTAGCCTCGCCCCGGGCGGGAGTCAGGGGTTACACCGCCGCCTTCTCGTGTTAGCGAGACTTTTTCGCTGAATTTCTCTTAAGTTACTTAATTTTCTTTTTTTTTTTTTTAATTTTCATTAAAAAGTGGAGATGCCTCAAAGGCGCGGGGGATTGCAGTCGGGGCGAGCGGCAGCGGTGAGCGCTCAGCTGCGCACCAGCCGAGCGCGCCGCACTGCCCCGCGCCGGGTCCAGCCCAGCCCGGTGGACAGCTCCCGGGCGGCCGTGAAATCTGCTTGGAGCGGGACCTCAGCTACCGTCAGTGGCCGTTTTCCAGCTTGCTTTTACGTAGATAATGAATAATCTAGCCAACTAGTTTCTTACCGAGTATGTTTTGCGGTGGTGGTTTCAGATTCGGTGTAATTGCCTTTCATGATGATGGGTGGCTTTACTTGAGCGCTTTGCTAACTTTTTATTGTTTGGGTTTTTTTTAACGGCATTGTTCCAGGTTTTGTATGTAGCAGCTCTGCAAATAGCTGTGTGGGTGGATCATCTTCAATCTAAACGAGGGCTTCGTATTCTGAGCGCTAAGAAAAGTACCGGCATCCTGTTGAGAGTAGAAGTGACGTTTTCGTTGGTTAGTCTTTCTGAAGTTACAACTCTGGCATTGTCTGTAAATGGCTGTATTAGCCATTTTGATCTTTATCTTGCAAAATTCACTAGGAGGAGTCCTGGGTGTGTAATGGCTGCTGGAGTACTTGAGCTCTGCGAGGAGCACTGCACGGCCTCGTTAGTGCAAATGATCCCCTGCAGCCTGACAAGGTGTTTGTGCGAATAAGGGCAGAGATACCAGACCCACCCATCAGTTTGCAACGCCTGTGCGCTCAGCGCTGCGTGATCCCGCTTAGAGTGTGTATCGGGATAACAGGTTTTAAAAAACTAAGCAGCCTCGGATTAAATTCTTCCACACGTTTTTTATTCTGTTATTCAGTGCAGGTATATAAAACGTCCTCAGAACTCAGCGGGAGTGAGTTTTCGTTCATTCAAACTATTTCTTCTTGTTGGTGGTATGGCAGTCCAGAAATTGTTGTGCCCGAGTTACTTACATTTTCTCTGCCTGGTGTGAACCGTGGAATAATACTAGTGAATCCCTTTGCTGTCTGCTTCGGGGAAGGGAGCACAAAGTGCTGTGTTCCCCGTGCAAGTCCCTCCCAAAACAGACTCTTTTGCTGCTCATCAGGCTCTGGTGATGGCCTTCCTGGGCGTATTCTCTTCCCTGCCTCCTATTTGAAAGTGGCTTTGAAAGCCTACCTTATCTGCGTAGGCGTTAGACATTGAAAGTCTGTCTTTCCCCTTTTGATATAGTTCTGCAGTAAGCCTCTTGACGCTGGTGGAATTTTACAGGTCAAGGTTATTGGCTTGTGAAGTCAAAGTTACAGTGGTGTTTGCAAGTCTGCACCTTCTGTTTGGGATGTCTCTTATTGCAAGGGCTAATACAAATTTCTATTAGTATTATACATCTCTATTAGGAAAAAGTGTTGCTGTTGAACATGGAAATACAGGGAAGTCCTGTCCAAGATACGCAGGACAATTTGTGGCAAGAGAAGCCCACGATCCCAATCTGTAATCTGGAACAGATTTCCAAGGTTCGAATAAAGATGCAAATCAATCACCTGACAAGTAGCAGGATAGGCAGCTGTAGCAGTGTAATATGTACCTCCTAGACATGTATTGCATGGGTGGACAGATGTGCTAAATAGCTCTATTAGTTCAAATGAGGCAGAAGGGGCTGTCTGTAAGCAATGAATATGGTTTGCCTGCACCCATGTCCAGACTCTGTAGTGCCTATGAGCTTGGCCAGTGCCAGCTAGGCTTTGGGACATGGTCAGTGTTGGGAAAGAAATAGCAAGGTCCAGCTTCTCCAGGCCTGCCCAGATATCTGCAATCTGTGTAATGCTGTCTGAGATGCTTGCAGGATGGTACTCTTTTTTTATATTACCCTTTTTTTAATGGTATATTTGCCATGCTTCTTCCATAATGGCTCTCTGCATACAATGTACTGTATGCTGAAATTTCATTAAAGGACAACATTTCCAACAAAGAGCCAGCAGGGAACCTAGCAGGAGAACCTGGATAGAGCAGCAGATTGCAGGTATGAGCCCTCATGAACAGCTGCTTTATATTAATAAGGGGCACAGCAGAACCCTGCAAGCAGACTAACTTCTTAGCCCCAGCAGCTGCATATCACCACAGAGGAGGGTATTGACTACACTTTCTACAGTGTTCTTGTCCCAGGAGCAGCTATGTTGGGGGAGTGTAGTCAGCTGTAGTAAGTCTTCATCTGGCCTCGGTGGAGGAAGATGTGTCTGTCACCAGCATTTCATAGGCTTATTCATCTGTGCTCAGACAAAAAAGGGGTTGGTTTTAGATAACCTTGCACCCTCCTTTACCCACTGCCTGGGTTGTGTGAAGGGCCTAGAGAATAAGCCATATGAACAGTGGCTGAGGGAGCTTGGAGTTGTTTAGCCTGGAGAAAAGGGGGTTCAGGGGGAACCTTCTGCAACTGCCTGAAAGGAGGTTGTAACCAGGTTAGGGTTGGACTCTTCTTGCAGGCAGCCAGTGACAGGACAAGAGGAAATGGGCTCAGGCTGGGCCAGGGGAGGTTCAGGTTGGCATCAGGAAGAATTTCATAATGGAAAGGATTGTCAAGCACTGAAACGGGCTGCTCAGGGATGTGCTGGGAAAACCATCCCTGGAGGTGTTCAAGAAATGAGTGGATCTGGCAGTTAGTGCTGTAGTTTAGTTGATATGGTGGTGTTTGGTTGAAGATTTGGCTCAGTGATCTTGGAGGTCTTTTCGAGTCTTAATGATTCTATGATCAACGCTATTCAGAGTACAAAGAGTGAAAAACGAGCTTTGAATCTGAGTCTTTCATTGTTGCCAGTATAAATTGTGCCCAAAACCACAGATCATGCACTAATGTCTTGTCTTTTGTTCCCAGGTTGCACTAAGAAGACAGCAAGCTCAGGAAGAGGAGCTGGGAATCAGCCACCCAGTGCCCCTGCCCAGTGTCCCTGAGACGTTTGTTAAGAAGAACAGTGGCGGCAGCTCTTGCCTCTCACTGGAAAGCAACAGCCCAATGCACTCGACAAGTACAGCCATGACAGCAGCTAGTACACCATCAGGTAAAGCAGAGCAATGCTCATGGCTGGCAGCAATGGCCAACACTGCTTATGGCTGCTCTTGGCACTTACTCTCCTCTTTGCAGTGACAGGGTTATGGAGAGTCCCTTCCCCAACAACAGCGTTGTACTGTTGGTACAGTGAGCAAAAGGGAAGAATCCAGTATCAGTCTTTCATGTTTTAATTGATTATTATTACTTGAAAATCAAAATTTCTTTTATACAGGCTGGTGCTGTAATAAAATTCAGTAGAGTGTGTGACTGCAAGTAAAGAATTATGGGAAGCTTTTGTCCTTTGTCCCAAAATACTACTGCTGCCACAGTCATGGTAAGTGGGTTTTGGCTGGCTGCGTAGCTTCTTCAGATTTAAGAGTTTTCAGAACTGTATGGAAGGCAAATACATAGGTAATGTCATTGACCCCAGCAGCAGACATCTTACATGACTTGATGTGGTGGCACATTGGTTCTGTGTGGCATGGTATGATGGACTGCGAAATACTGATTAACTCTTTCTCTGTTACTACAGCTTATTGTATTGCATTTAACGCTTGTAAAACTAAACTCAAAAAAACCAATAACATAAAACAGTATTTGACTGTAGATTCAGTGGAAGCACAGGTAAGCACAGATGGGACTTGAAGATGCTAGGCAAGTGAAGATTGTAGGCAAAATGTATTTTCCTATGCAGATTGCTTTTCCCCTTTTCTTACTATGCCTGGCAGATACAGCGATTGAACATATATAAGAAAGAAGCTGGTGTAATTGATTATTTGTGTATAGATAGAAAAAACCAGCAAACAAATACAGATAAAAGGAGAAGGAAATTTCATTCATTTTTAATAATCTGTGCACATGTCAGTAATACAGGTGAATGTACTTGTCAGCCCAGATGATTCTAGACTAGGCAATGCCTTGCATTAACTAATAAAAGGACAGTGCATGTGTGTATCTGTCAAGTGACGTTACTCTGTTTTGCGGGCCGTTAAAAGTCTTGTCAGATGGATTTGTTGGATCTAGTGCAGACATGCAGTTTCAGACCGTTGTAGAGGAATTTTGTTGGGAAGCTTCTGAAAGAACTGCTTAATAAAGCAATAAATAGCTTTTTATTAGCTTTTTTGTTTTCATTATGTTAGTGTCACCTTTGAATTGATGCAGTTACTCCTTTCGTATTTGCATTACTGCATGATTGTCTATAGACATGGAAAAACCTGGCCAAAGATTAAAGTAGTATATTCAGTAATGTATAGAGATTGTGTGTAACTCAGGAGAACATGAAGATCCTTGCTTACACAGAAAGGCCAAAGAATGAAGTGATTTTACTGTTGACAAAACTGGCGTAAGCTTTGATTGTAATGTTTTTAAAATGACAGTATTTAATTTATTAATCCTATTTTAATAACTGCTAATTAATTGAATAAATTATGGTATTTTAATGAAGAACACTGACCAAACAAGCTTAAGGCAATTCACGTGCTCAAATAAGGACTTGAAAGCATAAAAATGCCTAATTTTAAAATAATATGAATTGTTTGACTATTTTTGGTCAGAGCAGTTCATCTTTCTTACAATGGATTTTGAGCGATTTAAATACATTGTTTCTCAAGCATTTTACTAAATAACTAACATCTACTAAATAACTGTTAGTGAGTGACATTTGAAATACACAGCTTCATTTCCAGAAAGAAGATATGATTTCAGTCAAGAATCAAGACAGGGTCCGCATTGTTCTGGTGGCATGGTCACCAGAAATGGAAGCGTCTGTGAATGAGTAGGAAATCATGTTCATAGTTTTGCTTTTAGGCACCTGAGTAGCAACAGACATTTGTGCTTAGCTCAAAGGTGACTACAGTGTATAAATAAAGTTACGTCCCTAGTAATTTTAGTAGTTTCATCTGTTGAAGGCAGTGTAAGTACTCACGGGTTTTGATTTGATACCAGTGACTGCATGCTGACTCTGAAGCTGGAGAAAGTGCTCTGGATTTATCCACACCTGTAGGGTAGCTTTTTCAGGTGTCTGAGAACAGTCTTTGGTAAGGAATACTGAATGCTGAATATCCTAGTGCTTTTTTTTTTTTTTTTTTTTAGAAAACATTTTTTTTTTTAAGATGAGAAATTGCCATTTGACATGAAGATCTTGCTTTAGGTGTTGGGTTGTTTCAGAACCAGGTACTTGATGGATTCCTGTATTGCTGTTTTATGATTTTATTGATATCGTAAACTGCAAGCAAAATGAGAGACCCCATCAGAGCAAATGTCATTGTCTCAGGTTGGTAGGCTGAGGTGCTGATTTTTCAGAGTAATTAAAGCAAGCAGAGAAAGTGAAACCCTTCATGGCAGGGGGGAGTCAGCAGTTCCCTGCAAGCCCCAGGGGAAGTAGTGGCTCCTGGGAGTGCAGTGGGTCCTGTATTACTAACATGAGATTGGGCAAGAGGTGATTGGACAGTGGTAATTCTGTTCCTCCTCTGAGGATTTTGGCTTCATGAGAGCAGTTCTTCTTTTGGACTCCATCACACAGAGCAGTGTTTGCCAGCAGAGGAGTAATGTGTGAAGGAGTCACACAAATCAAGACATAGTGCCAGAGAGAGAGTCATTGCTTGCTGTATCCATTTTATTAGCAGATCAGAAACAGTATGACACCTGGAGACCAGAGGCAGTTTTTCAGATTCCATTGTGACGTGCAGTTTTTGAAAAGGGGAAAAATGAATTACCATGGTCATAGCATAGGTGTTTAAGCATTAACCATGTCAAGCATGTTTACTTTGGATGGAGTGCATCTTCCCACTCAAAAACAAATTGGGAATTTGCGGAGTAGTAGGAAGGGAGCAGACCATGGTCTCAGGGCATTTGTAGAATGTCTTACAGACAGAATTTTTTGTTCCTGTGCATTTTCTCTTAAAAAGTTGCAGGTTTCTGAAAGGAAAGGCCATTTAATTGTACAGAGCAGCAAAAGTTGTTATCCCAGTGCATTTGAAGCAATTGTCCTTCATTTTGTAGGATAGGTATATCTTGTTAGGTTAACAGATGTGCAAAATTCAGAAAAGACCATGGTGAAGCATTCAGCTTGTGCTTTTCAGACATGCTCAGTTTATAACACCTGTATTCTTCAGGGGTCTGTGTCAGTTCGTAGCCTCTGCCATTTTAACAGTTAGAAGTCACCAGGGAGCAGAGAGGGGAGGCAGATGTGTTAATTAAACACCTTAGAGTTTACTGAAAAAAGAAAGCTGCTAACGCTGAAGGAAGGAGAATGCATTTCACCTTTCCTTCATTGTATTTGGTCCTCATCACAGACTAAGGTCATGTTTGGCATTGGCAGTGGAGTGGCTGCAATGTACATCACCAGATACCTGGAAAGTGCTGGAAAGCACCCCCTCTTTCTGTGGCTTGGTAGTGTTGTTGGCCCAATTTAGAAGCATCCAGTACAGATGGGATTACTGTATGATGCAAAATGCCAGCTCCTGCTCCCATGTTCTGTTGTGGTTGTTTTCTTGTTGTCTTTGCAATGACAGCAGTGTTCAGCTGCCTTCTCAGTATCACTCCTTGACAAACGTATAATTTTCAGCAATTGTGAATAGTAAGCTTGTATTTGTTATTTCCCTTTGTTACATGTATTATGTATGACAGAAACAATATAGTATTTTTTGTCTAGGGTAAGTGCTGCCTTCATTTTGAAACTCTTTGACAAGTAGAAGGGGTTTTATCTGCTCGTAAATACAGACCATACTGGGGTCAGCAGTAATACAATGCCTAATGCATGATGGCACCAAGATCCCTTTGAATTTGCAGTGCCCTAGTTTGAAAACCTTACCAGGCCTTCTTTACTCTTCCTTTACTTTTTTGATAACTGTGTTGTGATTTCAAAAATCAATGTCATGATCTTGCAGTTGTGCTCCGTAGGTGATGAATTTTAAGAAATTAGATGTTTTAATCGTAAGGTATCATAGCCTGGTTTAAAAAAGTGAGAAATTTTCTTTTTGAAAGAAAGTTCTTTAAAAGTATTTGTAGTATAGTGTCGTGTGCTTTCAGAATTTCAGTTTCATTGGAAAAGCCTCATTTTAGTCAACTGATCATGAGAAATCTGCCATGGCAATTTCATTGTGAGAGTGCTTAGGGGTTGAAACAGGTTGTCCAGAGAGGTTGTGGAGGCTTCCTGCTTGGGGAGACTCAAAACTTGCCTGGATGGTGTATAAGCAACATGATCCAACTGGGAAGCTGGCTCTGTTACTCTGTTTGAGTAACATTTGGGCCAGCTGGTCTCCAAAGGTCCTTTCCAAACTAAACTGCTCTGTGAATCTCTGAAATTTCTGTTTCCTTGTTTTGACTTGAAGTCAACATACTGAAATTCGACATTCAGCCAACCTCAATACTGATAAGCATTAGCAAGCCTGTGATAGGAATCCTGACTCTTTTGACCTAGTAATACTCGATGATAGATTTTTTTAAACAAATAATTAGTGTCGTAGGGGTTGACAGGTGGTGGAGGGGATTGATAGTTGAGGTGGCAGCAGTCCCTGCAGGGCTGAGCAGTAAGAAGGTGGTATTAGCTGCTTTGTGTGCCTGTGCCAGGACTAACATCATGACTGCATGCCCTCAGAGGTCTTGCTGGGTCTGCAGTGGTTACTCCTGCTCTTTTCCTTTTCTGTTGGTCTCCTCACTACTTTCTAAGGATGATTTTCTCCTGCTGCACCCATGGCTGCTTCTTTACCAGCTTTAGTTGCTGGCTGCCTCCTGGTCCTGCCACCTTCCCCACCTTCCTCCATTGCTTTCTGTTTTTTTTCCCTGGCTTCTCCCACAGTCAACAAATCTCTGTTCAAAAATAAGGAGTATGGTTAAACATTACCTGTCTACTGGTTTGTAACAGCTAGCAAAGAGAGAAGTACTGTGTCCTTCACCTGTGAATAACTAATCCATCATCATCATCATCTGGTTTTCTCCAGTTCATTGCAGTTAAGATGAGAGAAAAAGAATCACATTTGCATGTGGCTCTTGTAAGAGATTGTGGACTTGGACTTGCCTCTCTTGGATTAACACAATTTCCACAGCACAAGTTAGATTTTGTCTTGGGGAAGCAGTTACTGGAGGTGGTCTTCTGCCTGTATAGTAGCTTTCTTAGTTACTAAGAAAACTTAGTAACTTAGTTCTTTTAAGCTGGACTAAGTAAATATTATGATAGCTTTGACCAATTTTTCCTTGATGTAGGATAAAACTTACCTTTAATAGGCTTGTTAAATTCCTGACTGATACAAGTATGCAATGAATGAAGCACTCCACAGTGTGGTGGCCACGGCTTTGTAATTTTCAGTTCCTTTCAGAATAACGTGTTTTGCTCTGAACTGTGTGAAAAGGATTGCCTGTGAAGCAAGAAGTAGTGGGCATTTCAGCTTCTCTCTGATGCTTTGGGTTCACTGTACTTGGGAAAATAGTAGAGGAGTTCTGAGCATCTCATTATAAAAGGACATAGATAAATCTGAAAGGATAGAGGGAAGGATGACAAAAATGATGCATTGCTTGTAGAAAAGGAGACTAAGGGTGGATATAAACAGTCTATAAATACTTGAGAGGTAATAATATGGAGGAGGGGGAGGGATTATTTACAGTGTTTGAGACAGCATAACAAGGAGCAACGGCTTGAAACTAAAAAAGGCAAAATTAAATTAGACACTAGACACTTTTTTTCCTAACTAGAAGTGCAATTAGCAACAGAGTGACCTGCATAAGGACAAGGGGGTAAGTGAAGCATAATCAGGAGAGGTGTTTAGGAGTGTGTTAGATTACGATCTCAAGTGATTAATATGGGGGTAAACTCTGATCAATGTGCAGGTTAAAGTAGATGACGGAAATCTCCTGCAGCTTTGTCATCTCCTATATGATTCATTGCCTCTAGCCATTGTTTGATTGCGTTAAATAAATCATAATGTTACAGGGTTCTGCATCCCTGATTAGATGTTTCCAGTTAATTCTCCAGTTCTCTTGCAAAGCTTGCACTTTCCTTACTCCTCTTTTCCAATAATTTAATTACTAACTCATTGCAGCTTTGCATGCGTATATGTGTGTGCGTGCCTGTGTTTTAACTGAGCTAATGTCTGAAGTGCTGTACATGTTTATTCAGTGAGGCACAGATTCTTGTCAAAAGAGTGGTATTTCTGTCATATTGGTGAAACAAGGTAGAAAAAGCAGCAGTTCTAAAAGTCTGAATTCAGAAGTTTTATTTTTCCTATCAGGCTTTCGGTCCTAAGTGAAGCTACAATGGAAGTGTTAAAACAAATAGAATTGTAAACAGATTTGGAAAAACCTTGGAGCAGATAGCTTTTCTTTTTCTGGGCAAGTGATACTCCGAATCTTGTCTAGGGCTGTCTTCACCAGAGGCAGGGGCTGGGGAGAGCTTTCTGCAGCGTGCCAAGGAGGCAAGGGTGCCAGGGACCAATCATGACCTACCCAGACTTCCTTACTTTGAGAGAGAGAGGCTGCTCAGCCCTGGGATGGAGGTAAAAAAACCACAGGAGGCTCAGCAGTTACTTCTATCCTTCTTTCTCATTTCAGAAGAGATTTTTTTTTTCCCCAAAAGGATTTGGAGTAGACTTTTTTTAGGCCTTTTTTTTTTTAAAATTTTCAGAAATACTTCATCATAGGGCTTTATGTGTTTTCAGCATCTTGCTCTCCAACTTTTTTCACGCCGCAGGGGGTTTCCAGACATAGGGCTATGGTCAGATCAAGAAAGCTGCCGAGCAGTGTTTGCTGTGTGCTGCACAGACTTTGCCATGTACCCTGTCCTACCACCAGATTTTCTTACCACCTAAGGCATCAGGGCTGTTCAGCACATCCTATTGTTCTTTGTGCCTTGGAAGCTCTCGGTCACACTGGCATATGCATATGTGCATTCAGGTTTAGGGTGTTATCTGTGTTATTATGAACACTGAGATAAGGAATGCAGCAGGAGCAGAAAATGTACTAGGAGTTTCTAAGAATTTACTGTCCGTGGGCACATTATTACACTATCTGAAGCTAACCTCTTGTTCCTTTCTGTGTCCTTGAGACAGTTACTTTAACTTCTCTGGATGTGTGGGGCTCTTTGTGTAAAAGAAAAGATGTGAGGAGTGAGGAGTACTGCACGCTTCCCTAACTGAGCAGTGATTTGATTGCTTGCTTCTTGTTTTGTTTCACATGCTCTTGTACCTTGAAGACTGCTTTCATTTGCTTAATTTATCAACTAACTTCCTATTTCAGCCTGTTCACTCATTTTCCATTTGCAATAGATTTGCCACTTAATAACATGGGAACTAAAATGCAGTTTTGAAAGTTTCTTTTGTAGGAATACTTTTTTGTACACTTCTTCTAATTCCTCTGTTTTATTTAACTTCTACCAAACTTTCTTCTGAGTTTGAGTACCTGCTAGTCTTAATCAGGGTTGTGAACAGCTTCTTTACTTAAATAACAAACCCTGTTCCTGCATATCTGTCTTGTGTTTTCTTGAAGAGCTTGCAGAGAGTCAGTTAAATACTTCCTTTGCAGTGAGATTGGTTATCTGATTTTCTTTTTTTTTTTTTTTTTAATTGCCATCTCCAGTCTTTAGTAGTACTGTTTTATTGCTTACAGAATAAGCCACTATTTGCTGATTTGGATGTCTGTAGTAATGGGCACAGCTGAATCTCAGTAGATGTTAGGCAATTGTAGTTCCAGTCACTCTGCATTTCTGTCAGTTATGCATGAGCACCAGTCATTAGTGATCAATTTACATTTGCATTGAAGCAGATTTTGTGGGTGCAAATGTTGCGTCCTTGCTACACTGACAGTCTTGTACAAAAGTTAGGCACGTGCATGTGATTCTTGCCCACTTGCTCAGGCCTGCTGAGTGTCTGCAGTGTTTTGTCACTTCTCCTGATACTAGTTTTTGCATCACATACTAGGTAGAGTGAAAAAGCCTTCCTGTTATTTCTAGTTGGTCTGTTTTAGAAATCTTTCAAGTTTCTGTCATTATAATGGCTTATAACCAAGCATGGACTCCAGCTAATTCCAACCATCATCCTACTCCCTTTATTATTTTTAGTGTAAGGCATAGTGATTTTATCCTAGTCATATTTCCTCCAAGGTCTCCTATCTCAGACACTTGTAAAGCTTTCCCTCCCTTCTAATGTTTTCTTTGATCTCTTGTTAATGACTTAAATCCCTTTAGATTTAATCCACACCAGGTTTCTTTCTCTGCCTCTGAATTTGCTTCTTTGCCCCTGCAGGTGTCTGGGCTGTTTTCCATCACTGTCCAGAAATCTGGTTTGCTCTCCAAAGTTCCTATCATTTTTAATTTCTTTCTCTGTTTTTTTAAAGTTGTGTTGATTTTTACTGTTGTCTCCATTAGTCATTTTAGTAGTACGTTGGATGTCTGAACACAAAGAGTTAAATATTTGTAAATTTCCTTCTCAAATCATGTGTCTCAAGGTGAATAATAACATGTATACATAGATATGCACACACAGTAAACATGTATACATAGATACACACACACAGTAGTCATGCTCCCAGCTTTTATACTGAGGATTGAAAATGGTCCCTGTTTCTCATGCGCCTAGTTTTCTGAAGCACTGATTTTATTGGTGCTGATCCTGTTAGCTGTCACACTTGCTAATAACTTTGCATATGTAGACAATCCTGGTGTCTCAGATCAGTGTGGACAAACATATGCTGGAGCGTTAAAATAGTGCCTAGCACCTTCACAGAGTTGAAGCTATATTCAAAGATTTTGAATGTATTTTCCTTTCCAAAGCCATTAATTATTTTTTTCCAATTAAGATTTTAATAAGATCACTATAGCTGTGTTACAATGACCAACAGTGCAAGAAAAGAAAGAACAGGCATTGCCCCCCCAGCTCACATAAAAAGATCGACTACTCTGCTGTAGTCAGTGACAGAAGACATTGAAAGTTTAATTTGCTGCTGTAGATGTCTTATTGAAAGCCTGGAGCTTAAATTAATTGGGGAAATAAAATGCTATTTTCTGTAGGTTTTATTTCTTTTGCCATATTAGGAGGATTGTTAAGTTGCATACTAAATGTGTGCAGCAGATCATTTTTATTAAGTGTACACTAAATGTGAACAAAATGTGCCTTCTCCAGTTCTACTGAAATCAGAGGTATTTCAGCTTCTCTTAGCTGGATCTAGACGGGGGCTCTGTGTAAGACTGAGAAACTTACTATGCCAAGCTGCGGTCTTCTGGATGAAACTGCTCTCTCCTTGGTTTTTTTCCACACAAATCACATTTTCTTTTTAAAAATACAAGTTTGTGTGAAGATTAAAATTAACCAAAAATCTTAAAATTGGGAGGGTTTTAAATTGTGTTAGAAACACAGAGTTAACAATAATTTCCCTCATTATGGAATAATAACTCTACATATGGAATATAAGAAGAAATGCTCAATAATTTTTCCTGATCCTTGCTTTGAAAAGAACCAATAGTATTATATCTGTATATGGAGACAGTGACATTTCAGTTCTGAGAGGAACTGAAAATGCATAGAACTGGAGAACTCACATGCAGTATTAGGTGAGAAAAAAAAGAGGGAAAACCCCAACTTGGCTGAGGATCTGTGGAGTCTCCCTTCCTGGAAATATTCAAGAGTTGTCTGGGCACAATCCTGTACAATGTGTTGTAAGATGACTCTGCTTGAGCAGAGTGGGTGGGCCACATGACCCACTGCAGTCCCTTCCAACCTGACTGATTTCCAGTAAGTCTCTTTAACACTGGGGAAATTCCTAAATCTTTAAAGAAAGCTGATACCATGCCAGTGTTTCAAGAAGAATGAGTGTGGGAATGTGGGTGGCTGCAAATCCATCAGCCTGACATCAGTTTTTTTGAAAATAGTGGAACAATCCACAGCAGAATGAAATATGCAAGAAGGGGAGAAATGCAGCTGTTAAAGGATGCTCGCACAACATGAATTAACAGAAGTTTATAGGTAAAGACTCTGTTAAGTTGGTAATCTTTTATTGTTACAAAATTGTTTGGTGAAGTGACGTCCTGATACAATCACAAATCCTGCATTTGATTTTTGTATTCCCTAACAGCTTGATTAGGAACCTGAACTGACAGAAAATCAGTATTGTATGTTTTACGTGGTTTTAAGGAGAGTGATCCTGTTCATTTGCAAATGTGGGTCTGAGTGGGGAATCTTAACAGAGTGGTGTTTCTGGAGGCATCTCACAGGGACCTGGTTTTTGCTGTAATCATCCCATTGATATCTTGGAAGGAAATCTGGGATCATCTCAGGTTGGTAGGTGATGGAAAGGTGCAAGTACTAGCAAGCACTGCAGAAGACACAAGTGCATTGCAGCAAGGCTTGGTTAGATGACAGGTCATGTGCAAGCAAAAGCCATTTTAACCCATACCAGAAGTGAAATGTGGAGAAGTCTATCCCCAAGAAACATTGTCAGTGCACAGCTGATGGTCCTGGGGGATACTGAATGAAAGAGGATGACCAAAAACTGGCACAGTCCTTCTAGGCACATATGTGGTGATGGAAAGCTGGTGAGATGGTCATGGACCTAGTGCTAGTGGTCCTTCCCTGGGAGCGTGGTGTATTCCAGAAAGTGGGCTCAGGGTGAATACTGGAAGGGGTAGCATCCCTGAACCAAAATCAGTGGAAGGCTAGGAGAGGGAGCAAGGGAAGTACATCTGTTGCCCTGTTCAAACTCTTCAGTAGGTATCTCTTTGTAGCTAGTGGTGGGGGCATGTAGCCGTGGTCTGGACCCACCCACCCGGACTTGAACTTGGAATACCTCAGGCAGCAGACATAGGAATGATTAAAGGACCAGGGAACATATCACTGGAGTGCAAGTCAGCAGTTTATTTTGCACTTTAGTATTCCCCTTAGGTAAGCTTTATTTAATAATCTCTCCAGCATAATGGTCTGATTCCTTATACTTTGCCAGACTGTGCCAGCTCCAGTTTTCTGTGTCATTTCATGGAGTAGGTTTTGTGTTGTGAACAGCAGCAGCACTGGGGATGCAGAATCCTATGAATTCACCATAGGGCTCAAAAAAGACTACAGGAAATAACCTTGATTCTGAGGTCTCTCAACTTTGCCCGAATTGTGCTGTCCCTTTTGCATAACATTTATCCTAGAGTGCCTCTTTCTGGCAAGTTTTGGTTTTGGTGAAATCGGTTGTTCCACTTAGAACTGATTTAGCCTTTCAGAAGTGGAACAGGAAAAAGGCTATTTTGCTCAAAGACCACTCTGGAGTTATTCGTAGAGGGGAGAAATAAAAATCCTCATTCCTTCCAGGTGAAATTGAGTATTGTTCTTCCACTCAAGTAACCCTTGAGAAGCACAAGAGCACAGATGTTGGTGTCCTGGCAGATGAAGCCATTTCCTGCCCCAGGACACATGCCCTGTGCCTGCAGACGTTGCTGCCATTATGCCTGCTCCTCACCAGTGATGCCAGCTGAACTCAGGGTCCAGTAGCGGCACCTAGCAAGGGATTTTTTGGGACATCCATACAGCTGTAGTTATCAGATCTGCTGCAGGAAAGCTGCAATGACTAGTTGTTTTGTCTTGCCGTGGTGGGAGGAGGTGAAAAGCGTGGTAGGAGTTGGTAGGTGATAAGGCATAGCCGTGATAAAGAGGTGGAATAGATTGGTCCTTGTACACTTCAGTTCCAAGGAAGAGGCCAGAGGGCCTGCAAGAGGCTCAGAATTGTTAGACCACATGCATGGGGGTTTTTCGTTTGTTTCCTTTTCCTTTGTTTGTTTCTTTTTGTTTGTTTTAAATGTGCATTCCTGCTTTGAGAATAATGTTGTGTGTTTCTGGCTAGGGTTGGAGAGGTACTGTGGTGTGGTGTCAGTAAGGTGTTTTGGCTATGCTACGTATTCCTAACGTGGAGACATAGCTGCTGTTAGCCTACATGCCTGATATAGGTGATACCTGATAATTTTCGGTCTCTCTCTAGTGGATGTTAGAGCACAGCTGGGTGCCCAGGACTGTTCGGGAAGGTAATCTGAGCAAGAAGAAAAAAGAACCACCAGTTTTGGTGCTTGAGCTCAAGGTAGGGCCGTAATGTTGGCAATTGAGGGAGGGAGGAAAAGACAGTTTTATGAAAAGCTTTTTGGTCAAAATGATTGGGAGTGCTGCAGGTGTGGCTTTCCATAGGTGAATCAGAGTAAAAGAGCCCCATACATCTCAGAAACCAGGTTCCAAGACAGGGTCCCCTCCTGTTCGGCAGACCCTCCTTGTCACTTGTGTTTGATGGCTCATCTTGGTTGCAGAGTGGTCTCCACCTCCCTACTGTCTGAGAGGCAGCAAGGTGAAGGACCAGAGATCCGCAAACTGGAAAAACACAGGGAAGGATTTTATCTTCCCAGCAGTGCCTTGGATAGCCATCTCTTAGGATCTGAATTGAGGGTTGCTTTTAGGAGTCTGTGGTCTACATCTTTTCAGTCTGCTTTTAGGCAGAAGGCTTTCGCTGACAGGTTTGAAAGGCATGATTCTGCATACCTAGTGCTACAGTAGAAATTCATACTGTACTCTTCTGGTCCAAAGTAAATACCTGATCCTTGATGTTTCGTTTTATTTGTCATGATGTTAGAAAAGTATCTCAGATTTGCTGATTCTTGGGACGTTTATTTAATCATGCAGTTCAAAAGCACCAAAACCTCTTTTTTGTACTGCAGTTTCCTAAGTCATATACAATACATCTTTGGGGATAGGGATGTGAGTTGAGAATTTTATACATGTAGGCACCTAAGAGAGAGGTTTTAAGGTAAAGCACCCTCTGGCATTTATTGATAAGTAGGGGACTAAAGGGAGGACAAAAGTCAGGATAACAGGGCATTAGCTCTCCTGTTTTCTTGAAAGTCCTCCTTCTCTGTCTCCTCCAATTCTAGTGCCCTTGGGAAGAAGAGGGACATATAGTATATGGACTTATAGTGCAGTGAAGCTGTTAGCTGAAGCAGATAGTGCTGGGATGCAGATCACTGCCTGTCCTTTTCAGGGAGCTTTGAGAGCAGTGAAGACAAAATCTTGGCTCTTTGCACCCTCACGTCAGTATCCATAAAGGACAATCCCTGTGAATGCCATATTGGACCAGATTTGTCTCTCAAGAACCTATACTGCATTAACCAAATCTGTGAATGGGCTGTAGGGTGATTTGTGTTCTGCTTGCTAAAGGAGCAGTAAACAGGCTTCTGTGTGAAAGAGCAGGGATCAGCAGGTTACAAAGCTGGGAAAACAAAACAAGATGAAGTAGACTCTGTGGAGGGAGAGGAGAAAGAGAAAAGGTGGCACAGGAGAGGAGAGCACTTGAGATCTTCTTCAGAGCTTTATGTTCAGGTTTAGCTGCTTTTTGCTGTCATGTTCCTTAAATTCCCATTGAGAAACTCCAGCTCTTTCTCATTCCCTTCGTTCTCTTATTGAAGACGTTTCCTTTCCTCTTCTTATTTTATCTAAAGCAGGGAGTGGGAACAGGGAAGGTGCTAATGTGCAATATTTTGTATGGTATCACTGTGCAAGGTACCAATAATAAATGACACACTGCACGCTTAGACAATTTACTGCTGGCTTTTGTATATGCTGTGACAAGTGATCAAAAGGTCAAAAAAGCTTCCTTAACAAATTTGATAAGATAATGCAGTGAGCTGTAACAGCATGAAGTCCAGGGGGCCATAGACCAGAATAGAAGAAATAATTATGCATGGTAATGGGTAATTACAGATAATGGCCTTTTTTGGGGGTGGCAGAAAATTACACAACCCCACAGCCTTGCCTGAAATGAACATTGTCTAGCACATTAACTTTATATCAAGCTAAAAGTTCAATGCTGGAACCGAAGATAATCCACAACTTCTAATGGGAAGAGAACAGGAATACTCCTCTGAAAGGCAGGGCAAGCATGCAAGTTTTGTTCCTTGGGAGGCAGAGTTTCTCAGCAGAAAGTAATGGTGCCAGCTGTCTTTGACATCTGAAACAGCTCTGTCATGGTTGTCTGGTGGGAGAAACACATTGTACCAGAGTTCCTGATTATGCTGTTAGGGAGTGAATTCACACTGGCCTTGTTCAAGGCTACTGTCCGACCTCAAAGCCAGCTATGAATTGAACTAAACTAATGCATTGCAAGACTTAATATTGCTAAACCAGCTAATAGGAGTGTATCAATCTTTAGGTACTGAACAATGAGAAATTGTCAGGTACAGGTACAAGATTCTTTTGAGGTATGAAGGCAGATATTTCCTGGCGGAATAACTTTTTGTGCTTTAATGGCATAACTGACCCTGCTGCAGAAGCTGGTTTGCAGGAAGGTATTAAAACTGCATTGGTGAAAACAGTCATTCTGAATTGAAAACTACAGTATCAGTAGCTGAACTTCACTCCCTGGGCAATGCTTACCTGCTCTTTGAGTCAGTGTGTTAATTGAATAGTCACAGCTCTGTATTTTCAACAGCAGAGCCATGTACGTGCAGAGTCTCTGTAGGCATAGAAAAAATAAAAGTGGTTAACCACTGGTTTATACAAGAACTCATGCCAATAAATGGGGGCAGTGAAATTCTCTTAATTGTCACAGTGCATGTACAAATCCCTTTTCCGAAACATACAGTCAGATGGAGACTAATCAGGTCTAATGCCACATGAGTAAATTGAACCATGCTGCTGCATGCTGCCTGACATTGAAATGTGGCTCTATTATCCTGATATATAAAACAGTTCCTGGTGTGCATCTGTCCCAAGCTGACTAATAATCTCCCCCAGATTTCTGTGTGGTCCAGTAACCATTCTCAGTAGGCACTTTGGTGCTCTCACCCTCTTTTACATGCTTAGAAAGTCTAATAGTATGACTCTACATCATTTGACCTCAGTATCAGAGACTTACCAAGACATACTTAAAATACTGTTGTCAGCATATAGTAAGATGTAAAACTGGCCCTTTATAGTACCAGCAGGAATAGAAAATACTCCATGCTTTTATGCAGCCTTCAGATTTCAGTGTTTGTATTTCTCAGTATGTGCCCTTAAAAACACATTTGCATCTGTGAAAAAGAGATGATGATAGAAATTCCTGTAAATTACCTGGCATTTCTCCTTTCTCCTCCCAGGTGATCTATATACTGGCCTCTGTGTTGATTTCACCATGCATATCCGCAATTTGTGTAAATCGCCATAGCTTTATTGAAGTAAATGGTCTGAGACTGGTTTACATTAGCCAAGGACTGGACCAGTGTTTTTCACTGTGCTCTGCTAAGCGAAGGCAGAAGCCCATCATAGGTTACTGAATGTAAAAGACCTATATGTGTAACTGACCTCTAGTACTCACCTTCTTTAGAAGAAAATACCAGCCACCCTGAAATGAATTACTGGTTAACTACTATTAATATGCCATAGAGCTGGAGAGTTGTCTACCCCACTGCAAGATCAATAACAGTATTTATTGTGCATCATATTGATCTTCTATGAAAGAGTGGGCCATATTTCACACTGTGTACATAGTGCAAAAAAGTAGCATCCGTTCTCTACAGGAATTAGTACAGACATAGGGAAGAACTTAGAGATCCAAGGGCACAGCTGCATGAAGGGGTACTGTTGTCTTGCAAGAGTGTTGCTCACAGACGGAGAGCCCTACATGGTAGATTTGGTGTCCCAAAAACTGAGTGAGAATTTCAACCACTTTCTTTTTCTGTTACTGTTTATTCTAATTTCCATACCTCCTTATACAGGCTCAGTCCCATATTTGATCATGTCCTATATGCAACTTCCAAAATACTATAATTTGTGTGTAGTAGCAAGGGAAAGGCCCAGGAGCCGTTCCTACTTTTTCCATCTAGAGAGTGAAGACAGCGAAGGCATGAGCCCAGCTCCTGCAGCAGATCTCATGTTTTAAAGTGCAGGTGGAGGGGCAATGTGTGAGCCTGACAGTGCAGCCGGTGTTGCCTTCTTGAGAGCTTAATTCCTCTCAAAAGTTGCACCCTCATGTGCAGGTGTTGTGATGCTGCAAGCTCTGAGGCAGGAGAGGACCCTCTTCTTGCCAGCAGAGCCATTCAGCTGTGTTTGATTACATTTGGAAGAAAGAAGGAAATCAGCTGAAAGCTGCATTCATAGCCTTGATATTCTCTACTTGCTGGCAGAAAACAGTCACAGGCCAACAGTCTCCCTCAAGGAGAACACTTTGCTGGTTGAGCTGCTGGAGATGAGGCTGCAGGAAGGTTCAGCCTGTAGGTACGGGTCTAGCTTTACAGGTACGGGCCAAAGACCAGCCAGAGGATCCCCAGCTAGATAGTTAGAGACAGTGATTCCTATAGATCTGTCCTTCCATGTTCAGAAGCATGATGTCATGGGATTTAGGGAAAACTAGCTATTACAGCTGTATTTCCAGTGCTGTTACAGGAGTCATAGTTCTTCAAGGAGTTGGATGTGTCTTTCCCTTTATTTGAACTTTCTTGTGGCTCCTGTTTTTGTTGTTAATCTGCTGGGTCACATCCCTGTGGTGTGGCCCTGCAGCTCAGAAGGGTTGCGTGCCAGAGATGTTACGAGGATCATGGATTTCATAGCTCTGGGTTTATCAGAGAAAAATGCCCCAGGCTGCTGATACCTGGGGATTTATGCATATGGTGCATGGGTGGCTGAATAAACCAGCTCTAGAGACCAGGAGATGGCATCTGATGGTAGTGTTAAGGCTATCAGAGCATAGAAGGACAGCAGAAAGAAAGCAGCGGGTACTTCTGGTGGGTCTGTAATGGTCCTGAACTCTGAACCACTGGTGGGTGTTACGCACCTACATAAAAGAAAGTGGGTGACTAGTCAAACCTTTTGCACTTCTGGTGCCAAATGATGGTAGCCCAAACCACAGGTAGGAGGTAGAAAGAGAAAAGAAGGATCAAAAAGCATTTTATGTCTTTCTCCTTCTTAATGCAGCAGAATACTCCCACTGCTGCTCTTCAGGAGGGAGCTGTAGCACTAACAGCCACTAGAATATCACAGAAGCATCAGGAATGCTTGTGTGATTTCGTGGATGATAGCTATGGGTAGGTTTCTGTTCTAGCCTGGCCCATCCTGTCCCATGTTAGGAAGCGTAGTGCATGAGACCTTTCCAACCTTTGCAACAAAACCTGCTACTTTCTCCCTCTCTTCCTTTAAGTTGCTGGCACTTAAAGTGGCTCCTCTTTCCTACGTATTACAGAATCAGAATCACGGAAATATTTAGGTTGGAAAAGACCTCTTAAGATCATGGAGTCCAACCTTTGACCCATCACCACCTTGTCATCTTGACCACAGCACTTAGTGCAACATCCAGTCATTTCTTGAAACCCTCCAGGAATGGTGATTCTACCACCTCAGTGGGCAGCCCATTCCAATGCATAACAACCCTTTCTCTTAAGTTCTTCCTGATGTCCAGCCTGAACCACCACTGGCCCACCTTGAGGCTGTGTCCTCTCATCCTGCCACTTGTTGCTTGGGAGAAGACAAACCCAACCTGGCTACAGCCTCCTTTCAGGCAGTTGTAGAGAGTGATAAGGTCCCCCTGAGGCCTCCTTTTTTCCAGGCTGAACAACCCCTGCTCCTTCAGTCACTCCTCATAGGACTTGTGCTCCAGACCCTTCCCCAGCTCCATTGCCCTTCTCTGGACATGCTTCAGCACCTTAATGGCTTTCTTCTAGTGTGGAGCCCAGAACTGAACACAGGATTTGAGGTGTGGCCTCACCAGTGCTGAGTACAGAGGGACAATCCCTGCCCTGGTCCTGCTGGCCACACTGTTGATGATCAAGGCCAGGATGGCATTGGCCTTCTTGGCCACCTGGGCACACCCTGGCTTTGTTGAACCTCATACCACTGGCCTTGGCCCATGATCCAGCTTGTCCAGATCCCTCTGCAGAGCTTTCCTGCCCTCCAGCAGATGAACACTGCCACCTTAGTGTTGTCTGTGAACTGACTGAGGATAATCTTGACCCCCTCGTCCAGATCATGTAGGTGTAAATAGACCTCATCTTCCTGGTGCTAGTATTTTTAATATTTTTAAGCAGTAGCCTTTCTAATGATGCACTGTAAATTGAAAGACACTGCAGAGGTTTTAGAAGAAATGGCGCATTTGTGCAGCTTAATATAGCCCTGTCAGGAGTTCAGCAGACAACTGCCTTGCATGTGTCTGTCATATGAGATCTGTATCCCAGCAAGGAATCTGTTGAAGGATTTTGCTTTTGGCTTGTATTTTGCAACGTGTAAAGCAGAGCTATTGGAATGCAGCTTTATTTGAGAGGTAAATTTTGAGAGGGGAGCCCGGCTTGTGTTGTGCCAGTGGTCTAAGTTCTGATTTTATCAAAGACACAGACAAAAGGATCTAAGAGTCTTGCCCAGAAGCAGAATAATAGCAGTTAAAAAAATTATCAAAATGAAGGTGCAGAAACTGAAGTCTTCTGGGGCATTGCAGGCACTTCTGTTCTTTGTGCATATTTGAGAAGTACTCCAGATAAACAAAGCCAGCGGGCTTGGTTCTGCAGAAGGATCAAGTGCAGGAGGCGTGGAACACTCTTTGTTAATAAACATATATAGTTAACTGATATCAACACAATGTCAGTGAGAATTGAATGGGTGCACTGTGTAATTTAGGGACCTGGAAGGAGATGAGCCATGTTCGCAGAAAGCTTTCATTACTGCTGAAGAAGTGAAACACAATTGCATTATAAATGGCAATAATTGGTAAAACTGATGATTGGATCAAGTATGTAGCTAATAACACAGTACAGTCACAACTGAGAGGCTGGTGAATGCCACCATATTCCTTCTACAGGTAAGTAACCAAGAAACAGGTACACCAAGAGCAAGATCCAAAACAAACTAAGCCTGCATGAAATGTCTTTTAGGGTTGTTATTTCCTGTGTGGCTGTTGCACCTGCTGCTTCGTGTCCATACTGATGGCTCTTGGGAGTTCACCGGGATGGTTTAAGCCACACGGTTTTCTCCTCCACATAACAGTTGGACAACACCATGGGAAAAGCAGGAGTTCCTTACAGAGAACTGGTACAAGGCAGGGTTACAGACAAGCAAACTGGAACCAGAGCTGCAGATATGGCGGGCTTTAGATGTTCAATTTTTTCCCTTGTAAATGTGTGTAAGATTGTGGCAGTTTTCTGTTGTGTCCAGCTTGATGATGTAACTGATGCTGCATGTCAAGAGAGAGCTTGTCTGTGCAACAGTACCAGCAAGCACCTTCCATTTTTCATTCTTGCAAATATTGCAATGCACTGGTTGGTAGTAGAAGTAGGGAAATCACAGCTTGAAACATTGGCTGATAAACAGCTCCAACTTAGGGAATGACAGGGAGGCAGACCTTGTTTGTGGGGAGTGCAGCCAGCTGATCTCTGTTCTGGAAGCACTCTAGAGTGGATGCAACAAGTCATGAGCAATACCCTTCTCTCCTCTTTTGGTAGTGGTGGGGCATCTTGTTCTGCTCTGTGGTTTTGTAGGTACACACAAGAGCTAAATTCGGGTATGTAGACTCGGCAAGGCTTGAGGACCTCACTGCTCACAGGTGGCATGTGGGTTTCTGGGACACCTAGGGACACCTGATCATGCGGTACTTCCCCTGCTGCAACTTCTCTTACCTTGTGGCTGTTTGCCCTTCCTAGAGGCATGTTCAGAAAGTGTCCTCTCACCTTCAGGATGCTGGCTCGGAGGAGTCATTTTGTTGCTAGATCCTTTCTGCTTCCAGAGAGTTAAAAGAAACTTGGCACACTGTTACAGGTTTAAAAGTAATAGGGGACTACAGAATTGGATGATGTAAATTGTTATCTCCATCAGTTGGTGCTGACTGAGGATTCTGAGCATTGTCTTAAGCTGCTGTTGGTTTTGTCTGCTTTTATGCGGTCTGTGGTGTGTGTAGGTGGCAGTCTTGGACGTCGAGTAGTTGTTGGTGCACTTCAGCTTCCATCAAACACCCAGCCATATTTTGCTTTCAGCTCCTACTTCTTCTTATTTACCACGCTCTATCCAGCCTTTGGGAGGAGTAGTAGCTCATCAGGAGGTGAAAGGTAATGGTTTTTTTTTTCTTTTCCAGAGGGACGGATGCTCATTCAGGACATCCCTTCCATCCCCAGCAGAGGGCACTTGGAGAGCACGTCTGAGTTGGTCGTGGACTCCGCCTACTACAGCAGTTTTTACCAGCCGTCCCTGTATCCGTGCTATAATAACCTGTACAACTACTCCCAGTACCAGATGGCAGTGGCCAGTGAGCCTTCCTCGAGTGAGACAGGGAGTACTGTTGTAGGGTCGGCCATGAAGAACAGCCTTCGAAGCCTCCCAGCATCATACATGCCGAGCCAGTCAGGAAAACAGTGGCAGGTATGATCTTACAGAGGTGTTACATGGAAGAGTGAGGTGGACAATAAGCTGTTTCTTGGGCTGTCTCTGACCTCGTGTTTGCTGGTTTCATGGCAGTTGAAAACCAGAACCGTATTCCAGGGTGGCTTTGGGACCTATTTTAAGAAAGTTAGACAGAATGGGTGGTTGCAATGCAGCACAGCAAAAGCAGTTACATAGTTGGGCAGTGGTAATGGTATAGATAGATTGCCACAAGCCCAAAGGGCATTCACTTGATTTTATCTTCTGTATTATGTCACAGTTGATTGTGGATTGTTTTCCAGAAAAAGAGTCTAACTCAGTTGGCCAGCAGAACATCCTGAGAGCCTCAGGTGTGATTTCTGGGAGGCTTTGCTCTTCAGAAACATGTGTTTTTTTAATGTTTCTCATGCGAGGCTCTGAGGTGACCCAGGAGAACATGCTGTTGTGCAGTGGTTTGGTGGCAATTGGCTGAATGTGACATGGTGTATTGCTAATTGTGTGTTCTAGCAATGACAGTTCCAGAGCTTGTGATTTTGACTTGTGTAGTTCACATTCACATGAACCTCAGGCAGTACCTGAGAGGTTCGAACCAGAGCTCCATGTGCATTAGTTAGGATATTTGTATCCTAAAAATCAAGCTGTCTCACTCTGGGACTTGATAATTGTAGCCACCAACTTGGTACCAGTCAGAAACTGGGAAAAGGGGAAATCTGCCAATGCTGGAGATTCTTGGCAAAGTGGAAACATTTCGGTGACTCTGGGACTGTTTGGTTTTGGACTGCAGAGATGGTTTTTCCGTCTGAGATTGAACTGGTAAGGCTGTACCCTCTGAGTGTGTGTATGCCTGTGTCCCTTTCCTAAGGAGAGGGCAGACCTCTTCTGTAGAGCATCAAGAGAGGGCAGGCTGCTTCAGCAAAGGCTGTGTTGTGAAACCACTAAACAGTGAAATGTCCACCAAAACCTCCTTGCATAAGGGAACACAGAGGTCATCCCGTTTGCTGACAGAGAGTTTCTCTAGCAGGGCCTCTCTTTCACAGGGCCCAGCTCCAAAAGGGCATTTTAATTTTTGATACTGAGGAGCTGAAACTAGCACCAGGGTGATTTCAGTTACTGTAGCATTTATTACTGTTCCATGTCCCTTTTTTTGCGATGAGTACAGCTGTATGGGATAAAGAGCTGTCTCTCTTCCTTCTGGGGTGCCAGACCACACCATGAGAACTTTATTCTCTCAGTGTGTTGATACATGAAGGTATACCTTTTCATTTCATAGTATCGTCTCTGGCTGGTGGATTTGATCACCAGACCTAGGAGAAAATTAGTCAAAGGCAAGCTACAGGATTTTGTGCATGGTGATAGGGTGAGGTGCCAAGTGCTTTTTTAACTCTTTTATTTTAGTTGATTGGGTTAACCTGGTAAAGCGGAGTATTTTAGATACAGGGTTACTTCTTAAGCATTTGCAGCACTTGTCTTGCTGACACGTGGAGACACCATCACAACACAAATGAAGGGTGGCAACATTTGCCTTGTGGAAGTAATGTTCTCGCTGGCTGCTAGTCCCACAGTCCACCTAGCACATAGTGTTTGAGGAAGAGCTATGTGAGTATGTTAAAGTATGTTAAACTTTGGAATGAAGATGTGGTGTCCTCGTGGTTCTGTTATCACATACTGTCATTTGTATAAAAAGTCTTGACTTACAGAGTCTGTCTCACTTGTGAGATCGCCTGTTATTTGTGGAACCTTTCACACCCCTTAAAAAAATAAAAACATTTGTGTGGTTTCCATTATTTTTTCTCTTCAGGCCCTGCAGAAACTGACTTCTGCTTAAGTGCCACTCAAATTAGTGAGATACTGAAGAGGTAAATAAGGAAAAAAAGAGGTGGTTGTTATCAAAAATGACTTTTTTCTTTCCACCAGCAGGCTCAAAGCTGTGGATGTCCCTCTTGGGATATATCACGATCTTATTCACCTTCATGTGAATTTAATTATCTACCCCATCTGGGATTTTCATTTCTTCAGGGCAAACCTTTTGGGGTCCCTCAGTGCCGTTTTGGTTAGATGTCTGTGCAGAGAGAATAAAGGTGCTGCTTTCTGCCTGTAGAAGTGATGTCTCCTCACCTTCTAAATGTCCTAAAACTAGGACGCACTTCTCCTGTGCAGTAGGGCTGAGAGTAGTTCAAGGTCAGTGGTACGTAACTTACAAGTTGTTTCTCAGACTGATACACAAGTAGGATTGTTTATGCTGGAAGAGTTACGAGTCATAGGGTTTGCATACTCTTACAACAGCATAACATTGCACAACTAACCACAAGAATTTTCAGCGAGAGCTAAGCTAGAAAATGTTTGATGGCAGTGAGTGCAGGGATGCTGAGCTTGTAAAACCCTATGTGGGACTGAAGATGGTTTGTTACAAGGGGAACAAGGTCTCAGCTGCTGCACATCGTTGAGCATTGATTCTGTGCATGCAGGTTACCAGCAAGGGAAGATCATAGAAATAGCGTTAAATGGAGAAGTGAATAACTAAATGAATCACTAGTGAGCTTTTCTGTCAAGCACAGTAAGGAATTAAAGGAGAGTTTCATTCAAAGCATGATCCTCAAGAGAGGAATCGGACCTTGCTTACACCTTCAGGAGGTTTTGCTGGCAAACCTGCACATGCTGATCCTCCCCAGAGGAAACAGAAAGCTGTTACCTACACAGGGACTTCTGCTGGTCTGCTTGTACTGACTGAATTTATTTTTTACAGGTACAGGCTTTCTTAACCAGACTCCAGTATGAGTGAATCTTCCTATCTGACTTGTATTACTGTAACTGTTTTGATCAAAGTTTTCGATTTTTGATTCTTTGTCAGAATCATAGCTGGGCAGTGCCTGCTGTAACCAAAGCAGGGCAGCTTGCTAAGGTGTGAGCTCACAAGAGGGTTTATTCAATGTGTGCTCACTGGAAGATATTCTAGTTTAAGATGGGTAGACAAGACACCTGGCTGTTCCAAGTTCCCTTGATGAAGGCTCACTCGTCTCTAACTTTCACCACACAGGGAAAATTGCATATTTGAAGTAAGCTAACTTCTGGAAGCAGACAAGGCCTTGAGCAGCCCAGCTGTCTGCTGTTTCAGAATTTAGGGAGCAAGAGAGAATAGCCAGGGAGGAAACATGTGAGTGTGTGTGGGATGAGATGAGGATTAATGCATCATTGAGCATTGGCAAATAAACTGAATCACTGAATCTTTAATGTAGATTAATGTCAGATTTCATTAGTCTTTGTTCTTTGCAGGGGCTTGCATGCTTGAGTGGATTCATAGAGGTGCAAGTATTTTATATATTTCTCTGTAGGTTTTGTTCATCTATATACAGTCCTACCAGAAGCTGTATCCATCGTGATTTGATAAGTATAATGAAGATTATTGTTTTGGTTGAGACTCCTTTGGTCATTTATATTCTGCTGCTCCTGTCAGCTCTAAGGCAGATAATCAGATGTGTCTGGTGTTGCACCTGAGGAAGAGACAAGCCTAGGCTGGGAGGAAATGTAGCAGATTTGGTGGTTACTGTACATCTCCTTTCACTCCAGTCCTGTGTGAGCATCTAAAGTCTCCCTTGAAGCTCTTGTAACTGCTCATTACAATGGGAATTGGTGTCTATTCAATCCAATTAACAGTAAAATCAGTTTGCCAGTGTAAGTACTGCAGGTCAGAGCAGGTTGGTGTACTTGGAAGGTGGTGCTTCTGGGCTGATTGCAGCCTTTTCTATCACAGCAACAGTAAAACTTTGATGGTCATGACTCAATCTAATCAGACCTGATTTTCTAAGCTGGCAAACTGCTGGTGCATGATCCACACTGCACGTCTAATCTGGACTCATTGTGAGTCAAGATCACCCCCAAAAATGTTAAAACTTGTTGTTCATACAGTTAAATCATTAAAAATCAACAAGATGCAAGAATGTGCCCTCACATCTGAGGACCAGTGGCTGCTTTTTCTTTGTTACTCTCCTAACTCCAGGGGTACTGCTCCTGATAAAGATTAAGGCTGGTGTGGAGGTTTTGGACACGTTTCAGAAATTCATGCAATTTCTTTATAAATTTTTTTTTTTTTACTTTTCATGCAGCTTGGCAAACCAGTATTGTAAGTTCCAGAACCTAAACTCTTTTGTTCTTTCCTTAAACCAGTTTGGAGCAAAACTAAATATTTGTAGATTTTAACTCATTTTCTAATGTGGGATTAACATATACCGTTTGGAAACAGAATATTTTGTATTGCTGATGTAGGAAACTGCTTTTTAAGGATTTCTTAGAAGTACCAAATTTTAAAAAACTGTCTTTTATTAAATCCAGAAGAGTGTGGCTGTGATAGGACAGCTAGGAGTCTGAAGACTAGCAACTTGCTAGTAAAAAAAGGTGTCTCTTTTCAGCTTCTGCCACCTGCTTCTGGTTTCTGGCCCAGCTTTTCCTCCAAAAAGCCTGTCTTTCCTATAGAAATTGCAATCTTACTCTGTAGAAGTCAGTGTAAAGTGTGTGTAAATATATACACATTGTGCAAGTCACCCAAGACAGTCCCAATTTTATGTGTAAGCAGTGAGTTATATACTGTATTCATAACATACCCTTCACACTACAGATTTATGCTAAAAGTATCTTAATGTTTCTGACAGCTCATGTGTGACATGAATGCAATCCATAATTCTTGGAGGAGCTAATCTAAGTGGTTTATTTTCCAATACTGCTGATAGGGCTATATCTCTAGGTGTCACTGCAGTTGAGATTCTGATGGTAACATATTGTTTATGGGTCACTGCCTTTGTCTAAAAGAATAGGTTGGAACAGAATAGCAAAGGTTAATTAAGTTTGTCTATCAAGGAGGGACAGATATAGATGTCTCTTGTATTTTCTGTGCTGGAATCAAAGTAAGTCAAGGCAGGGTATCATAGACTCATTTTTTCCTTGTACTGGAAAACATGCTTAGCAGGTTTTAGGAATGAAACACCATGGGCAGCGTGAGTGCGACAGTAGTTGTGAGGGGGCACCACATGGGCAGTAGCGTTGCAAGGTGGGAGAGTAGCAGCAACCCTGGTTTATAACTGCAGAAACTGAGGCAGGGAAGTGTTAAATAACTCGCCACAATCACACAGCTCACAGGTGACAGAGCGGAGATTACAGATGTTTGAATTTCTATTTCATTGACCAGCGGATGCCTTCTTGCCCATGCCAGAAACCATACTGTGAATGCTGTTGTTTGCAAGCAACGACACAAATGCCATTTTATGCCCACTTAAGTTGACTTCAAAATCAAGACAGAGGTTTCAAGAGTTTCTCTGTTTTTTCCATAATTACTGAATTTGGTTGAAGGAAGCTTTTGGTGAGTCATGGGTGAGATTAAAAGGATGGAAATCCTGGGTAAAGTGATTTGGCCAAGATCATGTGGCACAGCAGTGGCAGAGCTGAAGGATTGCAGTTTGATCTCCTGCGTTGCTTTGAAATTTTTGCAGCCGTTGTCACCCAGGAGTAGTGTCCTGTTTGTCCTTCTTGGAAATAAGCCCCATTGTCAGGATCAAATGCAAAGTGTGAAGATGCTGCTAAAATAACGTTGGCATGCTCACAAGGAGACTGTGTCTGGCAGCTTCTGCAAATGAAAGAATTGCACAGGTGATGTTTTGCCTAAATAAGTATCTGGGAAGGACAGGACCATTTTCTAGTCTCTCAGGCTAGAGAAGTGAGTCACCACTTGGTGCCTGCTTTGATGCTTTCCTGTTTCTGGTTTGGCCACCTTTTCTCCTCAGCCCTTTCTTCATGAAGAAGGTATGTAAAGGTTTTGCAGATGCTGCCAGAAGCTTGGAAGGAGGACCTGGGCTTTACATGCCCTTCCACCAGCTGTTGAGAAAGGTTTTTCACAGGAATGGTCTGATGCAAGAGCATTTTTCTCATGTTTTCCCTGTATTTTGCTATGTATTCTGTCACTGTTGGACATAGCTGGAGGGACTGCACTGATGGTTTTGCTCAGTGATGATCAAGTCCTGTTGCCAGCTAGTCTGTGCAAGGGCAAACTGTAGCTGCCTCTCAGTTCCTCACAGTGGCTTTACATGGCAGAGGGAAAGAATTTCCAACACGCTCGTGGGCTCCTAATCAGGCCATATTTATTTGTTCATGAATTGTAAGCATCCTACCATTGCTTGCAGTACATCTTTTAAAACATTACTAGGTGTGTGCTGTGTTGCACAATTTAGGGGAGCCTGCAAATGTTGCACAGACCAACTGTGCTGCTCTGATGATGTGTGTCTCCCAATAAAGTCTGTGAGGTACTGCGTGAGTCCTGCAGCCGGAGCAGGGCACAAGCAGTGTGTGGCTGGAAGGGAAGCAAGTTAGGAACTTGGCTTGCCCTCTGTACAGAGCAATGCATGCCCTTCCACAGCTCTTGCTCACCTAAAATATACCTTGTTCTTTTGGCATGTAGTCTGCAGTGAAACAAACCAGAGTGGATTGTGGGACTGTCCCAGCTCATGCCTGTCTCAGCTTTGTTGTAGGGCTGGAAGGGGCAAGGGAGGCAGAAGGAGACCCCAGAAGGCCAGGCATTCTCCTCCTGTGATCCCTGCATGACCCCAGCATTCCCCCTGGACAGGACCTAGAGCAGGATCCCAAACCTGCTACCTGACTGTAGCATTTGGAAGGCTGATTGTCCCAGATTGAAAATAATCTGGATATTCCAGGGCCTCCCCAAGGCTGTCTTTCTGGGACCCAAAAACCTGCAAGGATTCCACAGAGCTGCAGGACTTAATACAGAGCAAATGTCCCTTCTCATGAGGTAGTGGTCTCCTAAGCCCTCTTTTTAATGCAGTGCTAAGGTCAAGACTTTTTACAACTGGTTGTTTTTTTATTGTTACTGTAAAACAGGATTGGTAAGCACTACAAAAAGGAAACCTTATGATTCAGATTTACTGCGGTGTGGATTCTAAACAGTTTAATAAAACCAAAAGCTTTTAGATTTTCTTCGGTGGTTAATACACAGCATATTCTTTGCAGAGCCAAGCCTCTGGCTGTCGGTCGAACTGTGGTTCATAGACTTGGTGTGGGTAATAAGATTATAAAACATGTCTCTTGCTAGCCAGCTACCACACACTAATAATAATAGTAGTAATAATTCATTGCATCTAGAGATTTTAGGTGAGTTGTTTTTTTAAGAAATGGAGAAAACCCCCAAAAAAAGCTTTGAAAGGAGGTGGATCACTGCATCCACTCTACAGGGAGGGGAAACGTGCGCATGATTGCTTCACTGCCAGGGAGTGACCCCTCCATTTTGTTACAGCTGAAATAATGCTGTCTCCTGCAGCCAGCCTTCTCTCAGCTGTATGTGTGCACACATGGCCTTGCACAAGGGAGGGGTGGAGATGTGAGGGGAGCTCCGTGGATGCTGCCCTGCCCCACCAAGGGAAGGAAGACAGTGTGTGCAACACAGCAGGCAGAGAGGAGTTTGCTAACTTTTTTTTTCCCAGTACTTGCAGAGCTCTTGAGCTTTGCGTATGTGCAGATTGAAAATACCCTTCGGACTGTGCTTTTGGGCAGTTTGTATTGCCACGTGGGTTTTGTTGAGGGAGTCTTGTTTCCAAAGAGGAGAAGTGCCCTTTGTCAGAAGAGGCGAGGAGATGTCAATGGTTCTTTTGAGTTCATGCTTCCTCAGGATGACTCATTTAATTTTTGAAGAGCAATTTACTGTTTATTCTGGATGAAACTTCAGTCCGTGTTGAACTTTTTCTACATGTAGAGGTAGAAAACCAAAAATTTCAAGTATTGCTTTATTTTATAATAGAAAAACTCTTTGACTTTCACAGGCTAAAAGCAAGTCCCTCGGTACATGTGCAAGTATCTGCAACTGTGCTGCTGTCAGAAGTCTGCCAGAGATGCACTTTGCTTCCTGTGAACAGCCACCATTCTCTCTCTCTCTCTGCACTTAATCTCACTGCAGACCTGCCTCAGAGAGTACCAACAGGATTTTATGTGGCTTGGACCATGTTATTTCCAGCTAGGCATATGAAAATGAATATGGAATTCTTACAGGGACCCCTGGAAAACAAGGAGTGACTGCATTCTGGCTGTTTTTTGGAGGTGCTGGTGGCTCCTACTGCCAGGACCAGACCCTGGAGGTCTGCTGGCATGAGGCAGCCATCTGGGACAGCAGGTTCACACCCCGCCTCCCCTGCTCCCTGGTGCTGAGCTTTGCAGCCTGTGAGTGGCCATGGGGCAGGGCTCCAGGTGCAGCTGGCTGGGACCCGAGGGAGCCACAGTGGAGCAGGCAGAGCTGCTTCAGCTGAGATGAGACATAGCTAAAAAGGCTGTCAAACATGTCTGCTTACACAGACATTGTGTAACGGCATAGCTGGATGTGCATTATGTTGGCGCTGCTGCTATCATAATTGGTACAAAACTCTGATATTTTGTCTCTGCCCAGAATCTTTCTGTCTTTCAATCATTCACTTCCCTGCATACTTACGGAAACCAGCTAGTGGTACCTTTCCTGTTAAAAGTGTTAATCTTGTGAAGTGTTAACATTTTTTGGAGTATGGAGGCCGTGTTGCATTGTAGAGCTTTGCAACAATAGTAGTTGGTAGTTCTTCCATAAAACACAAAAAAAGCATTGCGACTTCTCTGAGGAGATCAGTTTGCTTTATTTCAGGGCATTGGAGAATAAACTTTGATTTCTGTGTGTTGCCACTTTGCTGTAGTCTGCAGAAAGAGAGTAGGGGTTATCTGGTGCGTGCTGTGCTGACATGGCAGGACCTGCTGGCTGGTGTCCAGCTGTGGCTCCACTGCTGGCTTCCTGTGTAGTCTAAATACAATGTGATTTTTTTGGTAACTCAGGAAAATATTTTTCCCATCTGATGGTGTTGTAAGAAAAACTATGTTTGTTTGTTTGTGTGTGTATGTGATGGTGTTGTAAGAAAATGTGTGTTTGTGTGTGTGTGTGTGTGCGTGTGTGCGCGCTCAATGCCATGGAACGTATCCTGTCAGAGTCAGTCGATAGGACTGTCTCCCTTAGCTACCCAGAGCAATTACCACCAGTCTGAGATGGGTTAATCTTTGGGGAGGTGTAGGAGCTGGATGGACATTTGACCTCCGACAGTGGCCGGGTGTATACACTTGTCTGTGCCATAATCTGGGGATTTGGCAGGAGGCTACTTGCAGTGAAGTGTATTTGGTCATGTGCCAAATGCATCTCCATCTGCAGTAAGATAAAATACCCTTAGGTATGCTGCTGCTGCTGCTCCTGCTGCTGCTGCTGCTGCTGCTGCTGCTGGGTCACATCCCATGCCACGCCACCTGTAGCTGGTCAGTATGGGCACACTGAACCAGCTAAATCAAAAACCCAAGGCCAGCATGTGAGAATTTGGCTTCCCACCCAACCACTGTGACTTCCTTCAAANCGCTGGGGCTTGGCTTTCACAGGCTGCTGTTTCATTTCTCTCTCCCAGCAGGTTAAGGGCATGGAGAGACACCATGCTGTCAGCTCGCAGTACCGCATGTGTTCTTACTACCCACCTGCTTCCTACCTGGGGCAGGGGGTTGGTGCTCCCATGTGCCTCCCCCAAATTCTGACCTCTGAGGACGTCCCTTCCTCCTCGGAGTCAAAAGCGAGAGGTAAGTAAACCCACTGGGGTGCATGGGACCACCTTGCCTTGGACCCGCACTCAGGAGGCGTGGGTTGCTGCTGGGAAGGAAGCTAAGCATCAGAAAGTAGCTGTTTCAGAGACAGTGGCTGATTTCTGGAAGGCGTGTAGTGTGGTGACGAGATGAGGCTGATGATGGTGTGCAGTTGTGCAAGCTTGTGCTTCAGAGGCCTCATGGTTCAGTAGTCTAGTCAGTTGTACCTTCTCCACCTATATGTATCTCTTAAGTTGTACAGTCACGTGAGGTGCTGTCTTTGGTGCTTACCACCTGGCTCTCTCACGGGAGCAAATAATGATCTTTGCTCCAACCTCAGAATTGTCTTTCCTCTCAGAAGTGCCGTCTCTGATTTTTTTCCACAGGCCTCCCACTGAGCCTCTGCCGTCCTTTCTTTTTGAACCATATGTGGGAACTGCTCCTGCATCCCACCCATATAGTGAAACCCTTTACAGACTTCCTTCCATTTTATTTAAAACTACTGCAGATAAATCAATCTTTCCATATTGTGTTTCAGGCCCTCCTAAGGATTACAGTAATGTGCAGTACTTTCCAGCACTGGTGAATTTACTCTGTGGTTTTGACAGTGTTTCTCTCACTTCCTTGTTCCTCCTTATTCCCTTACTGCTGTAGCAGAGAGAGTGCTCACACAGGTGCTCACATAGCTCTTCTGGAGTAATCCAACTCTACCTCTCCATCACTGAATCTGATGCTAGAGACACAAGAAGAGAAACAGAGAACAAAATCTTCAGCATTCAAAGGTAGCCTGAGCCAGGACAATAAGCTTTTCACACATTTTGTTTCTCTGTGCCAGTCCGTGAACTTGGCAGTTCAATTTTGTATCATTTGTAGGAAGTATTTATTCTCATTTACTTTACACTTGCCAGGTTTAAGTGGGTTGTCTGGTTTGCTTTTTTTTACAGAGTCACACCACTGGTAACAGCATCCATCCTCCCTTGCTTCTTTGGTCTCCTTCTGTGTTTAAATTAGTCTTCTCCTCTTCCTGTCTGGTGGAAGGATGTATGTTGTGTAGATTCCATAACTGTTTTCAGTCACGGTCTTTCTGTGGCTGAAGTCGTGGTGTCTGTTTCCGTTTGTGTCCTGCGGTTGTGTCCTGACAGGACCCTAAGGATTCAAATGATGTTTTGGGAGGTGAAGCGTCTATAAATTCATACCTGTGGCTTGTGTAAGTCGGCACTGAACCCTGATATTCACTGACTTTAGAATCATTTATGTTGAGGAGGTGGCTGTTATTTTGTAGTGGCTGTGTCTGAAAGTCTTCTAACTAACTGTGACACATCAGATAGATGAAGAAACAACACACGGTGTGATGAAACCTTAGACTTTTCCTCCTTCTCCAGTAGTTTTAAATGGCTTAGAGAAATCAGTGATCCTTGGTTCATTTTCCTTCTCTTTTCTTCCACTTCATTTTATTCCCTCTTTTCTAACCACCACTGAACAGTGACGTCTTCCTTTCTGCCCATTGGTTGGAGAAGCAGTTGGTTTTATGCTCAACTGCGGTTGACACTCTTTCTTGCATCCATCACTACTAACTCACTAAGAAGTCTTACCAGGCGAGTGTTTTTAAAAATAGACAAAAGACCTTATACCCTTTGTTCCCAAATGCACTTCAGTAATTTTTCATCACTCTAGAAAAAAATTACACGTAATGTTCCACTGATTTTTAAACTGCATAAATACTGTATTTTCAATAATCCCTGACTGCTTCTCCAGACACTATTCCACACACAGATATTGTTCCCTAAGTTACACCATCAATCAGAAACCGACAAGCAGTGAGATGTAATTTACTGAGATCAAACAGCATTTTCCAGACTCTGAAGAAGTGTTTTTCCATAGCAGGGAGCTAGTGGGTGAAAGAGGCACCAATGTTTCTGGAAGAAATTTGAACCTGTGAGCAGGATCATAGCCAACAGGCTTCTTGGAAGCATCTTCTCTTTTCTTACGCGTGTTCTTGGAGGAGATGACTGTTTTTACTTTTTCTGTCTACAGACAAAATAATATGCCCAGTAAATATATTATATATTCTCTGTGACATTTTTCTTCCAGTGTTTTTCACAGACCTCATGGAGTTAGAGGTTTTTTGCCTCTTTATTGTCACCTGTGTGAGTGCTGAGTGGATCCTGTGTGTTAAACAGGGTTGGTTGTTACCCCAAAGTACTGACTGCACATACTGCAGTTGCTGTCTCCTGCTAAAGACACATTCTTAAGTATTTCTCTATTGATTGTTGGGCTGAGCTCTCTGTCCAGTGCCTGACTTCTCTGCTATGAAGCCTAGTCACGTGTTTCTGCAGGGTTAGTGGTTGCTCCTTGCTGAAGACAGCTCTAGTGCACGTTTTAAAGAAACAAATCATATTTTATTCATTCCTTTTTTTGTTTGAAGTGATAAGCATGCTTAGAGGCTTCCTTTCTTCCTAAATATATGTGTTGATGGATTTTAGATCCAGAAGTGAACATTAGGGTCATCTAATCCAATTTGCTATATAGTGTAGACTGTGAAACTTCACCTAAACTCCTGCAGCAAGCCTATGACTATATTTTTAAGATGGCTGTGAGTACTTATGTACTGTTAACCCAAAAATATTGCAGGAGGATAACAATGTGCCTAGAAGAGCTACAGGTCAAAAACCTGATTTTTTTTAGCCACATTTTCAAAACATCTGAAATGCACATCTTTATTAAAAATGGCTGTTAAATTCCCAGGCATGAATCTGCAGCGGTCTTAAAACACACACATACAGTCTATTACCCAGACTTCAGCTGCAACTTCAGCATTATAGAGGCTTTGCCAGTTCATGTGTTATCTTGATATTTGAGTCAGACCATTTAATTAATTTTGTTCTGGTAAGTTAACTGCCTGCTTAGACCAGTTACAATAAAAGGGAAGAGAGATGATCTAGCAGATCACTGATCTACACTGTCTTTCTATCAATGATGTGAAGATCTCAGGAAGCTTCTAGCACTGGTATAGGACCATCATGGAATGTTACAGTGTTTTGCATATAGTAATGGGCTGATATTTTCTGAGTGGCAAAATACCATCAGTCAACCTCCTTGTAGTCTGACGTGTTTCCAAATAAAATGTTTTGCTTCTTGCTAAGCACAGCTGCTGCCTTTTCAGCAGAAACTGGAAAAAAATGAGGAGAAAATGGTGATAAACCAGTGACAAATGGCAAAAGGATATTTTTAGAGGACTTTCTCAGGTCACCAAATTTTAAGTTTTAGACAGTAAGTTCTAGGTAGTAGCTGGATTTTGTATTCAGTACTGCAAAATATTTCCTTCTGCTTTTTCCTGCAGGAGCAATGGGGGGAAAGTCCATATGAGGAGTTGTTGTTAAATCTTGTGCATGCAAAGCATAGTTTAGAACTTCTGGAAGACAAGTTGAGAAGCAGGGAAATGAGAGTAGGGTACAACAAGCTATTTCATCTCCAAAAGCCAAGTACCTTATTGCCATTGATTTCTCTGGGATGTTGCATGCTTTTTTGGTCATTTGTTTGTTTTGGTTTTGTTTGGTTGGTTGGTTTTGGTTTTGTTGTTGTTTCTACTGGATTTTTTGTTTGTTTTGTTGGGGTTTTTTTGTGGGTTTTTGTTGGGTTTATTTTTTTGTTTGCTGTTACTGGATTTTTTGTTTGTTTGTTTTGTTGGGTTTTTGTGAGTGGGCTTTTGCTTTGTTTGTTTGCTTTTGTTTTTGTTGTTGTTGTTGTTTTGTTTGGTTTTGGTTTTGTGGTTTTTTTTAAAATGAGCCTTTTTAGGATTGGCTCACTGCCCAGACTAGACTAGTACCTTCCCCTGCCTCTCCAGCACTTTCACTTGTGAAATAACCTGTGCAAGACCTTGGTTTGAGAGAGCAAGAAAGCACATGCAAGGCACGTGCCTCACTCTGGGTCCTCTTTCCACTGTGTAAAAGTTCAGCACTTGCGTATCTGTATGAAAGTGTTTCCTGGGTTTGGGAAAGTGGCAGAAAAATACAACATTCAATTAGAAGGATGCAAAGGATAAACATCCCTGTATCTGCAGACACTTCAAATTTTAGAGTAGTTACCTGGTCTTAAAGTTTGCATGGAGTATAACCTCCTCTAAGTCATCATTGTGTGAAATGCTGAGACAATTACACCACATGTCTAGCCACGGTGAAAACAATGTCTTGCATTTAAAATTTTGTTCTGGCTGCTGGACAGATCTGAATTTTTTATTTTCCTTTCCTGAGTGTCGTGGTAGTTGGAAACACAAGTAGTGAAGCACTGGAGCACTGCTGTGTTTGCATCTTAAACATTAAGCAGGAGTCTGAAAGTCCTTCCAAACACACATAAGAAAAGATAATACTTAGATGTAGAAAACACCAGCAGTTTTGTGTAAATAAGTAAACACCATTTTATGAGGAAGAACATTTCTGGTAACTGGGTTTTTTTTGTCAGCATAACAGCTTCCAGCACTAAAAGATTTTTTCAGAGTCCCTTCTAGAATTCAAATAGCAGGTCTCCCCAGTTTTACGGTTGTGGAAATGAAAGTGACCCAGATATTTCCAGGATCTGCATTTAAAGACTCAGCCTTGCATCTCTGCTTCGATGCTGTGTCAACAGCAGTACAGAGCCATAGGAGAAGCCTGGCCAATCTGTAGCAGCTCTTTGAAGAGCCTCTTCCAGCAGGCCCACAAGAAGGGGCATGTTGGAAGCAGTCTCCCTGCTTAAGATAAAAAGTTTCACTTTGACAAAGCATTGCTGGAATGCAAGGAACGCTATGTGCCCCCAAAACATGCTTGAGAGATGCAAAGAGTGGATGTTTTCTTTCCAGCTGGGTTTTTGTACACCAAAGTTATTCCCCTTTTTTGCAGCCTCCTATATATTTTATTTTGCATTAGCATATGCCCTTGAATGAATGCCATGCCAAACAAGTAACACTTCAAAACCACAGGTGGTACCTGCCTGTAGGATCAGAGAGGTCAAGAAGTCCTGGTAAGCAAAAGGTCACTGAGACTGTGTCCTTGAATCTGAACTGCTTTCCGCAAGCATCGAAGTTACTAATACAGCACTGCAAATGAAGCAGGCTGGTTTGATATGGCTGAGAAATTACCGCAAAGAATAGCAAAAAGCCTTGCCTCTGTCTTAACTTCTCTGTTCTTAACTTGCAGACAGCTGGGAAGATGCACTGACAGAGCTGTACAAAGCAAGCACTTGGGAATTGGGGAACAGTTGTAGCGAATAGCCCAAATTCTGTTCTGTCTGCTGGCTCGCCACAATCTGTGTACGCTTAAGAGTAGCTGTTTCAGTCTCAGGTGGTCCAGGTGTTGTCAGGTATGAGAGGTACCACTTCTCCTTTCCTGTGCAGCTCTTCATAGAGCATCATCAGAAATACATCTTGAGTTGGAGGGGATTTCAGCAGCAGAGTGTATGGGGAGGATTAAATTTTGCACCCAGAAGTTCAGCAGTATTTAACTTCTGTGTCATGTATGTATGTCTGTCTGTGCATCTTTTGCTTAAAAAGTAACCTCTATTCAAGCATATTTGTCCTTAATGATGAAAGAGCGAGCAGTGTTTGCTAAAAACTCAGGTTTCTAGTTTCCACCTTCTCTTTACGTCAGACTTTTAGAAATTGATTTTGAAATAACACAAAAGAAGAGGAAAGGGGTAATGATATAAATCTGTAGGTCTAGAACAGTTAGTTCAAGTGAGTCACTTGAACTTGGAGCAACTTTTTTTTTTGTGTGCATTCTCATTTTTGCATCTTACAATTCTCAATGGCTATGCTGCATGCAGCTTCCCTTTGGCACTGATTACAAGGGTGGTGAGCAGATTTCATACTGCATTTCTGCATGCCGTAATTACATTGCTGGTTTTGCATGCTCATTGCAATGTTTTATAGATCTCTTTAGGCAAATGACTTTTTAATACGTCATTTTCAATAAAAATTTGAACAAACAGTTGTTAAAAATGGCCATTTTTTTATCTTTTAAACCAAGCAGGTTGCTAACTGTGATTCATGGCTGTAATAATCATAGTTGATAATTTAGTAGTTTTAACAGCAGCTGTCAAAATACATTGGAGAATGTGAGGCATATTCAGTATAAGTTCTGGTAACTCCTTTTTCTCTGTATTGAAGCCTTTTTATGAGCTACTGGTCTGTGTTCTGAATGAGGCTGTATTAGTGAAGATGTGAGCAATAGTAAGATAACTTTATACAGTCTGAGGAATTCCTGGAAATAAAGTAATACGAACTTTTTTTTGCATTCTGTTTTAGTTCAGTCCTGATTAAAAGGCTCATTTTAGTAGTTTCTTCTCTAAATGGAGCATATATGTTATGCTCACTCAAAGGCGCACAGAGCAGCTTTGCAATAGATGATGGCAGAATTACAGGCTTGTTTCATGACTTTTGCTGATTCACAGGTTTTGCTGATTCATGTCAGGGTGACGGACAAGCCTTTGCTGTTTGATCTGGAAGAAGCTGCTGGTCCTGCTGCAAGAGCAGTAGAAAAAAACTTTACTTTTGAAGGCTTTTCACCTATTTTTGCAGAAACACATACTTCTGGACTGAGGCTTTAGCATCCCCTAGCAGGAATTTTAAGCTCTTGTGGAAAGCAACTGTGTGTCAATGTTCTCATTTTTCAGCATCCTAGCAAGAGAGAGTGGGATAGGCTGAACCCTCAGCAAATGTCAGTGGCACCCCATCTCCACACACCTGCAAAACCACGTGCACCAAGAAGGGTGGTTAGACTGGATAGTTGTCAGAGAAAGAGTTTTTTCTCATAGGATGTATTTGTTCATTGTTTAGTATTTTGTGTGCATCAAAGGATGCAGGGTCTTTGAAACTGAGGCCTGCATTTTGTTATGAGTTGCAGTCTTTGAGTTTGTAAAACACGGGTTTGAGGAAAGTCCTTCTATTCTGAGGAAGCTCAAATCAGTGGTGCAGTTGGCGAAGACAGGTGACAGATTCAAAGCAATACATTTGTACTGCTAAAATCTCTACTTTCTTCAGTTTCCTTCTATGAAAAGAAGATTGCAATGTCCCATCAATCCCAGTCTGGAAAGCCTTGTTGAGGCTGCAGCAGAGAGCAGGCAGCAGGAGAGTGGTGCCACCTTGATAGCACTGGGTCCTGCACGGGGCATCAGCATCTCTCTGCACCTGCCAGGGTGCTATCCTGGAATACCTAATGGCTCTGTTAGCATTCCCTGGACACCTTCCCTCTTCTGCTTTACATTCTCGTAGCAGAAGGAGGTTTCTCAGTGCCTCCTGCAGTTACAAGCATTTTAGAACTGCATGTTGAGAGACCAGTGGATTATACCCACTGCACTGCTAGACTTTCTGCATGGACGAGCTGCTCTTTATGTAGAATGGTGGATGTTAAGAACAGCTGATGAGACTGTGGGATTTTTCTTCACACTTTAAAGGGTGTT
Source organism: Grantiella picta (assembly GCA_013397955.1). Lineage (NCBI taxonomy): Eukaryota > Metazoa > Chordata > Aves > Passeriformes > Meliphagidae > Grantiella > Grantiella picta. The sequence continues at coordinate 320,295 of VZRM01003846.1, read as the reverse complement.
GGGTCCTTCACTGGAAAAATTAAACACTGTCAGTTGAGCTGCTTTCTTTTACACCTGGTGTGGCTTTGATTCTCTGATTTTATTACCTCTGGACACAGAATTTTTCCCACTGCAACAGAAATTGATAGAAATCAACTATCAGACTTACCCACAAAGTGGTAAGACAAATAAAGATGTCTTGTCAGGATGGTAGTGATTACCCAGGCATGATTTGTAATTTTAACAGTGATACCACTCACCTCTTCACTTTGCTTTAATGTGCAGTTGCATCCTTGTAACTTGGCTGATTAAGAGAGAGCTCCATATTCAGCTCTAATCTGTTCAGTGTATGAGAGCCTGTCTAGACCTCCTTGCAGTTCATGCCAGTTTCTCAGCTCAGGTGAGAGTCTCCATCTGAGCTAGTTCTTCTGCAGCTTCTTCTGCCTATAAAGTAACCTTGTGCAGATTGTGAGAAACTCTAGCAAAAGAAGCATTTGTTACTGAGCTCTAAAGTAAAAGGGAGAAGAAACAGTCAGAATTACTAAAGCTCTGTAGTGTAGACTGGCCTTGCCTCTTGCAGGGAGCCAAATTGTGACTCTTAAGAGATTGTTGCCATCCATTGTGCTGCTCCCAGAATGATCTCAGGAGAAACAAAAAAGGGCAGCATCTGTTCCCACTGCCATCTTACATGCCATGAGTATTTTTGTATCTTTTTCTTTCCCCTGTCACAAAAGCAAACCTCTGAGAGAAGAGAAGTAGCTTTCATACAAGCAGTGGGCAAAGTTGCTGGGGGATGTTGGAGTCCTGTGTGTACCTGCACAGGGTAACAGGGAATTGTCATGTGGGAGCAGGACCAGACAGCCCATCATTCATTCTGCCTGTTTTATAAATACACATATTTATATTGCATGTGTAAATAATACCAGGATATGTTGCCTGCACATGATGTATGTAACCCTGCAGGGCTTGGTAGAGGAGAGATACCAAGGCTACTTAATGGGTTTTCTTAATTTGGCAACCATCAGTGTGCCTGCCCATCAAACGTTTTTAATTCTATGCTTCAGTGTAGCCAACGAGTTTATTTCCAGTGCTCCTCACAGGCATAGCTCAGGCCAAGTACAAGTTGAATAACCTTCAGGAAAGCTGTGCTGTCCTTCTGTCGGCCGCTGTCTTTGAAAATTGCCTGCAGAGTTAGTGAGCAGGAACAGTTAAGATTTACAAACAATGATGAAGCTTGTCATGCATCTTTCACCATTCATCATCAGGGTGCCGTGGCTGGGCGGTGAAGTGTTCTTCATAAAAACCAGCTCAGTGTGAAATACACCTCGCAGCAATGTTTACTGCTCTGAAACTCGTCAGCAGCCCTTTATAGTAAATCCAGATTGCGATGTGACATTACAGTATATCATTGCAGAGCGCGCTGGGGTTTACACTAGGAATGAGTGCAGTTCACACCAGATGAGATGTCGAAATTGAGTTATGTAGGAATTTGGCTGTTATATGGGGATAGCTTTTGTTTTCTGAGGACTGAAAGTTAGCTTTATATATATTATATATATAATCTACACATACCTGCACTTGTGTGTGGGTGCCCATATCGATATACATGGATATATAGATATACATACACTATGTGCATATTCTGTATACAAAGACCATGTATGCTTAAATACACATTTCTCTGGTGGGACCCTGTCTTATGTTTATGCTGTTACTTAGTAAGTATTTCAGTATTTTGTTAAAATGCTGCATTTTAGCATTATGTCTTCAGTGAAGTAGCCTTTTATTTTCAAAAAATTCTGGTTTCAGAAAGTTTTCTATCTATGGTAGAGATACGCAGTTGGCTGGTAACCAGTGAAACAGAGCTTAAAAAGTTTTGGTTTTGTGGGACTTTTTGTGTGTGAATGTCTCCTAGAGCTTGGAAGATGAAGCTTTGAGCAGAAGATTAGGGGAAAACATAGGCAGAAATGTCAAAATACAAAAACCACAGAAGTTACTGTACACCTGGCTGTGTGCTGGGATTGCACATTTTCTCCCTGCTTGTGTTAGTCCTTTCAACTGCAGTGTGGACACAGGGTCATGGAGAATAAGGTAAAATAGTCAGTGCCTTTTCCAATTCCATAAATGGCAAGTCAGTGCAAAAATATAAGCAGGACACTTCGTGTATCAGTAAATTGAGACTTAGTCTTTGAAGATATGTGTGCTGTCTTGGGGATCTGGTGGTCTGAGAAATACCTCTGGAGATAAACAGTAATGGCTGCATGAAGTGGAAAGCACACTGTGCTGGTTGGCCTACAGACAAGGGCAGCAACTTGCTTCAGTAAAGGTTAGGTACTTTGATGGTAGTTAACTGATGAAAAAAAAGAAAATATTTGAGACAGATCAGCAAAGTTTTTAAGTGCTTCCTGTGATTCTGTATTTTTATGTCAGTGCAGTTCTGCAAAGCCTGTGAATTAAGTTATATTTCACTGTCTTCAGTGCTGTGACTGCTTTATCTTCTGAGTTTGAAACAAAGCTGGCATTTTCTAGAATCTTCACAGAAGTCTTTTGGTTTTATTATTGCCTGACTTTTCAACCAGAAGGGGAGACATACTTGAAATACTGTTATATTTAATTTTAGATTTCTGAGACCCATGCTCAGGTATTAAATACAGTTCTGAAGTGCAAAAAGGAGTGGGACTGCAGTTGTTCATACCAGACAGGAGAAATGACTAGGAGACAGGAGAGATTGTTTGTCCTCCTCAGCTATTTTCAGTTCCTACACTTGTTTTGGCTTTAAGTGCTAATCCTGCAAAGAAACTTTACTTCTATAGCTCAGAACAGTTTCCACAAATGTGTTTATTAGTACTAATTTTATTTAGTTGATTTTTTACGTTTATCTAAAAAACCCAACACTGTAAACTTTACCTTTCAGTCTGCTACAGCCAATATGAAGGTAAAGCTTCAGGTAAGTACCGAAGCTTCCAGGCTTACCAATAGCATTCTAGTCTTATTTGTATTCGTAATTAGCTTAATGATACAGTATTGATCTCACCTACTTCTTTACCAGAGTCTTTAGCTAATCTGGTGAGGTATCTTAGAGAGGAGGGAGGGCAGAGGATGGGCAGGGGGTGACAGCAGTGGTGGTAAAGGTGTTAAGTATTATTTATTAATTTTTTTTTACTACTTTTATTTTGAGAGGGTTAAGTTTGGACACCTTTTCTTTACTTTTGTGGCTTGAAATAGTTCGATAGATAGTAAAACTGTCACTTAAAACGTAGTGGTTTCAGGCACCAGGATGTTGCATGTAAAATCAAAGGGGTGTATTTCTTCACAACCTTGACTGCTTTATGTATCAGCTCGATTTCTAGTAACTTTATTAAGCTGCAGTCTTCAGGTGTTAGTAAGTGGTGTCTTGTCACATGGGTGCTGTAACAGCCTCACGAAGCTTGAGGTCTTCATGAATACCCACTCAGAACACTTCTGTAGAGGTTGTAATTTAATTTCCCAGTCTGCCAGGTGACTTCTTGCTCTTGCCGTGTCTACTTCACATAGGCCAAAGAGATTTGAATGAGTTAAGGCAGGAATTAGGAAAAATAGTGTAGATGCCGCATTAACAGTATTTAGTGCAGTGTTACTGTCTAAGTTGTGACTGTCCAGACATCTTCAAATTTTAATTAAATGGGTGTGGGCCAGGACCGAGAGAGAAGAAAAGGTATTTTGTAGGCCAGGACAAGTCACTTAATTGTATGTTGTTTTCTCACACAAAGGTCTTGAGGTGGCAGTGACATTTTGTTACGGTGATCCTGCAAAGAGTCAGAGCAGATGTTATCTATTGGACACTGTAAAAATAGTCCAAAAGAAATGGCTCAGAATAGAGGAAGAAAAAACTACACTGCAAATTAGCTAACTGTGTGTTGGCTGATTATAATGACTACCTTATAGCATCCAAGAATTGTCAATCATACCTTAATGTTTATAGAAGTGAAAAGTCAATGTGTAGTTATTTAATTTGACATGACTCTCAGGTTGAGAAAGTGTAATCGCTGGAGGGGACAGTTAAGTAGCTGTGCTCCGTGTCAGCCTGTCTCGCTCCGACTACTGCACTAAACGCTTTCCTGATGAGCGATAGATTTGTTTAAATACCAGGATAATTGCTAGCTACAGCATCCAACACTCTTTTAATGCCTTGTACTACATCTGTATTGGCTCTTGCCTGAGGCTGTTTGAGGTTTCTGAAGGGAAGAAGGCATGTACCTTCAATTACATTGTTCTCCTTCGGGTTTTGAAGGGTAATTGTTGCAGAGATAAATAGGCTATAATAAATTACATTTCATTTCTTCCAAACCTGTTGAAGTAGATCAGACATGCCAGTGTTACAGCTGCTTTCTGCTTATGACATCTTGGTAGTCTGCACTGCTGAGAGCACACAAAGACCAAGACAAAGTATTCCTTCACTGGAAAAACGGAAAAATACCAGACTTGTCGTGCTACACTGGTGCAAAGCCAGTGAACTTGTTTTGTGTGCTGTAAAAGTGTTTGTGTCCCCTCACTGCTTCCACGTGTCAGTTATGATCATATATAAGTGCTGATCATGAATAACCAGAATATGAGAGGGACTCAGCTCTACTCTCTGTAATTAGGAGGGTGTCTGTATTTTTAGTGTTGTCAGTGTTCTGAGGGGACTGAAGAGACCTGGTAGTTTCTGCCAGGGTGGTTGACAGCTGATGCCTTTTGCTGAGCACGTTCCCATTGTGTCACAGCGCACACAGGGTGGTGCAGCCACAACTCAAATGCCAGCAGCTCCCTACCCTTCCCTGCTGTGTACCCCACCTCTGCTGCCAAAGGTTTTGTACTTGGTACCCACAGGCTGATGTGAGATCTGTGCACAGATTACAGCTCCCTTCAAAAATGTTTGAAGGGATTCAGGGGAGCATTTGTTTTTGAAATAAGCTTTTCTTAAAAGTCTGACAAAATCTTGAGATTGCTTTTGAAGTATGTATTGAACACTTAATTTGTTGGGATTCATTTTAATCTGTGATCAGGAAAGAGTGGGAGCCAGGTTAAACACAGGACTCCCTGCAGTTAATTTTGAAATAAATCAAACAATTATGATTTAGTTCTGTCATTAACATCGTCATTTATATATTTCCATCTATTCTCTTATTTCTCATAATTTTACAATGCTAGTTTCAAAGCTCTATGCCTAATGTTTATATCATGGTATCTGTTAAATCAGTTAAGTTTCACAAGTTGAAGATTTGTCTGAGGTCTGAATCACACCCAGTATGCTGCGTGTAGCTTGTTTATTTATTCCAAGCGTAGCATTGATCATGTATTAGACTGCTGAAAGTGAAAGGATGTTCCTAGTCCTGTTGGCCAGCAGTTTTGTTTCCTTTCTGGACATAAAAGAAAAAGAAAAATCAATGAGAGCTCTCTCCTGGTAATTTATAAATCATTTTGCCTTTCAAGTTCTGTCTCAGAGCAATTGCAGACACGGCACGGAGGGTTCTGTTTTCCTATCCTGGAATGACTGTTTACACTAGGTTTTTTAGCGATTGTTCTTGTATTAGCTTCTGAGTATATAAAACACATTTTGATAAATTTCAGTCTTGACTCAGATTTGAGCTAGCTGTGTATCCCTAAATATAGTATGAAGTTTCCTAAGTATTCTAAACTAAGACTTCACTCATGTTAGTTTTTGCTGTTTCCTCCCTTGGATAAATACAAACATCTAGTTCATAAAGCTGTCTCTACCAACACATCTTGCTTCAGTGCTTCCCTGAGTCACAAGTGCTTTCAGGATCTTTAATTTGGTGGATTCAATCTCTAATTTTTCTAAGGCATAAACACTGCACGCAGGTTTGTGCCAACGGAGTCTACATCAGAGAGAAGTAAGACTGGCTTGTTAAGAGGCATCTGGTGTATTCCTGCTAGGTGGATACATTAGTTCCCTGGGAGTACCCGAAATGAATTTGCAACTGCCTAACTGTAGTTAAAAAGGCATCAGGAGAGAGGAATGTGGATTGGCGCCTAGTTTGAAAGTAATTGTCTCTTCTCAGCCGTGGGGCTGACCTCTGTAGCTGTGACTTAACTTTCCGGCTTGGACCACTTCATCTGCTTTTTTTCTGCCTTCAACTGCTGTGTCTGTCAGCTGCATTTGTGGAGTAGGACTGCCTTCCTTATCTTCTGTGAGAGGAGAAAACACGTCTTGACCCTGAGCAGCACCAAGACTCAGTTACTCTGTGTAGTGAAGCTTCTTGCAGCCCGTGCTCTTGACTCCCTTCGTCGTGGGTTGCAGCAGGGCAGTATGATGCAGCAGAATGATGAGCTCCACTTTTTGCTTACTTTCATCCTACCCGCCTTGCCCTTAGAGTGTCGAACCACTTTGCTATTAACCAGAGCTGCATTCAACATTGTTGAAATTAACTGAGAATGGGGTGTTGGAGTGACTTTCTTGAAGGCAGGCAGGCAGTCTTTGATACACCCACCACTGTCTGGGTTGAGCCCAGAAACCTGTCTTAAAATTTTCTCTACAGCAGATAATAATAAAATTCTGATCTTCTGTTTATCTATTTATGTCTTTTAAAACTTTTCTGCCACTTAAACATGATTTAATGTCTGGACTTCAGAGAGTGCCAGGCGAGGGCAGGGAAAGTGCGTGTTGAAACTTGTCATCTACACTTGCTCCCATTCCAGTAACGTTAGTAAGGAAAGATGGCACAAGAGGACCTAGTGCCCTTGTAGGAAACTAAAACAACCAAGGTTTTTGGCCTTTTCCTAGCAAGGGTGCTGCTGTCAGGACCCAGAAGAAAATGCTGGATACTGGTGGGTTGACCTTCCCACCAGGTGGGCTGTAGGACATCAGCAGGCCTGTGGAGATGCAGCTGGCGGCACCAGCAGCATCAGCATCACCCTCCAGCTGATGGCTCACACTCAGCATTGCTGCTGTTGTGTTCATGGAAATTAATATAAATACAACTGTATAAATACAGTGGGTCTGTCTTAAGCCTAATGTTGTGTGAAACTTCATTTAACTTACTTGACTACCTCAGAAATGTTTTGTGTTCTGTTTTTTGTCCCTATTTACTCAAGTATTGTGACTTATTGCAGCAAGGTTGCTAAACTTTGCAGGGCATAAATCTCACTTTAAAATAAGTAGCAACATTTTTACTCTGTTCATGCATGTACCCGTCTTGTGCTGGGTATTTTATCAATACTTGTTGAACCATTTTACTGCAGATCTGTTGAACTTGCATCCAGATTAAAGTCAATGTTTAAAAATGGTAATGCCATGGTAATACTAAGTCACTTTAAAGCCTCTGGGCTTTTTAAATTGCAGTCATTTAAATCATAAGGTGTAAATGATAAGGCTTCTTCGTTGTTCCCTCTTACTCAGTTTTGGACACAGTCATTTGTGAGGACAGTCTTGTTCGTGCTGAAGTCAGTGACAAACCTCCTGTACCCCCTGTTCCTTTTGCTAGAGTAGTATGAGTTGCATGTCCTTGTTTTCTCCTTTCCCAACAGAGACACTTGCATTACAAGAGAATTTAAAAAGTACATCTATTTGCAAGTTAAAAATACATTGTATTTACCATAACAGATCACTTGCATTAGACCTAGCATTTTAGACTGATTGTTTAGTAATCTCTTGATTTCCAAAAGCTTGCAAGTTATGTAAAAAAAAAACCAAAAACTTTTAAGCTGTATAACATAGCACTGCTGCACTGAGATAGTATTTTCCGAAATTGAATTGTTAAACTTGAAAGAGCTGAATACGTCATTATTAGCTATTTGCTTATGCTTTGAGCATTAGGACTGATGACAGTGGGCATGGATTTCATCCTTGTTCTATAAATTGAAAGTGACATTGGCAACAATGAAAATACAAAGTAAAGTGACCAGAATTAACATCTACATTTACATGGCTAGTCTTGGTGTTGTGCAAACTGGTTTTTTGTTTTACACTAGTGAAGGTTAACGGCTTTTCTGACCCAGGAATGGAGAGACATTCAGTCAAATTACTATTGTTTCTGAATTTCTGTGCTGAATACCAAAAGGTTATACATGATTGTTAGAGCTCTTGGAATCCTGTTTCTTTGCTTTAGCATAGCTACACAAGGGAGAAACTTAGTGCCTTTTTTTGTTTCTCCAAATATTCGGCTACTTGATAACATTATCCTGAGCCTCGAGTGCACTTTTTCCTTCAAAATTAATGTTTTTTAAATAAAGTTTTTTGCCTCAGCTCTTGCAAATGGCATTTTTAGGTAGGACACCTGATGCTTCTAAGGTAATTATTCACAAGGAACTTCTTGTATAGACAAGTTTTAAAAATATGTATCTTAAGAAAACAAAGGCTGCTGTATGGTAGTGATGCCCAGAAGCAGATGAGGAGTCAAGACTCTCAAGTTGTCTCCTGTGTTGCTCTAGGAGATAAATGTAGGTCTTTTGAGGTCTTCTCATGAGACAGGAAGCAGTCCCCACCTCCATCTGCACCCTTAGTGTCAACAATCAACCCACAAAACAGCTTTTTGCCCGTTCATTCCTGTGTGCTGCCACGCAGCAGCTGTGATAAGTGTGTGCAACTACCTTGCCACTAATAGCAGCTGTTGGTGTCCATTTCAGTCACCTCTGCGTGGCATTATCTGTTGGTTACGTGGTGTTTGGAGGTATGGAAAAGCCTGTGTCATCAGCTCAGGAGAAGATGCAGACTCCAGAGGAGATGGACAGTAATCAGTCTCCAGAAAACTAGTATGAAGTCACCTAATTGTGCCTAAGGGGACTAGGGTGCCAGGAGACAGTGCCGTATTCTCTTCTTTAGAGCTGGCTGGAAATTTTCTGATAGAAACTTCTATTTTGGCAATATATAACCCACTGATTGTTTTTGTTGAAATCACATATTTCTGCAAACTTAGAACAGGACAAACAGAAGATCCAGCTGGGAGACTTTACTGGGGCCTTTCTGTAGTTAGAGAGGCGGATAAGATAGGACATGACAGACAGGGCCTGTAGTGATAGGATGAGGAATAATGGTTTTAAACTAAAGGAGTGTAAATTCAGACTAGATGTTGAGAGAAATTTTTTACAATGATGGTGGTAAAACACTGGCACAGGTTGTCGAGAGAAGTTGTGGGTGGAAACATTCATGGAAGCATTCAAGGTGAGGCTGAATGGGACTCTGAGCTCCCTGATGTAGTTTGAGATGTCTCTTCTCGTTGCAACAGAAAAAGATCCCTTCCAAACAAGCCATTCTATGATTCCTGCCAAAGATTCGGAGCTGTAGGCAGTCTGTTGCTGTTTTTGCCTTGCTGTCAAGGGTTGCTGCCCATTCACATGGTTATGTGACCTCTTCTGACTCTTATTTTTGGAATGGTTTGTTCTCTTTGTATGGGGGAGAAAACCTCAAACCAAACAAGTGTCTCTAAACACAGTTCATTTCATGGATCTGGCTTCAGAGGTTGCCACACAGAAGAGTAATGTGGGATGTTGAGACCTGCCTTGCTACTGTGCCCAGTAGTGGGACAGTGTCAGGAGTTCCAAGACTTTGGCCCCATAGCACAGCAATTTTTGCAAAACCTCTAGAAGGATAAAATGCCCAAAATAGGAATTCGAGCTTGTGCACCAGCAGCTGGCAAGATAATTGTGTATTTCTCATAAGAAAATACTGATATGTTAATGTTTTAATCTTGTTGTTAGAACAGGGTTTGATTGCTATAGGAGTAAGAAAAACAATCCAAAGAATAGATTTGGAGTTCATTTTTTTCCTCAGTGCTGCCTGTCTTTTGTCAGTCTTCTGAGTGTAACGCACCAGGGACATCTTTTTTGATGGAGTATCAGTCTCTGGTGTTGTGTGTGGAATAGAGAAGTAGTATCTGACTTCCAGGAATAAATAGATTCTAGGTCCCTGCTTTGTCACAGTCTTGTTACATGATGAAGCAAATGGCTTAATTCCTCTAAGATTCCCTGCTGCTCCTCAGTTAGAGACAGATGTCCATATCCCTCACAGCCACTTTTGAAACCTGCCTTAGCTGGAAATCAGTGCCTCCTTCTATGTTTCTGTGGTTGTTCTCTGATCTTGAAGCTTTAAATTGTTTGTTAACAGCTTGGTTTCTGTTTTACAAAAATTCCTGTTGGTCTCTAGTGTAGAGTCCAGCCATGCAAACCATTGGGTCCTCTGGTGGACTGTGAATGTCTGAGGAAAGTAAGGATTGCCAGATGTGGGTCTGTTGGTCCAGAGGTACAGCCTCAAGGGAGAGGCATGTGCATCTCTGCAGTACTGGCAATACAACACCTGTTCTTCATTATAATTCCCCGTTTTGCTGTGCTGCTCTGTGCCCAGGACAACACAGGGATTAAATAAAGGACTAGAGAAGGCTAAGGAGGGAAAAGGGAGGTGCCTTTTGCATTTAATCATGATGCCTTTCTTTGTAGTATTACTGCCAGGTTAAAAATAGGTCAAATCTGTGACTTCATCCCAGCTCCTTTGTGGCTGAGGTTGTCATGCTTTATGTGTAATTGTACAGAATGTTTTCACTTCAGATGACTCAAAAATGTTCTGCAGAAATGCTAGTTTTACCTTCTTACCTAACAGTGGGAAATGCCTGCTTTATGTTGAGATTCTGGAGAACATTTTGCATTATGTCTTCCAGCACAAAAGTCTTTGTGAAATGATTAAAATAATGTTTTCTTTTTGAGAGAACTAGCCATTAGGGTTCCTGGCAGTGGAATATAAATGGGGGAGGTTTCTGTGGAAGTGTACCTGGCTGGGACCTGACTCGGCAGAGTAAGCACTTGTGATGAGTCAAACACAAGAGGCAGGTAACCACTCACTTCTGTCGGACAGAAAATGAGCTTCTGTCAGCTGAATTCCATGTCATCTTTCAGTCATTCAAAGCAAGGGTGCTCATCTCAGCACACCTGATTTTCCTGAAGTTTTTCTGGGATGGTTCATCTTTCCTAGCCTGCAGCAGTGGCCTGATGAGAGATCAAGTTAGCCACAGATCTTAAGACTGGTGATACGAGATAGTGTTGGTCCATCATTTCTGCTCTGCTCCAGTTTGTGTATGCAAGCATGGAGGGCACCTGCTTTGCAGAGAATGAGTATCCTTTCAAGGTATGTTTTGCAGTCTGAAAAAAAAAGCCCGTTCTTCCCAAATACCATCTTTGCACCCTGTCTAGCTGGTAGGGACTGAGGAGTGGAAAGCCTTGTTTGATTGTTTCACATATTACTGTAAGAGAATTTAAAACCAGAGGTGGGGGAGTCAACAGGAGGATATTTTCTTCAGCTTCTGGTTTCTAATTACATCAGTTATAGCCCTACCTTCTTAGTTGCTAAAAGTACAAGCATGAACTGGAAAAGAATGAGATAATCCGTGGTAAAGCATACTGAATAAAGATCTCTATTCAGATCTTTACCTTTTATCCTGAGTTCCTAATGCCAAAAATTAATGCTATTTGAAAATACACCCTAAAAAGTAAATGTGCCCTACTTTGGGCATCCAAGATAATCTTAATTGCCTTAAATGTTAGTGACAAGGGTAGGTGTTTTAGAAGGGGAAAAGGGCGGTACTGTGAAAATAGTATACCTGTCTTAGGAGACACAGATGGATTGTGCATTTGGTTCAAGATCCTTAGGCTTATTTTTATTTTTGTGTCAAAAACCAGCTCGGTTTGTTGCTCTTGCAACTTCTTGTCAGCAGGAAAATAGCCACAGACATACATTTCTAGAACTGGACAGGTTTCCATTGTGTTAATAGTATGCAAAGCAGAAAAGGAGTATTACTCCCGTTTTCTTGCAAGTTGGTCTTCATTGTGGTAAGCACAGAAGGAAAAGTCAAAAAGATATTTCAGCTGGTCAGAGTAATATGTGGAGTTCAGTTTTAAGGCAGACCCATAGCTGAGTTTTCTTTTTCCCCTTGTAAACTACTTGGTATCAGCCTCCTTGTTTTTTGTGCACTTTGCTGTGCACTTTTTGATGCACTTCACTGTGCATCATACTGCTGCGAAGAAGACTGCACTCACACTATGTTGTGAGGACCAGCTGCAGCAAGCAGAAACCCTTGGCTTCAGGTGAGCTTCCAGTATTTGTCCCTGTGGGAGCTATCCCATGGTCCAGATGAGGCCTGAGGGAGGGGAGGAGAAGGGCAGTCAGTATAGAAAATGCATAGCACATTTATGCACTTGCAGATGTTGGCAGGAATTTTCAGGAAGAACCATTTCATCCTAGCAGTCATCCTGAGCAAGAGATGTAATGAAGAACATAGCAATTTGGAGGTTTTTTACATTAAAACATAGAGAGTAGAAGCAAAAGAAATAAAAGATACTGAGGATTCATCAAGTGCGTATGTCCTTCAGAAACACGCATTACTGCAGCTTGACAAAATTGAAATCGTAGTGTTCAAAGAAGACCTTGAAAACTCAGCTGATTCAAGTTTGTCTCTTACTTTTCTTGCAGCTGTGCTGTGGCCTTCTAGCAGGAACCCATGGACCCATAGGCTCTTGACTGCTGGTGTCGTAGGTGTGCACAGAGCAGAGTACCAGAGTATGAGACTGAGCCCATTGCATGGTTGGTTTATGAGTAGCCTGCTACTAATGATAGTTTTTTTAACCTGGTGTAAGTCAATGGTCCTCTATCCTTTTAAATAGAGCATTCACACAGGAATGGATCACATGAGAGATTTGGCAGAGGTAGATTTGCTTTTTGACCATTTGTTAATTAACTCTGCTTCAAGAGTTGAACGTTCGGGAACATAGGGTAGGCACTCCCAAAGACGAGAGCCAGCTCAGAAGGGAGATCATTTAGGACAGCTTAGCTTGGCCTCCCTCCATGTGTTTACGTGGAGGTTGTATCTTGTCCATCTTACCATCTACAGCAAAGTCAGGACAGACCTTGACACTCTTGCTGCCATTCTAATGCTTTCTCCACAATAGGAAAATTGTGCTTTTCTCCCATTCTCTTTATTTGTATGTCTTCTTGGTTGCAGAGACAGCAGCTGAGTATTCTGATAGTTTTCTGAGTGCCTCATTTTGCGGCACTAACTGCTCAGGGGGGTTTTGTTTGATTTGGTTTGGGTTTTTGACCTAATGCTTCATGAGGCAGTTACCATAGTGTTTCTGTAGTTGGCTGTAGTGTGGCAAGTTGTTTGCTGATGTTGGGAGGTAGAGTCAGCCCTTTTGGGATCAATCTGAGCAGTAGAGTGACAGAGTACCTTCAGCTTGGGTGGAAACTGGGCAGTGTTTTTGAAGTTAATTTGATCTGTGGTTATTTCCAAGCCACCATGTCAGCCAGCATGGCCAGCCACTCCACCATGTCTTAGAGTGGTTTGGGTTGGTATCCTGAGGAGGATGCTGGTGCCATTTTCTCTCATTCTGCCCTTCGTGTAGGTATCATGACTTGCTTCTTGGTTTGACTGCCAGTGATTTCCCAGGCCAGTTTGGTTTTCAAGAACCTTTATATGGGATCCATGTAGCCTGGAGTGGAGGTTGCTGCTTGCAACAACAGTGGTATTTGCAAAAGGAAAGTTCTTTGGAGGATAAGGTACTATGAAGAGCAGTTCCTGTCCACTGTCGTGCCAAAAACTTAGGCAGGCTTTAGTGATGCTCCCTGGCCATCAAACTTACAGTGGCATTTGGTTCTTCACCCTGTATGTGTGGCTGTGCTCACACACAAGTGGGCACACCAGGAGCAAGTGGGTGGGCCTTAGCAGTGTGTGGGACTGACATGCTTACTCACTTTCCTTTTCCCTAAGAAAGGTGAAAGAGTTTTAAAAAATTAATTGTACCACTCAACTTTAAATCTTTACAAATTGCTCCTTATTTAGAGTTTAATAGTTTTTTAAATGTAAGTGAAGGAAAATACTTACTTTTCAAGCATGGATATCCTTCTGGTTTCTCACATCACTGAAAGTGTATTATTGTGTTCAGTCCATTGAATTTCAGGGATCACTCAAGTTAAAAGTCATTGCAGTTTCCAGTCTCAGAAGACATGAGGTTTTGTGTTTATAGTTGGGATCCCTTCTCACTTCTTTTCCCGTGTGACACTAGTTATATTTTTTTCCGATTTGTACGGCTCAAAAGTATTCAGGTGCTTTCCCAAAGGTAAAAGGTAATTAGATCAAGGAATGATCTTTAAAAACTGTCACAGACCCAATTCTGGTACTGTTATTTACACAGATAAGGGCTTTGTAACAACTGTGGGAGGATCAGCCACAAGCCTCAAACAGATGAAACTCATCTACTTAAATCAAAAAGAACATGGGTTTTGTTTCTTTGAACTTGGAATTTCTACATTTTATTGCTGTGTGATTAAAACACTGGAACAGAATTGCTTATTTCCATTTTGCTGCCTTTTTATAGCTACAAGTCCCAGTCTGAGTGTCTTGGCACTTTTTGTCAGCTTTGCATCTATTCACTGCACCTTGCTTGACTTCGGTGGTTTGACTTCAGTGGAGGTCTGTTAGATAAAGCATGTTTGGATACAGAAGTAGCACTCTAATCTGCTTGAGATAAATCTTGGTAGTGCCAGATAATTCTTAAAACCTTTGTGGCTCTCATTGAATACCCTTGCGCATATTCAGAGACCAGTATATATAGCCCAAGTTGTCTAATAATCAAAACTGTGATAAATTTGGAAGTTGGTGGAAAAACTGGTGCAGCTTCACTGGTCCAGAAGACTTAAGAGCCACGTCTTGAGATGCTGAGAAACAGATTTGGTTGTGTCTCTACCGAAAAAAGTTGCCCTCTGTGTCATTCCTCAGGTTTATACTAAACTAACATGGAGTTGCTCAAAAAATAGACCACAAAAACAAAGTGGCAGTTTTGCTGTGGTAGGGTTTTAATATCTGTACTGTAGCATGTTAAATGGGTTTTCTATTGTATTCTTTGCATTTTGGGGGAAAAAAAGCCTTTCTGAAAGTTTGTCACAGAGATTTATAGATCACAGTATTTTTTAAAAAAACACTCCCTTTTAGCCTTGATCACTTCTTTCATATTTCTGTCCTGGAGTCCAGGAACACACAGAATCCTCACAGGAAGACCTAAATCTTCACACACTGGGCTTTGCTAAATCAGAGAAGAACAAGTTTTTCAGAGTTGGAGAGCTGAGCCCATAAGCCAGCCAGTGCTGTTGAGGTGACACCAAATGCATTACTATATAATGCAAGGAACCTTACGGAGAAAGAGATGATTCCCGATGCCAAAACTGGCCAGATCCAACAAAAGCTGCTGTTGGTGTCAGCCACAACTTAAAGCTAGTCTGGAGGACACATTAGGAGAGGTGACAATTCTACATTTTCTGTAGATGATTTCCCCTTAGACACTGGCATGTGGATGTAGAGAATCTCTGTTCTGTCTTTAAATAGTCGTCAAAGCATGAACCACCCCAGCAAGATACTCACCTGAAATAGTGCATGGTGTGTGTTTCAGATCATGGAGTGTGGTGCAGACTGGGCCACAGAGTGTTTCCGCTGCTTCTCTTGCAGAGGAGCAGAAATGTTCCTCTCTTGTTCCTATTACTTCCTATAATCTGCATATTTACATTTGGTTCGAGTCCTAGGAGCACTTAGGCCATGATAAAATGACTTAATAGAGGAAGTGAAGTGGAAAGACAAGTGGTACCCTCTTCCAGACACTGAGAAGATGTGACTAATCTTTGGATTCCCACCACCAACCCTGCTTAAACAGTAAAAAGGAAAGGTAGGAAACACACAATTTAGGAATCTCCTGGTATGTTCTTACGGCAGAAGCAAGTTGGCTCTTGAAAACCACAAGGAGCATTTCTGACCCTGCAGCACTTCTTGGTTTCAGAATTGGTGGGCTAAAAAAAGTAAAAATCTAAACAATTGTTCCTGACTGCAGGTTGTGTAAGTGCTGTTCCAGCCTGTTGTGCGTGCAAATCAGTGCCCTCTTCCAGCAGTGCACTGGTTACTTCAGGTGTGGAGGTGTTGGAGACCTGTTTGGCTGTTCCGTGCATTTGACTGCATAGCAAAGGAATACATGATGCTGCAGACCAGATTCCTCCTTCTGTGTCATTAAACCAATTAGCAGCATTTGCAGGATGTTTTAAAACTGCTGGAAATAGCCTTGGCTACCTTGTCACTCCCTCATGTCTAAGTACTGCATTCTTTTCTTTGTATTTTAGCTAGGAAAATATGTAATACAGGGTTAATATCCCATTCACTGGAGTTAAAAAATTTATGTCAGATCTAAAAGACAATAATAGAGTCTGCTTTGGCAGAGTGATGTTTGAGCCTCAGTCGTCTCTTATATGCATCAAAGGAGACACTTGCATTAAATCAAGGAGCCAGGTTCTGCAATATCAAAAATGGTCAAAACTCCCTGTGAGGAATGGAAATTGCTATTATGTGTATGTGTGGGTTAAGCAGGTAAAAATGGTGTGTGTGATGTCAGCTTAATAATGTCTTTTCCGTCTCTTGGTAACTGGTGTTGTGTTTAAAAACAGGACAAATTTGGAAGCTGAGCTGCAAATGGAAGTTACTGCAGAAACACAGGATACTACACAAATGGAATTGATGCCTGAAAACTAGGCAAGAAAATTAAACTCTATAGTCTGATGGCTATAGAGCAGGTATTTGTTTATTCAGCCCCGGGATTGAGGGGGATCGCTCTGCCACAAAACTCACTCCCTCGTCTTTAGTCTGTGGTTACATTTTAAATATGATTCTGTGTAACATCATGGTTACAACATATCATTAGCATATTCATATCTACATAAAGCTATGTCGTGGTTAAAAACTTCATCATTTTTGCACATGCGTCAGTCCCTTCTGTGGTGGTCGTCAGTCTTCTGGTGGTCTTTTGATGAAGACTTTTGTAGTCTTCCTCGTGTTTGAGCTTTTTACCTTTGTCTTTAACGCGTGCTCTGTGCTCTTGTTTTTCAGTCTGTTTTTAGCGAACTTCGCAGTTTGCAAGTTCCATTAAAACTTGTTGTCTTGCTTTCTTTGCTTCCACGTTATGTTGCTTGCTCTTCTTGCACATTATCTCATTACAACACTGCTTGTGGTTAACATTTTGTTACAGGCTCACCACTTAGGTTTCAGTTGGTGTTTTTTTAACACAGTATTTCTAATTTTCTCGTTAGTAGTGGGCTAAACCCAGATGATGCTGTTTACTTTCCTTGAATCCTGTTGGATTTAACTGGCTGTCAAAGTCAAGCCTGACCGCATCTCTTTCATTGAACTTCAGGTGTGCTAGACGTCCCCAGAGTCCACAAGCACCCAGGGCTCAAGTGAGGAGGAACTGCTTGCTTAGGCACAGCTGTGTGATTTCGGGACAGGGTTTAAGCCTCATATCCATCTTCCTTGGTTTTGTGCAGTTGTAGTAGATTCATCATGGCTTCTAAAAAACAAACAACTGCTATAAACAATATTATCTTTTAAAAGACCACAGGCTGGTAATACTTTCCACTAAACAGTAAAATCCAGAGCATAGTATTGATGATAAAGGTGTCAGGGGCTCATGGAGCTCCTTCTGTGATTTAGTTTCCCTCCAACTGCCTCAACTACTGATGCATTTTGCTAATTACATCATAGATTTTCCTATTGATGAACAGAATCTGAATTAACACGGGAAGCACTAATGTTACCCTTTCACTATTATTGTTGTACAAGAAGCGGTGGCAGATGCTGGCAGTTAGCTACACAAACATTAGTATTAACGATTGGCCATTTGGAATTGGTGATAAACTGCCGGCCGCTGGAATCCTGAGCCTGAAACCAATCAGGA
>VZRM01003846.1:265643-296386 GCA_013397955.1 Grantiella picta | reverse complement strand
CTGCGAGAAGTGTATCCTCATCATCGAGAGGCAGCGGGTGATGGCCGCGCAGGTGGCGCTCCGCCGGCAGCAGGCCAACGAAAGCCTGGAGAGCCTCCTCCCGGACTCCCTGCNCCGCCCTGCGCTGGGCCGCCGAGCCGCCTCCCGCGCTCCCGGGGCCGCTCCCCAAGGCAGGTGAGGCCGGGCCGGGCACCGCGGTACCGGGGCAGGAGGGAGAGGGAGGGCCGGGCTCCCGGCGGTCGGGTCTCGGGGGAGGGGGCCAGCGAACGAGGATAGGCGAAGGCTTTCCCTTTCACCCGACGGGCTCCTTTGGAAGGGAATGGACAGGAATTCTGTCGGGTGCACTTTGTCGCTGTTAAAAAGACAGGAGCTGCACAGTGACCGGCCCGCTCCCCAGCCAGGATCGTGTCTACCGAAACTAGTGAAGGGGGCCAGCGAACGTCGCCGCTACCAGCCGGCTCCCCGACGTTCGGCTGCTGGTCCCGTTCCCCAGACCGGCCGGGAACGGGCCCATCCCGCGTGGATTACAGCCGCGTGTCCTGCATGTCTTTCTGCCGCTCCCGATCCCGCTCCCGAGCTTGAGCCGCTGTCCGGCTTCCCTCATCCCGGGCAGCGGGACCTCGTCCAGGACAAAACCTGCATAGAGAGCCTTAGAGCAAAAGCGGCGCCAGGAGCCGGAAGGCTTCTGCAGGACTATGATGACTGGGGAAAGTGGGGTGGTGGCAGGGAATGAGCGGGGCAACCCAGTCCTCCCGCACAGGTCTGTCCCTTCCGGTCACATCCGAGGCGGCTTGGGACAGGTCGGGGGTGCTGAAACCATCCCCCGCAATGGGCACCTTGTGAGTGTAATACAAGGTAATACACGCTTCTGGGGGCAATACTAACGCTCCGGAACCACTGTCCCATTCTGTCCATTGTCTGAGCAGCAGCTGGTAGTCTTCCACGATAGCGATGTTTGGTAGGCAGGCGGCTGCCAGCCCAGTGCGCTCCGCTGACAAGTCTGAAAAAATTTTACACGGTGCCCCGAGAGGGGAATGACGAACGCTGGGCGCTGTGGAGCCAGTCCGGCCACCGAGGCGTCCACCAGGACTCCGACATGGGGCTCTCTGCTCCTCCAGCGCCGGAACAGACACACACCGGGTACGAGGCAGCGGCACGGCCGAGTCCAACAGTGTGGCGGGGATGCTAGTGGTTTGGGATCCGCTTCCCCTTTTTCGACTGTTGACACCTCTTTCCTGTCCTCCGGCACCCCTGTCCCCCGCATCTCGGTCGGGTTCTGCTGGCCGCACCGTAGGGCCGGGTTTGGGAGGTATTTGCCCAAATTTCTGACTGGTTGAACCCTCTCCGCTCTCTGCACCCGTGGCGGCGCTTGGCCGGGGCCTCTTCCCTGCGTGGAGGTGGCGGGGGGTAAGACCGAGGAGGTGGAGAGAGAAGGGGAAAAAACGTGTCTTGGCTTCTTCGAGAAAATGAAAGTTCCTATCCGCCAGCACGATATAAATCTGTCGGATAGGAATGATATTAACTTGCATGCTCAACTTTCCTTCCCCCTGATATATGAACTTCCCGATTTAAAAGATTACAGTAATCACGGGAGGAGAGCGTAAATCGAATCTGATAGCAATAACTTTTGGGGAAGGTCAGGCTCAAGTGAAATGTTACCAAGCAACAGGCATTTTGTTTGCAAAATACAATCAAAGTGTATTGATGAGAAATTCTTCCTTGCCAGCCAGTCAGCACTTTCTGATAACAGCTTTACGGAGAGAAAAAACAAACAAACAAACAACAAAACATAACGGAGATCTCCATAAATCAAGGCCCTCGGCGCTGCGCCTGCCCCCATTCTCGCCCGCAGTGAGGCTGGGCCGGGGGGACTGGAGAACTCCGGGACCACCGGGAAGCCTTTCTGGTTACACAGACCTCACCTGCATGGTCCCTGGTCCCTGATTGGCACAGACGGTTTTTACCCCACTTTTTATGAACATGAGGATGCATGAGAGCAAAGCAGAAAATGGTTTCCTTAGGGGTTCCTCCTATCACCTGCCACCAGACACTGTTTAACCACACAACTTGTTTATTTCCGGCTATCCTGCGTGCTCTGAGCGGCAGGGCTTTCTCTTTCCTCTCTCCCCATTAACTACATTTAAAATCGTCATAAAAGCAGAAGATGAACCTCCTATCCACCCGGTTTCTAAAACTCACACACACCCGCTTCCACCTCGAGGACATTATTCTCATGAAAAGTTTCTTTTTCACTGAAGAGGGGATATTTTCCCATGTATGGTAAAATCAGATCCGTTTGCTTTCATTCCTGCCACAACTGGCCATTTCGGTGGGACGACTGCGATGTTCTGTTCTAGAAAGTACCCCTGTTGCATCTGCCTCTGCTAACCTGGAATGATTCCGCCTCCTGATACTGTACTAATGAACTTTCCTTGCCCACATGAATGCATGTTACAATTCTCTTCGTAGTAGTTATCAAGTCTTGTGAACAACAAAATGCTATATTCAGCCGTCTGATATTTTCAGAGCCAGCTTCTTAATGCAGCAAACCTGTCTCCGTGTTAATTTGAGAACAGTGATTAGTCTCCTACAGAGTCTTTAGACATTCGAATATAGGGAAGAAAGTCTGAAATCAAAGTAATAAAAGAAAAAACAAATAAAAAACAAAACCCCAACAACCGGGATCAAACAAGCACCCCACTCCAGACAATAAAAGTAAAAAAATCAAACCTACCAACCTAAAAATTCACCCAAAGCAAACGAATAAACCCCCACCAAAATGTAGTCTTAGCTTTTTGTGTGTTTATGCTTGTTCTCATATCAGTCTTTCCTAATAATACAAATAAGGAAACCGGCAGGTACTTTTGAGATATAAGAAAACCTGTGTTGTGAAAAGAGTTGCCCTAACAATCAAAGAACAAGCAGTTTTAACAGGAAGTCAAGCAGTAGAAAAATCGGCGGCGCGAATTTGGTTCCAAAATATTAGACCAAGTTTTCCAGACAAGTTCTTAACTTGAGGAGAAAAGCTTTTCTCTCTCATCTATTTTATTTTTATTTGGCTCCTTTACAACATTTGACTCATGATTCTTAGTATATAAATAGTGAAGGAGAATTAGCGTAAATATTGTGCCAAATTTATATCAGCTTTATTTATTAATTTGTATTTTACTGTAAATGCATTTACAGTTCTCTCACTGTTCTGTTTCAAGTGTATCTGTATTTGCACTGCATCTCTGTAGATCTGTGTTGATAACTGTCTCTGCAGGCATATTACTCCCCATCTTTTCTATCAGTAAGAAAACATTTTCCCTAGTTTTCACAGGAATCATAAACTGGATACTGGATACTTGAATGCAGGCAATTTGAAACTCCAACACACACATACACACACAGAGAAAAAACAAAACACTCCTCCCCCCACCAAAAAACCCCAAACAATCCAACCCCAGAACTACACAAGGTAACACCCTCCCAAAACAAAATTAAAAAAAAAACCAAAAACCAAAAACTCCCAAAGACAAGCAAAACAAACCCCACCAAAAAAAAAAAAAAAGACAAACCCAGCAAACATCACCACCAACAAAAATACAGCAAAAAAACCTCAAACCTCATGCATAACTAAATACAACACCCAAATCCCACAAGCGTAAAAAATATCTGAAGACGAGATTTCTTTTATGCAGCCTAGAACATCCTAATGTGAAACTGACGAGTTATGAAGAAGACAATGCTTTGGTGACGAGCAGTAGGTTGTACGTTTTAAATACAAAATTGTTTTTGTACGGGAAAATACATTTTTAATTAATACATGCATGCAATATTCCTGCTGTTCAGTACCCACATGGGTACATTTACAATGTATCTTCATAAATTTTTGTTTATTTTACGATGGCCCTTTTGTATCTTCACAAACTTTTGTTTATTTGGCAATGGCTATCCGTGACAATTTTAAACAAAAGAAAATCCCGGTTGCGGCCGTTCCCAGGAAGGGCTGGGGACAGTCCCCGGAGGGCGCCTGGTCCTCCCAAGCCCACAGCGTAACGGGGAAGCGGTGTTTCGATAGGTGAAAGGCAGCTAAAACACAGCCTAACAGCCGGGGAAGCACCGGGGGCCATCCGGGTGAGCGGCCAGCTGCCGTGCGACCGGCTCGGGCCCCGGGGTGTGACACCGAGCACCGCCCCAGCCCGGGCACGGAGCCGCCTGACACCGGCAGCCAGAAATGCTCTCAGAAAGACAGAGGGAAAAATACAACAGCCTCCATGCTCAGCCAACAGAGGGTAATTCTCCATGTGTTAATAGCAGTACTTTGATTTAAATCACCGAAATCTCGTTTTCCGAGTCTGCCCCCGTGAGTCTAACAGCCCGGTGAGATGCGCTGCTGTGACCTGAGCTGTACGAGGAGATTGTCCCTGTGCAAAAGCTAAGAGTCGGCATCTGTGCGGTCTCCTGATGACAAAGATGCAAAACTCAGTGGGATGAGTTTTCAGAATTTCAAGTTTCAGAATTTCAAAATTTGTTGAATAATTTTTAGGCAAACCTCATAAGGATATTTTTAAGAGTACAGAAAATTAAGTAAATCTGAAATATCTTGAAAATAACATTTTGTAGGGATCAGGGAATATATTAGAAATATCTTACCTGATCTGGGGGTGTTTGTTTGTTTGTGTTTTTTTCAATAAACACATATTTTCTCCCCAGTGGTATATGTTCTTATCCCATAAAGATACACTGTAAATTGGAGCATGAACGTATTCATTTCTGAAATATGTTCTCCTCGCATTCAGTCCTTTTGGTAATATTGGTCACCACAGTACAATCTATTTATGTGGAAATTAGGGCTATCATCTCCCTTCACAACCTCTCTAACTCTAGCAAGACAGGGACAAGGTAGTAAGATGTCCTCAGACTGCCCGCTAAGACTTCAATGTATAAATTGTCCATTCACCAAGATTTGTAACAAATGCATAGTGAAGGCATTAGAAGGGAAAAGTAGCTCGAGCCTCACGTTTTCTCAAATAATGGATGAGCTATGCCAATGTCTTGGCACGTCCTCAAAAGGACACGTGTGCCAGTTTGCCGTCGGCAGAAAATTCCTGTGTTCTGCTTTGGCTGCTAGGGCAAGATTGATGTGCTGAGTGTATGAGAAAGAGGAAACATACATGGCCTTCTCTGTAACACAGCACATGCAGAGTTACTGCTTCTCTTGTTTCCACTGGACAGAGAGCAAAACCAGCATAAAAACCAGTTCCCAAAATGGGTTATCCTGCTAGTAGAGTGAGATCTTTGTAACAGCATCTGTATTCCTCAGCTACTTACACACTGACCTTCCACAAATGCTCAGATTAGCAGCATCCCACAGCTCTATAGGATGGCCCATCATTTCTGCCAGGTACAGCCATCCTCATGAGGAGAACCTTCCTTTGCCGTGCTCACACTGTCAGGCTGCACTCTGCTAGGATCTCGTCTTTATTTATAGCTCCGATTGTGGTGTGCACAGTGGCTTCTCACTCAGCTCAGGCTTGTTCAGACCCTGACTTCTTTCTCTCTGATAGGTAAATTGCATTAATAGTATTTTTTCACGCTGATCTGTTAAATGCTAAACTTAGCCCACTAATGGATGAGGAGATGCCCTGCCTGTTCCTGGGGTGAGAGAAAGGCAGGAGATGGTGAGCAGTGAGGCTCAGGTGTTTGCACGCCTCCAACTTGTTCCATCTCAGTTGGGCAGGGGTGACCCATCAGTGCATTTTAGTAAATTTTTCTTGCTTCTAACAGCTGCTTTATCCAGTTGGGGTGTTTACCAGGGACTTGGAAAACCAAGCAAACAGTTGCATTGGTTTTTGCAGACAATCTTTCGCATTTGTATGTTCGAAAGCACTACCCTGTGCAGTTAAATTAGGCTTTGTCAGCTGCACCTTGGACAATAATCCTTGCCCAAGAAGCATCAATTGTGCTCCATGAGGAAAGCCAGCAGAACTGTGTTCTTGGGAAATAACCATGAACAATCTCAAGCAAGGATATTGACCCCCTTTTGCATAAGCAAGCTTTCTTGCCTTCTTTTTGCTGTCAAACAATCTTATTTCAAAGGATTCCATATGTTGGTCAGGCATTACCCAAGAATTCTGAGTGTCCATATGGAGATGCCAAGGTCAATGGGCTTGTTTTGAGCTCCATAATCAGCGCTCATCCTTCTTAGTTTAGCACACAAAAAGCAAGATACCTGGAACAATTGCTAAGAGAGACTGTGGGGTATCCATCCTTGGAATTACTTGAAACTCATCTGAGTAGGGAAATGAGCAATCTGCTCTTTGTCTAAGGCTGCTTCTTTGAAGAGGATGTTGAACCAAATGGCTTCCAGAGGTCCTCTCCAAACCAGATTTTTCTAGAATATGTGTCTGAAGGGGACAAGGCACCAGTCATGCTTAAGGATTTAGAAGAAAAACTTGTGATTCTTGCTGTGGGATGAACAAATCTCTATGGGAGGAACCAGTTTCTTCAGAGCCAGAACTGGAATACAACTGATTTATTTGAAGCCTTTTAAAATGTTCAGCCCATAATCATAATGGAGTGGTTCCATCAATGCTTTGGAGCTGCAGAGGGAATTTTTGTCTCCTAAGTGCCCTCTTTCATTTCACAGACAATGAGTTGGTGCTAGTGAGGAATTATGATGTGAAAGTGCTGAAGTTCCTCTGAGAAAGCTTGCATTTGGGTGGTGTGTTGCTGCCTTGTATCAGTTAGAAAGGACTGATACAGCATGTTCGATGCAGCAGAAAAATGACCACAGCTTCTGTGCTTGCACGTGGAAGAATGAGACAAAGTGTGCCTAGATCAGGTCACATTATCCTTTTGCAGTTTTATTCTCATGAGACATTAGAAAGATACCTTAATTTTTGCAGGATCTCTGAAAAAAACCCACTTTTTTCCCCTTAGGATCCTGGTCTGTTCACTTTAAGAAGACCGCATCCCCAGATCTCTGTAAAGCCTTTGGCTTCAGTTTTTTGCTAACTTCTCTGACTTCTCTTTGCAGACATGAATGAGGAGCGGTTGGGTGATGCGAGTGGAACAGACAATGCCGAGAGTTACAGTGACAAAGACACAGACCAAAGGAGTTCCCCAGACATGACTAAAGCCAAAAGTTGTTTCAATCCAGAAAGCCCTGAAATTGTTTCAGTGGATGAGGTTGGTTTTGCAGTTCAGAAAAATGGTGGGAGCACAGAGAACCGTCCAGACAGCCCCAAATACCACCCAGAGCAGAACCACCTCCTAATAGAAGGTCCTTCTGGGACAGTTTCTTTACCATTCAGTTTGAAAGCAAACAGGCCCCCACTTGAAGTCTTGAAAAAGATCTTCCCTAACCAAAAACCAACTGTGCTAGAGTTGATCCTGAAGGGGTGTGGTGGTGATCTGGTGAGTGCTGTAGAGGTTCTCCTGTCCAGCCGGTCTTCAGTGGTCAGTGGAGAGAGAACTCCCGCAGAATCTGATGGTCTTGTTTTGCCTTCCAATGGGCATATTTTTGAACACACATTGAGTTCCTATCCAATTTCATCTTCCAAATGGTCTGTGGGCTCAGCATTTAGGGTTCCTGATACCCTGAGGTTCTCTGCTGATTCCAGTAATGTTGTGCCAAATCCTCTGGCTGTACCTTTGCAGCACCCTTTCCCTCAACCACCACGCTATCCCTTGATGCTGAGGAACACTTTGGCAAGAAACCAGTCCAGCCCGTTCCTGCCCAACGATGTGACCCTGTGGAACACCATGACACTGCAGCAGCAGTACCAGTTGCGGTCCCAGTATGTCAGTCCTTTCTCTAGCAACTCAGCCAGTGTTTTCCGAAGCTCACCTGTCCTTCCTTCCCGCTCGGCAGAAGATCCTAGGATCTCAATTCCTGATGATGGGTGTCCTATTGTGTCTAAGCAACCAATTTACACAGAAGATGAATATGAGGAAAGGTCTGATTCTTCAGACTCAAGAATACTCAACACATCTTCTTAGACCAACATTTGACATGTGACAGCTAAGCGATACTCACAGTGCAGCTGAACTACTGGCCCCTGAGAGGGACACATATTCTATGAAATTCTTGCAATTGTATTAAAAAGTGACTTTGCTTGATATTGTACTATAGCAATAAAGACGTAACTTATTTAATTTCTTGCACTTCACTGGATAATGCCAAATAGCAATACTCTGGCTTTAGTGCTGAGTGTGTGTTACAAAGGAGGACTTTACAGCTACCAGTTATGGGACTCTAGAAGACTCATAATGGAAACAGAAGCCCAAGGTCTACTTTGTTTCTTAACTCAGAAAAATGGGGATGTTAAACTAGAATACTTGAATGCTGTTTTATAAGAGAGAACTCCTCAGGACATAAGGAATCAAGCAAACATAGTTCAATTGCAAATGGACTAAAACTAGGACCTTATAATCTTACGCCAGTGATCATTCTTGCAGTGGAAGAAAAGGCAGAAGAAAGAAATACACACATGCAACTACATGAGCTGCTTCTGTGCCGTTTGAGCTTGGACACATTTCAGAAAAATATTATTAAGAGTTATTCTTTTCCCATGACTAGGTCGAAATATGTAATGTCAATGTAAAACCAATTACAGCTGTGAATTGCATGAAGTGTGTTGTGAAATGAACACCAGATTAAGCATTGTCAGGTTAATGTAGCATGCTAAGGACTCTAGAAAAATAAACTAAGATGATGATCTTGGTTTATGTCATTTATACTGGGCAAATAACATTCTGAAGATAGAGAGCTGATTAGTCCTCAGCCGGGGTTAAAATGTCCAGCTCCATCAACTGCAGTCAGGGGAAGCCTCTTTTTCCAAGTCCAGGTTTTGCTTCCCTGCCTTGTAACTTGCAACTGAGATTAGGCAAAAGTTGTCATCAGCAAAGCTGAGGTCTCTTATATTTGTACTGCAGACACCTCTAAGCTCACCTGAGTATAGCAGAGCTTGCTACAATCACAGAAAGCAGAAAACAAAAGGCTCTCCCAATGCTTCAGAAGCATCTTTTTTTCCTATACTGTAGAAGTAGAAAAATAAGGAAATAGGATGTAATAGCAGGCATTTCTTTAAAATAATGTTTAGCCAAATGGCAACTTCCCTAAATCTAGAAAAGTAATGGTTTGAACAATTTATTGCATGATTGCATGCATTGATTACACTGCATATCTTATGTGTGTCTGAGTAACATTAGGAATTGCTTCTTATGAGGAATGCCACTAAGTTTAATGTCCACTTAGAAGTTTGTTAAGGTTTTAGTGTTATTTTTTTCAACTGTTCACAAGTGACTGCAAATGCTTGACAATTGACTTTTACAAAACACACCTCTGAATGCAGATGAAATGACTGTCTGGTCTTTTAGGTGTATGGATTAGTCCCACACCTCAAAAAAAAGCTGAGGTCACCCTGGACTGTGAAGCAGATGGGCTTTAAAACTGTTATATAGATGTATCAGGCATGTTATCTGGTGTCATTGTTGATATGAATGCCTGTGTTCTCATTTGGCATTTCATGTTCTGTAAATCTTGTACACACAGTGAATCTTTCATTTTATGAAGGTACTGAATACGCACAAAAAGGAGAATAAAATAATGACTTTATTTTCCTTAGGGGATAAATTAACTGAAAGATACCTTTTCTTGCATAACTTTCCAACCTGTTCAAAAAAGCATTTTATTAGATATGCTACAGAACAAAGACATAAAAGCAGAGGAAGGGAGGAAAAAAATTCCTTTGTGGAAGTGTAAATGTGCAAGCATCTGGAGTTTTCCTAAATGCAGAGTTTCAGTTGTGTACTGACAGATCTGCCTGCATTCACATGGCACTTGTATACAAATTCATCTTACAGCCACCCCAGAGAGAAAAGTAATATGTAAAATACATCTTGCAAACAGAAAGGCAGGAGGTAGTGAAACACTGTGCTCCAACACCATAGAGAAATTAAGAGTCAAGGGCTAGATAAGAGCAGATAGGCCCAGGAGCTCTAGTTTTGAGCGGATTTCCTTCCTGCAGAAACCTTAGGCATGCCTGTACACGGAATGAAATCTCAGCTGAGGTTTTTTTTGTTTGTTTTGCTTGTTTGTTTGTGTTTGCTTTGCTACAGAGGTTGAATCATCTTCAGCAGAAAGACCAAACAGTGGTACCTGCAACAGCGCATACCCTCTGTGCTCTGCATGTTTTCAGAGAGCAGAATTTTGGCATCTTGGAACTGGGACACATCTTTCAAAGAAAGGGGACCCTTGGCTAGCATGGAATGAACTATTCTCACACTTGTGAAAAATGGAGATTTGACAGTATGGTTTTTCTAATTGTATCTTTTGTGACAAGTGGTTTTCTGAAAAAGGAAACAAGTTAAAATAATCCTTGACTATGGTGTCATAAAATTGACCAATACTTCTTTTTCTTAAATAAAGCAAACATATATCTGTTCAAAATAAGAAATGCAAAATTTCATGTCGAACAATATTTTTGTTTGACCACACAATATTTTAGCTACCTAGACGATTAATTTAAAAAAAAAAAAAAAAAAACGTGTCGGCCTCCAATAATATCTTTGAGAAATTGCTTTGTTTATCCCGTTGTATTGTCCAGGCGGGCACGACGGGCAGTTACAATTTTTAAGGATATCTTGGCATGCTGGCAGGAACCTTTTCTGCCCACACGATGTTGGCGCCCTGTTCCTCAGAGCTTTGCCATGCTGGTGGGAGCTGCCCGCCCCAACGATGGCCCCCTCCCAGCAAGGGCCGCCGCGGGCCGAGGGAGCCCTTTTTGCCGGAGCCCCGTGTGCCCCACCCTCCCCAGAGCTGCGGTGCCCAGCGTGGCCCGGGCCGTGCTCTCCCCGAGCTCGGTGACAGCCATGTCACCGCAGCTGGCGCAGCGGGCCTGCTCCCGGGCCTGCGGAGCGCCCGCCACGGCGCAGCGCCCTGCCATCCCCACGGCCGCGGGGCCAGGGAGGAGGCCTGCCGGGGCAGTGCCTAAAACTTGCGTTTCCCAGCTCCATCTTGTGGCAAACAAGGGTATCTCCTTGTCGGAGCAAGTAGTTTGTGCTGAGGGAGAGAGAGAGGACGTAGGGGCTGAAGCTGGGAGCGTGGATGCTGAGAAGCCCCCGAGGAAAAAATTCAAGCATCAAGTAAGATGGCTTGAGCCTGGCGAGGTCTCTGCTGGATGTCAGAATCCAACGGGTTGTTGGGGTTTTTTAAAGGGGTTTTTTTTAGGTCGTTTTTGGGTGCTAAAGCAGCTGTGGCTTTCTTGGAGCAAGAGACCTTCAGCCTGGTGCCCTCTGCACAGCCCCTGCTCCTGTCTGAGCAGCCGCTCAGGAGCCTCTTTGGGGTGCCCCAGAACTGCTTTTTCTCCTGTCACAGAGGTGATTTCACTGTCAACTCTCTGGGCAATGCCACAAGAATCTCTCTCTGCTCGCAGCTCTGCATGTCCAGGTCTCAGACCCACCAGACACCAGTGCAGTGGGCTCTGCAGAGGCTGGCTGTTTCCCCAGAGGCACATTGCCAAATCCCTGCTGGCTGACCTCTAGCTGTGACAAGGTGGTTAAGGCCAACAGTGATGTAAATCATAACAACAATAATTTCTCACACAAAGGAATGCCATGGAGAGCCCTAATGTGATGGTACCTCCCACACCTGCAGATAAGGCAATAGTCAGAGGGACAGCAGGGGTGAGCACAGCACAGTGGGGATGTCCTGTGTCAAACTATCCCATGCCTTGTCCTTGCTGGTGTTGTGCTGCTTCCCCGGGGCTCCCCGACTTGTGCTCCTTATGGGTCTCATAGGCCACCTCTGCAATATTTGTTGTATGCTTGGTGAACAGGCTCACCTCACATTTGTGCTGACATCTTTGAAAAATGACTTTGATTCTCTCAGTATACTGTTTCAGTGATTCATTCTTTATGTGCATTTACTCAGCGGACATGAGTGGGGAAATAAGATTGATGCTAAATTTATATGTTAATTTTAATATTGAAGCTATCCTGTATTTGAAGAATAAGATCAATTCTTCAATTTCATTTCTTACGTGATATTGCATATTGTCATTACTGGAAAATAAAATTATTTCTGAATGCATACTATCTAAACTTCAATTTTAGTGGACATTTAACTCCAACGCATCATTCTTTTCTCTTTCCTATAAAAACTAACTTAATACAGTATTTAACATTCTCACACTAGTCTGCCACAGGAAGATAACAAAGACAAGCCTTTTTACCCTAAATGGTGTTTCGTTAGTGTGCTCCCTGCAGCATTTCTGCACTGTCCCAGATTTCATGCATGACTCAGTGTTGCATTCTTGCTACAGCAGGAGCCTTGGTTAATAGTTGTGTCCCTCACTAGAGATAAATTTCATTAATTTTCACATTAGCAGCAGTGCTTGAAAGCCATAGCCACAGCTATTCACCGAGCCTGTACAGCAGCTGAACCCTGACGTGATGTGGAGGATCCACTCCTTAGATCACTAGCAGGAGGCAGATCTTGTAGAGGATGGATACAGAGAATAGTATGTATAGAAAGATTCGGCCTCTACAGAGGGAGAAGCACTTCAGAGGCCTGCTGCCTGAGACCAAGCTCTCCTGAAACTGCAACAGAAAGAAAATATTTGCAGCAGCTTAAGAGTGTGGTTTTATCTCTTTGTGTACTTTATCTCTTTGCAAGCTCTACATCCTTGCTCTGCCCTAAAACCTGAGGAGAAATTTCCCCTCTCCATGAAATAAAGGTGACTGCTACAAGGATTTAACTGTTTTTATCTGAAAATGCTCAAAGAATTTAAGTGCTCTGTAAATAATAGTAGAACATAGTGTTTACCAGAGCATGTATGGTAAGATTTTGTTTCTAACTTTTCTCTCTGGGAGAGAGGCTATAGTTTTCAATGGCTGAACTGTGACTGCCTTCAGCAAGACAGTTCCCCTGAAAACCTCAGGATTATTCTGAGATAGCCCTGAGCAAACATAAAATGGCTAAAGGTGTGAGACCTAAGGTAAACAGTGCTTGAGTTCTTTCCTCCTTCCTCTTCTGAAGCTTATGGACTTCCTACATTCCAACTTTCTCCTCTGTAACACCTAGATAAAACCAGAAATCTTGTGATAAAATTGTAATAATTTCCCTTTCCCCCCCCCTTAAAGGCAGTAAATACATGGTTCAGCAAAAGGTTGAGGAACAGTAAGAAAGCAGAATTTAGGACACAATGAAATCTATTAATTCTTCCAGGACTTGTGTGGCTCAGGGAGCTGTGCAGGCTGACGAGGAGCTAGTCTCCCCTGCTCTCTCTGGGGAAGGTGAGCACATTCTGGCACTTTGGCCAGCAATAAGGTCACAGCTTGGGGGCTGCAGCCCCTCGGGAGTGGGCAGAAATCACAGGAGAAAGGCAGCGTGAAGCAAGTAGTGTGGCAGCAGCATGGTTGGGAAGGTGCTTGTGGTAACTGATAGAAGCTTTCCTGCTTCATGGCATGCAGCAAAGCTCAAAGCCATTTTGGAAATATCATTCTTTGGAGCCTAGTCCCTCTGCACATTGCTGGCATCCCTTCTTGCTGTGGTGAGTATAAACTGGGAAGAGTGAGAGAGACAATTCACCATATACAGAAAAACATAAAGGAGACACTGAAATACCCAGCAATACAATGAAACATACTTCCATGCTGCTTGTCAAATCTAGATGTTCTAATCACTTATAAGAGTTAAATGACTCCTGTACAAGGGATGCAGAAGCAATCCTGACAAGCTATTTTACCTGAGGGAGTGCTGTCATAAAAATTTAGGTTTTTCTGCCTCTACATATTAATCTCTTGACTCATTCACTAGGAACAAGCTCCTGGAGGGTGCTTACAGCTGTTCACATTGCACAGCTAGCAGCTTCCCTGAGAACAGGAATCGGTTTGCTCTCACCTTGAATGTATCTTTTTCTCTAATAAAATAAGGACAATGCCTAATGTCTGGTACAGCTATGTATTCTATGCATGAAAAAGCAACACATTCTCAGAGAAACATCCCTAAACTACAGAAGATTATTCTACATGTCTCCATCCTTATTGCAAAACCCTTTTCAGGAGACTTTTATACCCTTCATAGATTTGCCCCAACTCACAGCCCAGTTATTACATTTTAGACCATGTGGCTTAGTCACTAGTACAGTTATGGTCAGCTATGTGTAAGTTACGAATTTTCCTCCTTGGTCTTTCTCTTGTAATTTCTTTTTTCTAATAATTTGCAGAGATAAAAACAAAAGGAAATTTGGCCGCACATACTTTGCTTCTTTTATCTCCATTGCTAAATAATTAGTTATCAGGAAAATGGTGATATGAGGGAGAAGTTAATTAATTTTGAATTTTTCTAAAAAATATAACAAAACAAAAGTGGTAAGTTTTCTAAAGCTCCAAAGGGAAGAGAGCATTAGCTCCACTTACCCACACCTATCTCCATTTGCTATTCTCACCTATGTTGGTGAGCACAGTACCAGCATAAATTCCTACCGTCCTTGCAAACAAATGGGAATTGGACTGGGTTTGGGGTTGCTTTGCAGAGCTTTGAAACACATGAAGAAGGATGGAGGGAGGGAGGGAGGGAGGGAGGGAAAGAATAATTTCTGACCTTCAATGGCTTCTGGGGAGTGGATCTTTCCCAGGCCCAAGCCTGAGCTATCAGAGTTTATGCCCACATTGCTGTTGCCTTGAAGAGGGAACAAAGTGATCTATACCAGAGTCAGTGCTGAAAGGAGCTGGTCTCCCTGTGCTGTGCTCATGCCTCCCTCCTCTCTCAGAAAGCTCACCGAGTGAAGTTTTAGCAGACTTGCATGGTGTATATATGTGAAAAGCTATGACAAATTCCCAGGTGACTGCTTTATTTTCTAATACAGAAAAACTCAAGCAAACACCCTGCTGGTTGAATTATTGTTTGACATTCATTTATTTCCTGATTTGGCCATCACTGCTCTCCGTTATTTCAACATTTTTTCATTTTTTTCTGTTCTCTTGTTCTGGCAATAGGAGAAATAACTGTTATGGTGGGTGTGGTGAGAGGCAGAAGGCAGAACAATCACCACTGTCCTGCTTGTAGTGGCTCCAGTCTGATTCCTCATCTCCTTTGCAGCACCACTCCTCCAGTGGTTTTGCACACTTTCTGAGGCCTGAAAGTGCGGTCAGCTAGTTACTGTGGTCTGATTTTAATTCATCTGCAGAGGATTAAAATTGCTGCCTGAAAGAACTCAAATTGGTTTTTTTTTTCACCAGTAGCCCAAATAATCACTGATGCTGAAGAACTGGTGACTGCAGTCATTCAGCCCAGGGTTCCCTTCTCCTCCTTAAGTTGGAAAAATACAAGTTCAGGCAAAAATGTGAACTGTGCATACAAGATAACTGAGAGTTCCTCGGGAAATAAGTTATATTTTTCCCTTCCAAATGTCTGGAATTGCAACTGTATTTGAATTCATCCCTGAGTTGATTAGAGGGGAAAAAGTCAGTTGCAAATGACTGCAACATATACTACTCAGCCATGTAATATATATTGTTAAAACAAATACCTAAAGTAAATGCTGTCTTGTACAACATGACCTGGACATCAAAAGCATGGCCTTGTCTTCACATAAAATAAGGCGGTCTGGCCGTATTTCAGCCAAACACTGGGTGGATTTGTAAGGGCTAAGGAGTGGTAGCTGACTTGGGATGGGAAGAAAAGAGAGCTCGGCTCTGTGACACGGTCCTCCTTCCCTCTAGCCGATGGCCCCACCTAGTGACAGCGCGGTCACAGCGCGGTCACAGCGCGGGCGCACCCCCGCCAGGAATGGCCCTACTGCTGCGGGACCTTGTGGCTGGATAATGTTACAGCCGGAGGATGTTCTGAAGGGATGAAGTCATGGCTGGATGGCGTTACGACTGGGTGATGACGATGCGGCCACAGGACGTTGCAGCCAGATGATGTTACGGCTGGATGATGTTATGGCCACATGACAATATGACCGGATGACGTCGTGGCTGGATGACGTTACGACTGGGTGATGTGTTAACGGCCACAGGATGTTATGGCCACATGAGGTTATGGCCAGATGGCACTATGGCTGGATGACGTTATGGCTGGATGATATTATGGCCGGATGACATTGTGGCCATGTGACATTTTGGCCAGATGACATTGTGGGTGGATGATGATGTTATAGCTGGGTAACGTTATAATAAAGAGGGATGGGTCTGTCCCTCTGTAATGCTGTGTGGCTCTGGCAGCTCAGCCAGAGGTCCATTTGAGGTCTGCTTTGGGGATCAGCTCAGTGTGGCTACGACTCGGTGGCAGGGTGAGGGTCACCAGGGCTCCCTCTGCCTTGGATCTGTTTTTTCCAACCTGAAGACAAGACACAGGCACCATGGCAGGCACCAGCTTCTCTGCAGCCTCTGCCCACTCTCAGGCAGCACGGAGCTCCCACAATGGAATGGAAGAGCCAACACATTCCCATATGTCTTGCATGCATATTCATGCACACAAACAGCTTCTCTTAGAATTCCTCACTCACAAAAAGTCAAAGATGTCAAACATACTTCATTTATCCTATTTGACCATGGAATTGGGCCTAACAAATAAAGGAGGAATGCTTGAGAAAGCTTGTCATGGTTTAAACCCAGCTGCCAATTTAGTAGCATGCAGGCACTTGCTCAGCCTTCTGGATAGGAAGGAGAACCAGTTAAAAAAGTGAACCTTGAGTGTTGAGATAAGAACACTAGAAAAATTCAAACTAAACTAAACTAAACTATAATATAATACCATCACTACTAACAATAATGCTGGTAAAAACAATAATAACAGCTGTAATGGAAAAGAGAGGGGGAGAGAGGAATAAAACTGAAGAGAAAAAGTGATGCATAGTACAGCTGCTCACCACCCACCGACCAACACCCAACCTGTACCCTGTGATCAGCTCCTCCTGGACAGCTGTCCCCCATTTATATACTGAACATGAAGTTGTTCTATGGTATGGAATAGCCCCTTGGCCACCTGGAATATCGCCTTGGGTCACCTGTCCCAGCTATGCTGCCTCCTATATTCTTGTGTCCCTGCTTGTTGGTGGAGCACAGGAATCTGAAAGTGAGCAATAAAAAAAACATGAGTGTGTTACCATTATTCTCATACTAAATCCAAAGCAGAGCACTGTACCAGCTCCTGGGAAGAAAATTAACTCTCTCCCAGCTGGAACTAGGACAAAGCCATATGACAAACCTTTGGTTCGCCTAGTGTATCAAGGTTTCAAGATATTTAATATTGCCCTTCTCCTTTATCATTCAAGAAATGTATTCTTTTCCTTGGTACACAAAAAAATGCTACATTTTCCTTGCTACTAGGCAGCTGAATGTTGTCAGTGGGATAAGGTTAATTAGTGTTTGACCAGTCCAGAGATGTCTGGCAATGTCAATGAATATGAAGGTGATGTGTATACCCTTTCAACTGAGATTGTCTGTGCCGGACCGCTGGCTGCTATCTTCTTTTTGATATGAAGATTTAAACCTTTTCCCAGTTACCTCTGTCTTGGACATTTCAAGCCTCTTTTTTGCTACTTATTATCTTGATCTCTCTTCGTTATAGTCCATACTAGATTATTTCAGTGTGCTATATCAGAAGATGACCTGTAAGTGTGCCTGGAAAGTGGGACTAATGCCAGATGCAGCAGTTTGTTTCACATTCTCAAATGACAAACATTTTGTAGTCAAAACAAAGTGCCTGTGGTAATGCCTAGTGTATCTACTGAAAGCAATATTTACCCAGGCTATCTTTTCCTCTATGCCAAACAGTCCCTATTATGTCCCTGCCTGTGAAATAATCCTCCTGATAGACTTGAATTTCATTCCCTTTGCCTTAAAAATATCTTAACTGTCTTGCTATTTGACAATGTTAAGGTCTCAATTCTGAATGAGGGACAGGTTGTTTGGGCTTGATGTGCTGGTGGGATGTTTCCTAGTTTGTGAAATGCTACTTTTTCTGTTTTCTCTTCTGTTTTCTTTTCTGTACGTAGGCAAAGTACCAGCTTAGGAAAGCCAACCTCCCTACTTGCTATTTCTGATAACACAGCTGAATACTTTAGTATGAAACAGTAAGTCATGCCCTCTGTATAAACTAGAAGTTATATTTAGAAATAGGTATGTATTAATACAAGTTTTACAAATCCAGTTTAGGCACTGCTCCTCTTGGTTGTGGATTTTTGATGCTAGGTGTGCCTGGGCTTAAATATCATGCTGAATGCCTTGTTTGTGCAGCAGCAAATGCAGTCATGTTATCCACGAGTTAGAACACAATCAGGACCTTGGGCTTTGGCATATCCAGTGTATTCTCCTGGTAAAAATGAGCCAGCAGGCAATGGAGGAATTCCCAGTGGAAGACAAGTAATTACAAATTTGGACTAAAGCTCTCAGAAAAGAAACAGCCAGGAAATAACCCGGACTCCATCATCCTTTCCCCCTCCCAAATTATAGTATCTAGTGAAGTAGAATATAAGAAAAATGTGTGGCATTCAGCTATAGCGAGTCCAGAGAGGGTCACGAAGATGATTACAGTGAAGGAGCACTTTTCGTACAAGGAAAGTATGAGAGAATCTGGGTTATTCAGCCTGGAAGAGAGAAGGCTTCCGGGTGACTTGCTGCCTTTGGTACCTGAAGGGAGCCTACAGGAAACATGGAGAGAGACTTTTCACAAGAGCGTTTAGTGACAGGACAAGGGGCAATTGATTCAAACTGAAAGAAGGTTGATTTAGATTAGATATTAGGAAAAATTTTTTACTGCGAGGGTGTTGAAGCAGTGGAACAGGTTGCCCAGAGAAGTTGTGGATATCGTGTCCCTGGAAGTGTTCAAAGGCAGGTTGGATGGGACTCTGGGCAACCTGGTCAAGTGCAAAGTGTCCCTGTCCACAGCAGAGGGATTGGAACTACATGATCTTTAAAGTCCCCTTCCAAACCAAAGCATTCTGTGATTCTATGGTTCCATATACTGTACTTTTAACTATCTCTGTGTGTGGAATATGTGTAGGGAGTGGCTTGTCAGGAGGCAGGGAGTTGTGGAAACAGTAGGTCACCAACATTTCTTGTACATCTCTCTCTCTAGCTAAGCCCTTCACTTCAACAGCATAGGAATTTCCCCTTGCCATTACTTTTCTGCTAATTCCCATTGTTACTCTAGTTGTTTGGAAAAAAAACCCAAAACAACAACTTTTTGGCCAGTTCAGTAACTTTCCTGCAATATGGGGAGAATATGCATTGGGACATTTTTCCTGCATTGATGCAATTAATATCATGCACTTTTGACAAATATTTAGTGTTGGGAGAGAGGGCAGTAATGTCTAGTACTTGTCTTCTAATTTGCTCTGGGTCTTGTGCTTTATGCTTAGGAAGTAGGCAGTACAAGAAACTCACATTGGTCTGTTCTGCCCTTGCTGCCATTGTGAACCTTTTCTTGTGTGGATGCTCAGGCCACAGGTATTTTGTGAGACAGTTTCTGTGGCCTGGTTGCTTGTCTCCAATGTGCAAGATTTTGGAAAGTAGTTAGTTTTATAAATAGATTTATTTTCTAAACTTGTATTTGGTTCCTTCTCAGTAGAGCCAACCAGTGCTTTTTTTGCATAGAGATACCTTGCTTTGGTTTGTTTTGAGTTTGAATAGGATCTTCATTTTACTTGATGACTGCTTTGCTTTATGTTTGCATCATTCTGAGGTCTTTGGCTGACCCAGAGACCCATTAAGGGTATGTTTAATAAAATAGCATTTCAATACAGTGAAGTGAATTCACTATGTAACACTTTTCACTGGTGCACATAAAATGAAGGCAAAAGCAAGGATAGTAATACCTTGGATGTGGCCTCAAGTGAATTTCCTTATGGACTTCGCTGCTGAGTGGTATTTTCTGATTTTTCCATTAACAATAACAGTTTTTGGAACACATCCTCTTTCTCATTCAGTAGTGATATTGAGCTAACATACAAGAGAGAGTGAAGTTTATGTTACCAAAACTCATTCCTTGAGATGAGTGTCAGTAGGTTAATATCATTATAGGGATTTTGTGGAGAACTCTAGTGTAGATTGTTTTACCACAAAAAGCTTTTCTCAAAATACTCCTTCATGCTGCCTAAAGTATCTATGTTCACATAAAATAAATCCCCTCACCTGTGAATAAAATACTTTCTCCATAAAACGTGGCCTGTTCTCATACTGTCTTTCCTGTGCCCTGATTCCTGACTCTGTGACTCCCCTATAATAAAGCTGCGGCTTTAATAATGCTCAAGGTACCTCAAAAGGATAGTGCTGTGTTTATGACTGAGCATGGTTTGCATTGGTAAAAGTTCTGATTCTTCGTCATGGGCAACTGAAAATAAAACACTGGAAAATGTAATAAACAGATGTTCTGCTTGCCACAGCAGTTCCCAAGTGCTGCAGTATTTATATCCCAGAACTGTCCCTTTCTTCATATGATCAAGGCTCTTGTTTTATTAGAGATGTGCCAAGGCATAAAGCTCATTTCAGCCTCTTTAGCTGTGTCTGTTACCTTTACATGTGAGAAGCAGGAAATGACTACAGAGCACAACGTTCTGCAGAGGATTATGATTGGACTTGCCTGGTTTTGTTTTGGCATTGCTTGGAGGCTGCTGTAAAGTTTTAAGATTGCAGTGTGTAAGGTTCAATGCAGAATGCAAGTTATTAAATTTGCACTCCTAATATCCTAATATTACAGAGCTGAAGGATCATTTGCCCAACTGCAAGAATGGCTTTCCCTGGGGGCAAGTTGTGAGATGTGATTGTCATCCTCCTGATTTTGATCATTCTTGTCTGATGTACTAAGAGGTGGCAAAAAGATCTGCAGTGCTCAAGTGCCTTGCCACATGCTGATCTGGCTTCTCCTTAACAATAACAAATTAGTCATTTATACCAGCACATCTGGCTTGTCCTTGGTGTGTTATTTGTTGCTCAGATGCTGACATGGTCTGAAAGCTGAATGGTAGACAAGCTGTGATGACATACTCTATACTGTAGGATGTGACACAGTCCTGAAAAATATACCTTTAGATGCTGTTGTTTTTTGATTATTTTGAATTGCCTCTTAGCTCTGTAGTTGTGGACAGCAGCACTGCCAGCACTCCTTTTATTCACCAAAAAAAAAAAAAAAAAAAAAATCAGAGGAGTCCTCTAGAGAATGGTTGCACCAAAACATGGTTAAAATGATATACAGAAATATTAGTGTATTGGAAATGTTTTTGCACCCACCAAGATACAGAGGCCAGCTTTAGCTTTCCAGTTAGTGTAGCTTTTCTTTTTGACTGCTGGTAAGGCAAGATCACCAAGATCAGGACAGTTTCACATGGTAATTGAAAATGTGCTGGCCTCACTAGGCCACATATTCTAATCTGTAGAGAATTAAACACAGAAGAAAGTGGCTTTGTCTAAAGATTGGAATATGTGGCCAGGAAGACATAAACAAATCCTGTTCATGGATATGAATAATTAACTTAAATTCTCTCAGTCGGATTACACAGACATAACTGACTATAAAATCATAGTCTGTAGAGTGAAAATAATTCAATGACCGTCTAGAAGTTGTTTTGATGCTTCTGTTCTGATTGTAATAATCCATTTTGGTTCATACGTCAGGGGTTTGCAACAAATATGCTTTAACACACAAAGCCAACTCAGCTCATTACAACTACTACTGTTCTCAGGCTTAGCTGCACAAGTCACTGGCTTCAAGCTCCTGTCAGTCATGCCGAGAAACAAATGAGAAATATCAGACCAGCATCAGGTCCATGACTCTACCAGAGCCCACTCTGCTAATTATTAATTGCTATCCACTGTAACTGGAATGAGGAAAGGTAATCCCATGCATACATTGAGAACACAAAGTTGTTTTAGGACATTTGCCAAAATCAGCACTACAGAATGGCTCCAAAATTGTTAGCTACTGATTGATTTGCTAGAAGGTGAAGATGTCTTTTTTCTTTTTAGGTTTATATTGCCATACTTGTGGATTTCTATGGTGGAATTTTTAATATTAGTAGTAAGAAAACAAATATTAGCCTGTCAGTCCAGGTTTGAGGTGAGGAAGATTGGGACAGTGAGTAAAGGTGTGTGTAAGGATGACCACTGTTCCTGAGACTCCAGAGTTTGCTATGTAGTGAGAAAGAACGACTGCATGAAAAGAGGAAATAGAACTGCTGTTATCTTTTAGAGGTCACAGTGCTTCTTTGGAAGAATTACCTGGGACAAGTGACCTTCTCCCATACTACTGAAGGGCAGGAAGCTTCACAGAATTTCTTCAGGGAGACACATCATCAGGGAGCAGAGCTGAGGGTTTTATGCTATTTGGTGCATAGAAGGATCATTTTGTTTGATTTGGCTATGGAAAAATTGTATTCAGCATCTCTTGCTACCATTTTTCCTTAGCTCTTTGTGAGGTCTGAGTCTCTTTTGGAATTTTGTCCCCTCCATGCTGATTTGCACCTCCAGAATGCAGAGAGGAAAGTTTTCTTGCTGGCTGGTATGCTGGTATGGTGGCATTTCTTGGGGAGAGAGGGCTGTCAGGGCCAGGGGAAGGAAACAGCCCTGTCTATTCCTCTGCCCTCTCTTCTGTGGAGGAATTGCACTAAGAGGTGTGTCTTACCCACTTCACACCAATATCTTGGCTCCTATCCTCTCTACCAGATAAGCTGCAGAGAGAAAATGTCTGCTTGTCCAGGCTGGTGCTTCTCCATCTCCCACTCCCTTGAGAGATGCTTTGGAGAAACCTTTGATGTGGGATTCCCAGTGTGACCCTGGGCTGGGCTGGAGCATCCTCCGGCGGGACCTGAATGTTGGGCGGGTGCTCCCAACAGCCCCTATCAGGAATGAATTAGAATGTTTCATTCTTGTAAGTGATACTTTTTAAAGTAAACATCCCTCGGTTCCTGTGATGTGTAACTAATGGAGTGCTAAACTCTCAGGGCTGGTTTAAGACTCAGAAAATACATGTGTTGCCAATCCATCATGTTCCTCATACTAATTAACATAGCAGGGACACAATAAAGCCCCAGAACCTGCACGCATTACCCAGCTCACATTACCACTCTATAACAGTCTCTCTATTGACCTAACAAAAGTACACATTGGAAAAACGAGACACGGTCTTTTCTGACTCAGCTAGACCTATTCAGCCAAAGAAGAGAGCTGAGGACTCTAATTTATTATTGTCCATTATTATTCTGGTATATCATGGAACAGAGTTCTCAAATAATGTACAATGACTTTTGTACCTTTGTTAGTATCTGTGTGTGTTACCTGCTGCTAGGCAGGCAGCCTTAACACATAACACAGGCAGAGTGGCTACTGACTTGCGATGTCCCTGTGTATGGAGGAGGCACATTCTGCTCCTGCACAAATGAAAATAAGATCTTACTTGTTGATTTACATCCACATTATTTGCAGTTCAGTTGCAGTGAAAATCTTATTGTTCTTAAAC
Source organism: Grantiella picta (assembly GCA_013397955.1). Classification (NCBI taxonomy): domain Eukaryota; kingdom Metazoa; phylum Chordata; class Aves; order Passeriformes; family Meliphagidae; genus Grantiella; species Grantiella picta. The sequence continues at coordinate 272,934 of VZRM01003846.1, read as the reverse complement.
CTTTCCTAGTATGATTGTCCCAGGCTTAAAANGGGGGGAAGAGAGGTAAAAATTTGGTTAAAATTCATTCTTGACTAGAAAAACATTTATTTCTAGGTCCCAGGAATTTTTTTTTTCTTGTACTGAGAGACAGTCACGTTCCTGCAATCCCCTGCAATATGGTCCTTTTAACGTATGATAATTCCACTGATTTTAAGAGTTGCATGAAGTACAGCCAAAGATAAGCCGGAAGGAATCTGGACAGCAAGAGGTTATCACATTTATGTTGCAGTTATCCCTAAGTGGATGCAACCTGGCTTTGAGGAAGTTGTGGGTAAGCTGCCGTTTACTTCCACAATTTCATGGTGAGGATTTTATGGTGCCTCTGTCTGAATGAAGTAGAGTTTGCTCACCAGCACTTGAGGCTAGGGTGTATCTCCTGTTATTGCACATCATTTGGTGGGCTGATTATAGATAACATTGGTTTTATCATTATGGCATTAAAATCTGGTGTGTTGTTGGAGTGATGCCTCATTTTGCAAGTAAGTACACCACTACAAAAAACTTGGGCCTTGGACACATTATCACATGTTCTTACTTATTAGTAAAAATTTTAGACGATTAATTTTTTTTCCTGAACCAGGTATTTGTATGTATCTTGTGATCATAAATGTGTTTGAAAGACTTTTCTCATCACTATTTAGAAAAGGGAGCTACTAATTTGTAGGTATATATCCTCCAAATTGTGTACCATTCAGGACTCTAGTATGTGGTTAAACCAGATGGTATCAACTGGATGGAAATTCTGGCTGACGTGCTGGTGTTTCTGTGCCGCTGTCCAGCAGAGGATGAATAACGTCCCCTGTAGACCAGGAAAGTGTCCCCTAAAGAAAATATCCTTTGGGTGAGAGTCACAGAGGAGATGGAGATGCACACAACAAAGTCAGCAAGACAGTTCTGCCCCAGTCCTGTGGCACAGCAGCTTCTCTCACCTCCTTTTTGAGCTGAACAGTCAAAGAAGAACTGGCAAGAAACTCTTTAAGCCCAGTGTTTTGTGGATCGTACTACCAGTGAACTAGTCATGGAGTGCAGGCAGAATCTCTGAACAGCATGTGGTCTTCTCCTTTAAGGCAAAATTAATTAAATGTGGACTTTACCCGATTTCCCCCACGGCTGGCACAGGAGATTTTCTGTTGACTTCAGCAGAGCTGGTTATAGACCTTCACTCCTAGAAATGGTTCATTTTATGCACTGAGTGGTTTGACACTTTGCATAGTTGATTTGATCTTCGATGTCCAAAGACCATGAATTACCTAAGTGTCATGGATATTAAATCATGAAGTAGATGACAGTGTCCTCTCTGTGTCATATGATCTTAGTGTACTTTGTGGGATAGTCTTTTTTATTATTGCCAGTAATCATAAGTGCTGAAAAAATACCATAAGCAAAATAGCATTTTAAAGTACAATGCATCTAATGTTCTTAATATATGTATACACATCTGCAATATGTTAAACTCAGACTTATGCCCATTTAATTGCAAGGATTTCAATGGGGTGTCTGTGTGGAATGAAGGGAAAAGTTTGATCCCAGAATACTCAATGACCGCACCTTTCAGGAAGACTTCATGCCTTAGATTTTCACCTAGACTTGTGTTTATAATAATAAACACAGCACTCATTAAATATATGTTTATAATAAATTCCATGCTAACAATGGTCTGTCTACTGTAGGAATAATGTCATGTACTGCTTGCTTTCTCTTTGATGATTTCAGAAAATGGTGCATCCAGATAAATCTGACATATGGACATTTTGAGCCATGGTGTTAAATGCCTGGTAAGGGTGCTCTCTGCCTAGAGACATGACCAGGATCTATTCCAAGAATCAAATTAAGGCCTGTCAATAAGCAGGTGCCCATGTGAGAGAAAATTAGTTTGAAGCTCCCGTGTTCCTCTTCACAGGTATAAGTCAGAAAAAGAATGGATACTTCATTTCAACTCCCTTCTGCTATGGGACAATTCACAAGTTCAAGAAAACTTCTGCCTAGCAAGAGTGCGTGCAAAGACACTACTTAGCACTGCAACAAGAAGTGCACCAAAAGCAGGGCAAGAGAAGCAGCAAATGAGATGGTCCTAAATGTCCCCTAGCAGGTAGGTGCTGTGTCCAGCTAGGGCACCAGCTTCTCCTCTTGTGGCAATACCACCCCTTCAGAAGGTGACATTCTTGTCAGCCCTCCATTTGTATTGACCCCAGGTAGAGCCAGAGGTCCCAATGATGGTGGCTGAGACAAAGGTTGGAAGGAGTGATATCCATCCTGTCTCCACAATACTTGGTAGGAATATGCCTAGACATTGTTCAGGCAATATATTCAGACAAAGTGTGGCATATTAAAAAATTTTACCACTCTGTTTGGGGTACTTAAAACACCTCCAATGAAGGACTTCTTCTTCCAGGGTCCTAAAGATACATATTTCTATCACTGCCCACAGTGTGTTTTCTGATTCTCCCAGATTATCCCCATACCATTGCAGAAGTACTAGCCAAAATAGGAGAAAATAAAAATAAGAAAAAAAAATTAAAAGTGCTCTGATTTTATTTGCATAGTAGCAGAAATATCTTCTACCTCAAACATCACCTGAAGTCTCGTGGAAGAGGACTCTGCACCCATAAATGCTGGCTGGCTTGTTTTATCTGATACAATGCCAGATTTTGATGCTATTTTTCGTGTTGGCTGCTACCTCAGGTCATCCTATTAATTTCAGTAGGGCTGCTCAGAGACTCCAATGCTACAATCTGGCTAGTTGCATTTACATGATTGAACTTTTACTGCTAAGCACAGCATAGCCTACCCAACTTATTTGATTTAGCAGGTGTCTTATTGGCATTTAAAATATTTTGCATATGATTATAATGAATCCCGAGGGAAGAAAAACAAAACAGCACAAAACAGTTTACTAGTAAGACTTCTTATTGTTCTGCTAAAACATGGCAATCAAAAAGACAATTTATGTTGCAGAGACTTGACCTTTACTTTCCAGGACTGTAAAATAAAACCCCAACCCCCACACTTTCTGCATCTGGTTGACATTTGAATAAAACTGCCAGAGAGCAAACAAATTTTCAGAAAACATCTCCAGCAAACTCTGCATCGACTCTAAAAATATTCTTGGCTAGGTAACTTTTTAAGGCCATATGCTGAGAAAAAAAATAAACCCCAAAACTTCACTAGAATTATTGCAACAAGAGATTTGCCAAACTACTTAAGACGTTTGGGAAGATTACAGTGAAGTACATTAGTTGCTGACTTGACAATTTGCTGTGCTTACTGCTTGCATAGTGGATTCTTGATATTCATGCTGAGAGCTGATCCAACTTTCTAGTACATTTTAGTAAGAGACCTGCCAAATGTCTACTGGCTTATTAAATGCTGGCAAACCACAGGTCAGCCTTGTTTATGAGCCACAGCAAAGCTGATACGAATGGCACACAAACCCTCCTCGTGCCTTACCCCCCCCCCNTTTTTGAATTCAGAATTTTAGCACAGGATTTCATGGGGATGGCTTTGGACTGGTTTGGACTTAGACTATCTCTAGGTCTGCCCTGAGATCCCCTGGCCACGAATCTGAAGGATGCAGAAAAGGCAGCTCTATTTCACTGAAATGTGGGTTTTTTTCTTCATCGAATCATCACCAGGATGTTGTGGTCCTGTTTGCAAAGGCATGGGCCAAATTGTGGCCCCTTGGTACATCCCCAGTGAGCAGATATACCAAGACAGAGCCTCCAGCCGCAGAGGGCAAAACTGCCCATCCTTTACAGTTAATTCCTCTTCCTTCCTGCGAGCTCCGTTGCTAGTGTGAGGAGTGTAAATGGGAAACTCTGTTGCACTCTTTGCCAAATCCAAAGATGTCTATGTCCACGTGAATCCTTTCACTGATGTCTCTGGACTTCCTGTCAGGCTTTCACTAACTGTGTCAGAAGTGGCAATTCTGCTCCATTCACCCAAACTGCTTTTGGTATCATTCCAGTTTAGTAGGACAGAAGATTATCCTGGTACGATAAGCAAGCCTTCCTATAAAGAGGCTAACCCTTGCCCTCCTTGCCAAAGCAAACATTCTTACGAAGGCAATGGTATCACTGTCACATTCAATAAAATATTCTTCCATATTATGCTATAGTGAATATATTACCTCAACATTTCTTACCTCCTCATAATATGTACTTATTTTATTTATTTGACTGGCATATAGGAATAACAGAAAATGCCTCCTCTGATTCTACCTACAAATATATTAGGCAGCAATATATTTAAAGAGTAAACAATTAAATGCTCACTTAAAACAGAAAGTTAAAAAAACCCCAAACCGCAAAAAACTCCAAACCGAAAAACTTCCGTGTTTAAAACGTTCTGAGGTACAGTCAATTCAGAAAGGTCTATGCTGTGGACAAGAATCTCATCCAGGTTTGTTTTAGTGCTAGGGTTTACTTAAGTGCTATTTACAAGAGACGGTGGGAGTCTAATATACATGTATAAATCCACATTTTAATGGAAGAAAACTGCAAAAGAAATCACAGTTTGTACTGACTGGATAATACGGGAAAAGGTAATGTCTTTGGGTATTTTTTCTTATTTTTAAAAAATCCTTTTCCCGATCCCCGTCCCCTAATTCCCGCAGTTGAGATCACCCGCAAAATGTCAACATCTTCGCTGTAGCAAATTTACGGTAACTCGCGGAGGAGAACCTTTCGGTCCGGGCCCGATCCTGCGCTGTATCCGGGCGCGCATGGCGCAGGCAGGGCGGGAGCTCCGTTCGGGCACCGGTACCCGGGGAAGGCAAGCAAGGGGCCGGCAGGCGGGGCGCAGGCAGGAGCAATTTGTTTCAGATTAAACGGTGACATCTCTGACCCAACAAGCGGCTGGGATCCCCCGCGTTTGTCATCGCAATCTGCCCTCGACGGTGCGGAGAGAGGGCAGGATCAAAGCATTCCTCCTGGTAAATTGCGCCCGGAGCTGCCGTTTGGTTAGCCTGCCCTAACCTCTCTCATAAATTTCCCTGGAGGAAGGGAGGGTTGGGGAGGCCGTGGGACTGCGGCACTTGCACCTGCACCTGCCCACAGAGCCATGATGCAAAGCAGGGCCTAGGGCTGGCCGTCCCGGGGCCGCTAGCCTTTTGGCGAGGCGAGGGTGCAGCCCTTGCAGGGCCCCAGGGCTGCTCCTCCGCCCGTCGGGAAAGGGCGCTGCTGCAAGGGACACAGCCCCGCCGCCGCCTGCGGGGCCTGAGGACCCATCCCGGTCCCCTTCGGGGTCTGGCACATCCCCACCCCCCTCGCGCAGCGCGGCTCCCGGGGTGATCCCCGTGGCAAAGCTCGGGGCGGGGGGAGGCAAGGGCGAAGGTGCGCGGCGGAGGCTCTGAAGGAGCCCCGGAGCACCTCAGCAGCCCTGGGCCCGAGTCTCGGCCCCGGGCGCGGGGACCCGCAGGCACCAGGGCTGACTCGACGGCGGAACGCTGAGCTTGGGAGCGCTATGCGGGGCAGGTGGATGCACAGCTGCACATCGCGGGCTTCAAAGCCTCCCCTCTCGTGGAAATCAGCGCCTTTCCCAGCACGGCACGGCGCCGCACCTGCCCATGTCAGCTCACAGCGGGCACGGCTGACACCGCGGCCCAAAACTGAGGACTAAATGGGAGAGGAGGTCTCAAGAGGGTGGGAGCGGCAGTGCCGTAGATCGCTTTCTGCCTTCTCCCGCGGGTGCATCCCGCCGGAGGACGGCAGAGGCACCTCTTCGTCCAAGCGGGAGAGAGAGGAGTGGCTGGAGAGGAACTCAAACGCGCTGCGGAGCCAAGCGCAAACAACGGGAGCAAAAGAAAGTTATACAAACAACTTTTAAAATCGTGGCTGGGTTTCACAGCTCCCTGTGGATAAAGTAAACAGGAGGCGAACTGTTTTGTAATTTACTCCAGAGGTCCGCAGAGTCGTACTTTGTAATTTGGTGTCGGTTTACAGACAAAGGCGACTTCTGTTTCCTAACCTAGCAGGTCCTTTGTCATGCTTGTGCCTTTTAAGAGGGACCCCAAGGGGGAAAGTGGAATTCCTTGGGTATTTGCCTTTTAGTCATGCTTGTAAGTCAAACAGTAGCCGGGCTCTCTTTTGAGATGAATAATAATACCTGCCGTCGGGGGATGCGTTTCCTTCTCCCCGCTCTCCCGGCGGTGCCGCCCGAGGAAGACAAACCTTCCTGGTAACAAATCCGCCCTCCTCGGGGATGCCCGCATACCTCTGGGCGAAAGGGACGGCTGGTGCCCTGTCCGGGCTGCAGCGGAGCTGGAAGCTCCGGGCGCCGGGCCCTCGCCGCGTCACGGAGCTGCCTGCCTGAGCTGCCCGCCTGCGCCACTCGCCCTGTGGCCTCTGTCCCGAAGGGCTGCCAGAGCAGGGTTTTTCCGTGCCGAACCGGTGGTCGGCAGCTGATAAAAATACCCCCGAATTACTTACCCGTGCCTACCGTGAGTGGATGCCCGCGTTTATTATATACATGAATATTGTTAGTATTTATTATACACGTCCTTTTCCTCAGCAAAAGGATAAAATATTTTCCCTTTTCAGGAAACTAGTTTCGGCCATATAGTCTGCATATCGTTAGATTTCAATCAGTACACATTGGTGGGAAACTAGTGCTCTTCCACGTCTTTACATTTTTTTTTCCTGGGCAAAATCCTTTTCGATTCGCCAGTTTTCCCCCTGCCCAGTGCTGAACGTGGCTGTGGTGTATTCTGTCTATTTCTGTCTATTTCTGCGTCTTGGGAATTGCCATTTTCAGCGGTGGAAGCACGGAGCTCTAGCCTCTCAATGGCACGACTGAGACTTTGTGGGTCACAGTTTCGATTGCTCTCTGATTTGGGAAACAACGGACATTACACAGCTCCAAAGGAGCAGCGTCCGTCAGGTAGGGGCGGGAAGAAAGTTACTTTGCAGCTCGGTGGTCGGTGGAAAACGTTCCCAATGAAGGGAGGGAAGATTAAAAATTAAACGAGTATTTTTCCTCGCCTTAATTCCCGAAAGGAAAGGATTTCGCAGCATTTCGGGCTCGGGAAAAGAGGCCATTGCGACGCGTACCTTCTACTCCCGGGTGAAGCAACGGCAACGACCGCAAACGAAAAACCCGGTGGCTGTTTGAGACTCTTAAATCCGCGCCCCAGGCCAGCTCCTCCGGTAGGGGGACGCCGCTCGCCTGCGGAGCGCGTTTCTTAGCTGCCACCATCACGAACTCTACTTTTTCTCCCTTGCTTTCCTTTCTCTGTCCTTTTTCGCCCCGAAAA
>VZRM01003846.1:213457-265615 GCA_013397955.1 Grantiella picta | reverse complement strand
TGCGGCGTCCCGGCTGCCGGGGATCCCGTCCAGCTCCAGGTACGGGGATCGGGAGTCCCTTGTCTCCGGCCGGTCTTGGGAAGGGCGCCTTGCGAACTGCGGGGAGCTGGGGGCTGCGTGCTTCCTGCACCACCTGCCTTTGGTAAGTACAGTGTGCAGGAGCAAGGACAAGGAACAAGGGGAGGTCGTGTGGGAGCAGGTGGGGATTGGAAGATGCAGCTTCCGCAAAGAGCTCTAGGAGCCCGTGCTGCCCCTGGTTGCTGGAGCGATGTGTGAAGTCCAGCTGTCTTCTGCCTGTCTCCCAAGTCTGAACGCAGCTGGCAGGAGGATTCTCAGGATCCAGTGGAGACCTGACACTCGCAGCGCTGCAGCGCTGGGCATTGCCCTGGGACTGTTCCTACCGCATCCTTTGCTGCAGGAGACGCGCTCCTGCCTGCAGCGAGCGATCACAATTCCCCGCAAGCCGGGGTGGCAGGGAGGGGGGAAGGCGTCTGTTGTGGCTAAACTGAGCCCCGCGTGGGTCGTGCGTAAGAGACCCAAGCTGACAGTAAGGGAGAAGACGACATCCCAGGCGGGCTCTGCCGTGATTTCCGACGGGGGTGCATCTCGGCGGGGCTGCAGGCGGGCACCTCGGACCGCGGGGCGGGCGGCCTGACCCCTCTCTTGCAGCTGCGCCGCCGAGGAGCCATGGCTGAAGAACGCGCCGCTGCCGACTGGGAGATCGACGTGGAGAGCCTGGAAGGGGAGCCGGACGAGGCACCCGGCGCGCCGCGCGGCAGCACCGGCCCAGAGGACGAAGAGGAGGAGGAAGAAGGCGAGGAGGCGGCGGCCCCTCCGCGGCGGGGCGAACCGCGGAAGCTGAGCCGCACGCCCAAGTGCGCCCGGTGCCGCAACCACGGCGTGGTGTCGTGCCTGAAGGGACACAAGCGCTTCTGCCGCTGGCGCGACTGCCAGTGCGCCAACTGCCTGCTGGTGGTGGAGCGGCAGCGCGTCATGGCCGCGCAGGTGGCGCTCCGACGGCAACAGGCCACCGAGGTGAGGGGGACGGGACGGGACGGGACGGGACGGGACGGGACGGGACGGGATGGGACGGGCTGGGACGGGCGGCCCCGGTCTGACGGCGCCGTCCGATCGCTCTCTTAGGACAAGAAGGGCCTGACGGGGAAGCAGGCAAGTCTGGAGCGCAAAGCCGTCTACCAGAGGCACGTCCGAACGCCCAGCCTCTTGGCCAAGAGCATCCTGGAAGGTAAGCGCATTGCCTGCCCCTCCACGGCTGTCCTCTGCCCTGGCGCACCGCTGGCAGCGGGGAAACCCCGGTCTGTCCCAGGAAGAGCCTGAACGCCCGTCCGAGGTGCGTCTGCTGGGGGACGCGCATGAAATGCAGCGTCTTATCCCGAGACAAGCGTTAAAGCACGCCTCGCTGCCAGCGCCGGGCGAGGCTCCTGCCCTTCGAGGCTGGAATCGATGTGGCAGAATTTCAATTCCTTGCCCTCTCCGTCCAAAATAATGCCTGAAATGCTGGCAACGGTAGTTTGAAATTTGAGAGTTACTGTTACAAGCTGGTAGTCTTTTTACATGGCTACCCAGCAGCGTTTTTCAGTGCGGTAGTTTATTCGCAGGGTAATTTATTTGTGGGTATTTTTATCAGCAAACGAATGCATTAATTAATTTTCTCTTTTTATCTGAATGTCTAACACAGCAGTACCATTTGCGACATTATCAATACTATGAGCTGCATATTAGGGCGCTCAATCTTTTCACTGTCTAAAATATTAACTGTAGAAGAATGACATTTTAAAGATGTGTATTTTGTTCCCCACTTCCTCTTGGGATCGTGCACATATTTATTCCTATGTCTACTGTAGTTACTTTCCAAACTGTTTTCCTGTTTCCCTATAAATCATTATACTTCTCAATTCTATTTTTTTTTTCTGAAACAGAAAGCTCTTTTCTTTGCCTGTGTAAGCTTAATATTTGGTCCTTTTGGAAACCTCTAATTTACATCTAGAGTTCACTCTTTTGAAAACTCTTCTGTATTCTTTCCTCTAATTTATCTTAACTGTCTTTTTCTTTTCTCCTAGTTCTCCTCGTGATTTTCTACCATCTCTAGCAATGTGTGCGTAGCGATTCATCTTTAGAAAATAGGAAAGACACCAGCTGTAGATATAGATATCTTCCTTGGAAAAAGGGAGACCTGTGTGAGAGAAATGGGGGTTAAAACAGGTAAAGCCCTGTTCTCCTGACTCATGTGAGTAGTTCCATTAATTCAGTGGAATTACTTGTCTGGGTAGAGCAAATGGGATTGGACTGCAAATGTTATCTTAAAGCCAGGTAAATTGGTTATTGAATAACTGGAAACTCAATTTTTATTGAAATTCTAGTTCAGAAGAAATAAACTTTTTTGTTTTCCGTATGTGCTAAAAGTGAAAAGTTATCTCTCTCCTTAAGCTTCGTGATGGAATACCAGTCATAATACACAGCAGGGCTTTGCTTTTTTTTTTTTTTTCCCTCCCTCCTCGATCTGTTTGGAACTGCTTTTTAAAAAAGTTACTGATAAGCTAGCTTTGAAGGGTACTACATATGCCAAAAAAGCAGGGCTTGTTCATCTGTGCTGAGGAACTGAATGTGCCTGATTGCTAAGCATCTGTGCCATGGTGAATTCTGTAGGAGCTGATGGTGACCAGGGTCTGTGGCAAGTGCTCAGTGGTTGATGGGACTGGCTCATGGAGCTGTTGTACTAACACAGCTTTAATGTCTTTGCTAAATGGCTTCATTCCTAATGCTGCTTTGTTCTTTTAGGTTACCGTCCTATTCCAACAGACTCCTACCTGGGAGGGAATTCACCCTTGCCACCTCCTGTAAGTGACAGGATGAGAAAGAGACGGGCTTTTGCTGATAAAGAGTTGGAGAACATTATGCTAGAGAGAGAGTATAAAGAGAGAGAGATGATGGAAGCTACACAAGCAGCTGCCCTTTTTCTTCCTAACCGTATGGTGCGTGGAGCTGAATACAATTTGTATAAAACAGCCTACAACACTACTCAAATTGATAATCCAAACAAGGAATTTTCCAATTTTTTACCAACCTGCCTTGATCTAACGATGCAATATTCAGGACCTAGCAACATGGAACTAATTTCTTCAAATGTCAGTGTAGCTACTACCTACAGGCAGTATCCCCTGTCTTCTAGGTTCTTAGTGTGGCCAAAATGTGGCCCCATTAGTGATGCTCTCCTCTACCAGCAATGCCTGTTAAATGCTACTGCTGTCCAAGCGCTCAAACCTGGGGCAGGTTGGGATGCCAAGGTCTCACAAAGTCAGGACTGTCCAAACACTGAGCATGACATCATGGCTTCAAAACTGGAAAATTCATTTGTTCTGACTCACACGCGAGACATTCAGCAGTCACGTAATGAGATACTGTGCCTTCATCAGGAAGCTCGTGAGAGGTCAGCTTTCTCTCCTCCAAAAAGGACTTTCTCCCAGATTTCTGATAAGGGTTCTCTGTCTCCTCAGGAACAGGCGTTAAGCAAGATCAGCAAAAACGGTACTAAACCCCCTGCACCGCTTAAGTACAGTGCATTTGAAACACTGTTCCATCAGACATTTCCTGACACTCCAACAGCAGAGTTAAGAAAGTCATTTGTGAAGGAGACTTTTGAAGATACTTCTAAGAAATACAGAGAGTGTACTGTTAAAGAGAACCAAAAATACAAGTTTACTGTAGACAAATGTGCAAAAGACTTCTTTGGGGTCAAACAGGCCACAACAAAACTTTCAGCAACTGAGCCACTGTCATTTTCCGTTGAATCCATCCTTAAACGACCTTCTTCTGCAGTTACTAATGTCTCTGAATGAATAAATTTTACCTTCAGAGTAAAGAGTTTCTAAGCTTTGCCTTCTGCAGAATTGTTCCTGCCTCCTTACCTCTTAAAAGACTTTTAAAGAGGAATTTCTGCAGTAAATGGTAATGCATTCTTTTATTTCAAAATGATGTACATAAATATGCATGTTTTCTGAAAAACAAATTGAATTTTTTAAAATGGAAACCACATGTACAGACTGTAAAGTGTTGTTATTTTAAGTGCCACTTCAAACTGTTCAATAAAATGAGTTTGCTTACAGCCATAGACTCATCTCTCTCTTGTCTCCAGCATCTTGCAGGCAAGTCTGCCCTACTTTCAAAATACACTTTTTATTCTATCTGCCATTTTAAAGGAACTTACTACTTAGGTTGCTAGGTTAAACAGTCATTTCTACTTTGAACCTCCAGTAACTATGAGAAGAGGTAACAATGGTGCATGTAGGCTAGTGTGAATTCACTAGACTTTTTATTTACTTAAGTGAGGTTTGGATCAGATTCCATGTGCCTTTCTCATCCTAGAGGGATAGTGCATGGTAGCATAAAAGACTAGTCTATTTCACACACCTCTATAAAAGCTTCTGCTACTAAAGCGGGAGAGTTACTTGATTGGTTTTTCAGGGGAATGGCCCTAATTAGCTTTTGAATAAAAAGCCAGCATTTTTTGAAGTTCAGTTTTTGAATAAAAATTCTGCTTTTTAAAATCAGTTTAGGTTTTTTAAATGTTACATTCACTTTCAATTTCCAACCCCTCAACTACTTCCCTTCTGAGAATGTTTCACTTCTTTGCAGCAAGAACCTGAGATTCTTGTTTTGTAGTAATTGAAATGACCTTCAGGCTGTAGAAATGATGCACAAAATCATCACTGCTAATGAGAAATCAAGTAGTGGTCTCTCAGTTTTATAATCCCATGTCTATGTGCAGGGATGACAGAAATAAAGGAAAATAACCAATAGAATTTACCTGAGAACTGAAATGGCCTTAGGATTTATAGAAAAAGGCATTGCCAGATCTCATTATGATAGAGCTTGAAGCTTTCTAAATTAGTGACTTTGTAAGTTTTCCCTATATGTTGCTATCTAGTGCTAATAGGTAGACCCTTAGTTACTTTGCTTCCTTAACATTTTAATCCTGCAGACAGTACTCATCAAGTTGAACGCAGTTCTTGTTTGTTCTTAATTTTCATGGTTTTCTAGGGACAGTTTTTATTTGTTACTTGTGAGCGGCATGTAATATTTTCTAACTTTATTAAACGCCCTGCACAGGTTAAATGCTTATTTTGCCTGTGAATTCCTCATTCTGTAACTAAGTGATCTAAGTGTTTAGTGTTTCTGTTGGGAATGGTGTTGCAGAATAGCAGGACCCTTTTCATTTATGGGAGGAGTCATCTCCTGAGTGTTTTTCTATGCCGTTTTGGTAAAGCAACAGGTTGGAGAAAACAAGTTTTACATAATGTGTGCATTTTCACATAACACATCTTACCAAAAAAAAAAAAAAAAGTCAGGAATGTAACAAACTTGTAAATTAAAAGCATGTTGGGCACTGGCTAAAGCTTTGCTTTTCAAAAGAATGCATGTCAACATTTTCTTAGTGAAAAATAGGTTTAAAATACAGTGAGATGCTTTTCATTTTTTTGGAAGTCCGTCCTTTATCCAGTTGCCATTAGAGGGAGTTTTAACTTGCTTGAGCTGAATGTGCTCGCTAATCTGTTTAGCAGCCAGACCAAGTTAAGCAGCTTTTACCCGGAATAAATGGAGAGAAATTCTTCATAATTCATATTTGTTTGCTTTCACCACTGTTTCCTTCTTTGGCTTAGTCGAACATTAAATGTTAACAAGGGAATTTAATTTAAGAAGGGCTTCCTTTGTTTTTAAAAATATGATTTGTTTTGTTTTCCAAGCTGCTGATATAAACTAGGATCACAGATGAAAGAAAGTTCAACAATCTATGTACTGAACCAATATCAGATACTGGAATTAGACCTTTTTTTTTTCTTTTTCTGACAGTGTGTGCATCTAACACTGTTCAATTTTACATCTGAAATATTTTTCCAGGAAATCACTTGTCTTTATTCACTTCCTAATAAAAAAGACCAGAAAATCAAAGCCTTCTGACAGGCTGGTACCTCTTGAGCTTTTTAAGAAAAAATAGAACGGAAAAAATTCAAGCATTTATATATAGACATATGTATAGATTGATATTTACATATACACATACATGTCATGGTTTAACCCCAGCTAGCAAGCAAGTGCCAGGCAGCTGCTCAGTCACTCCCCCACCGTCTCCACGGTGGAGAGAAGAATCAGAAAAAAGAAAGTAAAATTCATGGATTGATAGGAACAGTTTAATAATTGAAATAAAATAAAATATAATAGCTGTAACAACAACAACAACAACTATTCTGTAATAGTTGTCATAGTAATGAAAAGAGGACAGACAGAGGAATAAAACTGAAGAGGAACAAGTGATGCACAATACAATTACTTTCACCCACTGACCATTGCCCAGCCTGTCCCCCAGCAAAAATCAGCTACTGGGCATGACATTCTGTGGTGTGGAATGGCTCTTTGGCAGTTTGGGTCCTTTCTCTAGGCCATGCACCCTCATGGATTCTGGTGAACCTGCTCAAGGCCAGAGCGTGAAAAGTCCTTGATTTAGGGGAAGAACTACTGAGCAGAAACTAAAACATTGGTGTGTTATCAATGTTATACTAAAATCAAAACAGAGCACTGTACCAGCTACTGAGAAGAAAATTAACTCTATTCCCTCAGCCAAACCCAGGACAACAAAGTCTTATATATAATATATGTATCTCCCAGATTTTTTACTCAAATCCCAGTCATCAGAAGAGAAGTGGTATTTCTATTACTTTTGGAAAAAAACTGAGATGAGACTTGGAAAAATTGTTTGCTTTGATAATAATCAAGTGTCACTGGAGTCAGCATTTGGCCACCCTTTCTTACTGTCACTTGCTCATGTCTTGCTTCAGTTCCTTTACATCACCCTGTACTTAGCTTCCTTTTCTTTCACAGACCCTGAGCCCCACTTCTCATTCATCTTGAAAGCTTGTTGAATCCAGATTTTTTCCTTTCCTTTATTAAAAGTGTGTATAAAGTACTCATTGAGAGGATGATTAGTAGCTCAAGCAAGATAGCATATTCTCAGACAACATATGATTTTCCTCCCACAGTTTTGCAGTGCTTGTATAGCACTCTTTCCTCTTTAAGCCATAAGCTTCCCTAGAGCAGAAGTAGCCAATTGTCTGCATCTGCTGGTGCAGCTGTGCAAACTCACGGAAAAGAGGAGAAGCCATTTCTCTGAAACTGTCTAGTGCTTACCGCAAGCCACTGTCTTGCTGGCAGTAAGTTAGCCTTTAAAGTATCTTATGCTCTCCTATGCTCTATGCTTCTTAAGTACAATTTCTGTGGCATTTTTTGGGTGTGTGTATGCCTGTATCTCCTGTACAGTGCAACTTGTTTGAGTACAAGATTCACAATTGGGCTGTAGTTATGGGTGTCAGGTTACATTTCTCTTCTGATCCCCTTCTGACCACAGTTTTTTTCATGTGATGGTGGAACATGCCTCTTAGGAAGTTCAACTTTTGGGGTTTGGACAGGAGGCCAAGAACCTCTGCTGGCTGAGGAGCACAAAAGAGTTGTGGAAAGTAGTATGAAGAACAGTTATTCACTAGGTCTGCCAAACAGCATGCCTGGGTGATGGCATAGTCAGAGATAGCCAGTAACTTGTTGCAAGTACGAGCCCTCCATATGCATGCTGAGACAAAAATTTTTACATGTGAATAGAGATGTATAAATGTAGACAACTAGAGGAACTCAGAGTTAATAGCACCCCAAGCAGTGCTTGGCTTATTGCCTGACCTTATTCCCCTGGCCCAGGGCAAAGCAACAGCTTTATATCCTGGCATCTTTTATGTAAGAGCAATCCCTAAACATATTGAATTCTGGAGCTTGACTCCAAATTTTGGAAGTGGGCTCTTGAAAGTGGATGCTAGTACCCTTCCTTGGCAAGGAAAACACTTAACCTCAGTGTTGGTGATGCAGTGTTAGGAGGTAAAGATGAACCAACGGCTTTCAGTAGTGCTTTGGCAGGAATGGGTCCAGTTGGAGAAGAGGTAGATTATTGGCAGCTGATGCAGTGACTGTGCTTGTCCCTCATAAAAACTGAGAACATGAAAATTGAGATGGGGGCTGTGGAATGTAGGGGGAGAGTCCCTGCTCTATAGGGTGGTATGCTAGCTTTCTCAGTTGCTGGTTTCTCAGGGGTGACTGCACATGCACTAGTACCTCACACTAAGTCTGCCTTAAAATTGTTCTTTGTCTTAGCTGTCTTTGAAGCAGCCAGTTGAGATGCTTGGCTTGCGGAATATCAAGGCAAGATGACTGGATAACCAGACACAAGTCACTCAACCGGATGTCAAGACTCAAAACCTGTGAAATCATCTGGGATGCCTTTGCATTCTGGCCTGAGAATAAGATAACTCTTTGCTGTCTGCTTGTCCTTTTGCTATGACAAAGACCTCTCTGTGTTTCGCAGCCTGAGCTCCTCATCTTGTTGGGGTTCTAACAGCAAGTCAATTTTTAGCCAAATGTGAAGGACCAAGTCCTTGTATAATTAACAGCACAGGAGCCTAAACATAAACCAGATCCCTGCTGTTATTGTACTGGAATTAGAGAGTTTGACATTGGCTCATTTTCTTTGTTTTGGGTGTAAAACTAGGAGGTATGCTCTCATTTTAATTTGATAGCTTGTTAGCATGACCAAGCCTTTCAGTTTCTGTACCAAACACGTCCCATTCAGCTGACCTTGATGTGAAAGCTAGCACCAGGAGTCATTGCCCATGATGTATGAGATCCTCACTGTATCACTGAGTTTCTCCTCTGAATTTCTGCCAGCTGAACAGCATGAGGTCACATAATGCCTCCTTTAGCTCAGATAGTAGTGATCAGCCATTTTTTGTTTGCTTGCATTGAAACCTGGACAAACCATGGTTTATGTAAGAAGGCCTGCTGGGGAAGCATGTGTGGGCAGGTGCAAATCAGTGACAGGAATGTCAGTGTGACTGGAGGGACAGGAACCTGGTGGTGTTTTATGGGAGGAAGCATCCGTCTTGAAAAATGAAACTTCCACAGTGACCCAACAGAAAAAAAAGGAGTGGTTCCTTGTATTCAGTTACGTTGAGATATGATGTTGGAAGAATTGGAAGAATGAAAATTTACATTGGAAAAAGGCAATGGCCCTTTTCCCATTTTCATAAATAATAATTTCCACCTAAGGAAAAGCAAAAATCTGCCTAGGTAAGCCTACTGATATGTGCACTGACAGGAGCCCAGTAAGATATGCACTTATCCATGCAGGATGGAATCAAGATATAATTTTAGAAGAGATACAAAGGTTTTAGGAATGTTACATTTTACAGTCTCATTGTCTGGCTGACAGCCTCTGCATCTATACCTTACCACATTTGGTCAAATCTGGACTTAAACTAGTTACCAGATTTTTTACTCATTCCTTGTAATTTCAGCTGGGCAGGAAACAGGTACGTTGAACTACTACCATGTGTGCTCTACAGTTCTTTTATTTGTTTCTCAAGAGCTGATAGTGTCACCCATGAGAGCCTTCCTGGTTTTCATCTACCCATACAATCTCCTCCATGATTTGGCCATGGCCAGTCTCCCCTTTTTAAAGTCAGACAGAACACATGGGTGAACTGTCCACCTTCAGAGCTGGCTTGCTTCTGGGTTTTGAAAATCACACCAGGAGTTGGTCTTCTGTGGGAGGATGCTGTAAGTAGTCATAGAATTGTTGGAACATAGATTTAGAAAGACCGGAACTATGGATACAGAGAGAACAATAAAATCTTAGTGTAAACTATGTATAGGTAAATCCAGCTCCTTTCAGGAAATTTTAGAAAGCAACAATATGTGTGAATGGAGAACTGAAAAAAAAATTGTCAGATTTTAGTAAGCATCTTGGAGATTACAAGTGTACAGGAGCTTTAACCCATGTGCAAAACCACATTTTATTTAATCTTTCATTTAATTCAAAACTTTACTTACACTTATTATCATTTCAACTGTCCTCATCCTATAAAGCAGTAGTTCCTCTGTATATCCTCAAATACATTTAGAAGTTGGAACTTAGTGCTGTGTGACAGAACTGCAGGGTAGAACTGTGGTGGTACTGAGGCTGGATGACAGCTCTGGAGCCCAGTGCCACTCCTGCCCATAGCAGGTTGCTCAGGGCTACATTCATATTGGATCAAAGTTGTGTTTAAGGATGGAGACTCCACAGCCTCCCTGGGCAGCCTGTTCCAGTGTTCAAGCATCTGCATAAGAAAAAAGACTGTTTGGTTTAGGTGAAATTTCCTGTATACCAGTGTGTGCCCATTGTCCCTATTCCTGTCCTGGAATAGTGGTCCTGGACACCACTGTAAGATCTGTTTTCTTTGCTCTCACCATACATATACGGTGATGGGGTTGCCTGAGCTCTCTTTTCTCTAGATTGGACTGGCCCAGTTCTATCATCCTTTTCTGATATGAGAGATGCTCCAGTGCCTTAACAATCTTCAAGGCACCTTTGCTGAACTCACTCCAGTGTGTTTTTTGTACTGATGAATCCAGCACTGAACACAGTACTCCAGATGTGTCTCACAGGGCTGAGTAGACAGGAGGGGTCAGTTCCCTCCATGTACCGGCAACACTGCCAAATGCAGACCAGGATGCCCTTGGACATAATTTCCAAAGAACACACTGCTTCTTTCTGGTCAACTCAGTGTCCATCAGGCCACCCTGACTCAGGACATGTCATGAAGGATTTACATTTTCCAATACCTCTGCCATTTTCACTGTAATTAAAGAAATTCTTCTTAAATCATTGCATACTACATTCACGATGAGGATGTATTCTTGCAAGAGCAAGACGAAGCTACTTTCTGTGACTCTAATACTGCAAGGTCTGAAAAGAAAATAAAAAAAGGAATTGTTGTGAAATTCTGAAAACATATCCTCAACCATACTGCACACCGAAGCAAACCTGAGAGGTTTAAAGTGATGCTAAAGCTTCATTTTGAGCTCAAGTCCAAGTAGTTAGAGCACACCTGACAAACTCTCTGCTAGGAAGTTCCCTCAGCTTCAAACACAGTGTCCATGCCATCTCTCACTGTGTCTTTCCATATTACTCTTTAATAAGTGGATGGAGAAAACAGGAGTTGTAGTTTAAAATGATGTCCATTCTCTCTCTGGCAAACTGATCTAGGATTTGAGACGAGGAAGAGAGGGCTTTGCACTGAAATTGCTTTGCCATCAGTCAGCCTCTGGGATGTGCACACAGAGATATAACTTGATCACTTTGGAAACAGTCTTCGTGTGGTATAAAGGTACTGGAGAAAACAGATCAAAACTGACAAGAGGAACTTTCCCTAGTGGCTGGTGGGTGACCCTGCCAGGCTTCCACCTTCCTCCTGGCATTTGAGAAGGTGGGGAATGGCAATAGGGCCCTGCTAGCTGTCCAGCACCCACACACTTCTCACAGTGCTTGGCCCAGCTGGGCAGGGAGAGCACAGCCACAACCTAGGTGCCAGCCTGGCTGCAGCGGAACAGCCAGTGGCAGCCGGTTTTGGAGCATGCTGATGAAGATTTTTCAGTCAAAAATCTTTAAGTTTTTCGGACATTGGATTATCCCCTCCATGCAAAACCACTTGCTTACAAACTGCTACTGCTATGTTCTGTGTGAGCAGCAATTCTGGACTAACAACTTGCAGATGTAGCAGTGAGGGAGCATGCCCTGCTGGATATGGAAGCTTTACTCAGAGGCTCCATGATGCGAAGAACTGAGAAGAAAAAGGTTTTTGGGATAAAGCTCTTCTTCAGTCCATTAAATTACCTGCTCAGAATTAGAGGACAGTGCCTAAGAGATTTTGAACTAAGAAAAATTGAGGGTGAATCCATGGGGTAGTGAGCATTATTTGTAATAATTTAACCTCAAAGCCATGATGGTGTAGCTAACCATAAAGGGGTTTGTGTCTATCAGAGGATATGAGCAGGAGGTTATGCTGAGTGCACGATCTTCTGTAATTTATGGCAACCTGTAACAAGTCCAGGCTTACAGAAAGGAAAGCATACATATGTTAACAACAGGGTCCTTGTAGCAGTGTCTTAATTCAGCTTCTGGTGTTACTCCTAAGCAGTGTGCTCAGAGGTGTCTTGTTTGTGGGAGCAAGATGGGAAGGGGGAACCCCTGCAATGCAGTAATAA
This sequence comes from Grantiella picta, assembly GCA_013397955.1. NCBI lineage: Eukaryota > Metazoa > Chordata > Aves > Passeriformes > Meliphagidae > Grantiella > Grantiella picta. Next base: position 253,480 of record VZRM01003846.1, on the reverse strand, counting down.
AAGACAGCTAGTCTTTGCACTGTGCTACCTCTTACTGCTCACTGCACAACAGCTCACACTTCAGCACTAAAACGCACAGTTGGTTGATATGGCTTAAAACCATTCCAGCAGACACAGAAGTACAAGATTTGCAGGTGTTTTCTTAGCTGGTTTTGCTTTAGTTTTTGCTTGACACTCACTCTGACACCTGCAAATCAAGCCTTTCTTCAAGACATATTGGTTGAAATCAGGGTCGCAGTAGAAGGTTGTCTTTGAGCTGGATTCTCTGTAACACAACTCATAAAAGTAGGGCTCCCTCCCATCTTTTTTTCTCTTGGCATGGAGACATCTGTGTGGTGTATCTCCTTTATCCAACATACTGTATATGTGAAACTTGTTGAACTTGCTGTCCTTGAGAATGCTGCTACGTGCAAATGAACTGGAATAGTTTCCAAAGGGAAGTAAAGTAGACGTAAAATATTTTGACAAACTGTGTTAAAACCACATTTGTTCTCATGTCAAACCCATGACATGACAATCCCATGTTCCCTGTCATCTCGTGCAGTTAATCTGAGGTACCCTCCTAAGCTGCTTCTCTCCCTGTCACACATGATATTTCCTTCTTTCTAGGACATACCAGTGACTCCTCCAACATAAATGATTTGTTCCTTGCTTCCCTTGATTATTGTCAGCAGCTGAGTACCGGCACTACTTGTTCTTAGGACTGGGTTCCTGTGCTGCAAGACAGCCTGCTCCAGAGTGACTTGTAAAGGCTTTCCATAAAGCAACCAGGTCAGCATGCTTGTGCAGAAGCTGCAAAACAAACAAGGAATAATAACATATCTCCTACAGCTGCAAAATACCACATGTGGATGAGGATAATCCCTTCATTAGGTTCTGAACCCTAAGTTCCACCAGAGAGTATTATAAAACCATGTGATGTCTCTGAATGCTGGCTTTTTCATCTGGGCATATGAAGAAACTGAAAAATGTGTAAAATGAAAATCACATGTACTGCAAAGCAGCTCCATAGTGCTGGAAGCTGGTAACATCTGAAAGCGAGTAGGCAAAACTGACACATAAAGATGTGCTCTGAGCCAATTTACAGCAAAGGGTAAAGATCATACTGCATCTGTGTCAAAACAGGGTAGGTACTAGTCCCTAGTGACTGTACATCCAAAGAGTCTCTTGTGTACTGATTATACAAGAAAATGTATGGAATATATTGCAATTGTGAATGTTCCACATACATGTTATTTCAGAAAACACCATGAGAGTAGGATAAAATATAGGGTTCAGTCTTTCAACCTGCAGTCATAATTGTCTCAATTGCCATTGCTGTCGAAGATGAAAGAGAGATATTTATCTTCACTCAGCTACTGGTTAGAAGACCTTGATATTCTGACATAATGAAGGTTTTCAGCAGAAGCCTTTTCGAGGTTTTCTGAAACACTGTGCTTTCCAGTGCTTGTTTGGACTTAACAGCTGAGCCCGGAAGGCAGGTTTCCAAAATACTTGTATGGTGTATTCTGCAGTTGCTTATTGTGCTTGCCTAAATGGAAGTGGTTATCTTCAAACTGTTGTGCCATTGATTTGCTCAAGAGCTTCCAAATGTGGCTTAAATTTTCAAAGCAAAAAAAAAAAAAACCAAAAAACCCCTAAGTCCTATGTCTGATATTTTATTAAGCAGCTGCTGTGATTAATTCCTTCCTACGTTTATTCTGAACCATTCTCTCTTTGCTTTGTTTTATATGGAGGAAACGTGTTCTTGTGTTAAGCAAATACAACTACAGTGTTTGGGTGATTAAAACCACGAGGCAAAAAGCTGAGGTACATGCAGAATCTTGGACTTGAAGTTCAGAGAAAATGAAGGCCATCTGCTGTGCCATGCACTGCATCTTAATGCTAAAAATGTCTGCTAGAAGAAGACACAGTGAATAATCGGACTGGTGTTTGGACCGAAAGGAAGGCCAGAAATACTGTGTTCAGCAAATCCAGGTGACAGTACCTGCATGTAAGATGAAGTCAGCTAGCTTCTGCCAAGTCATCATAAGAGAACATGGATATTGGAAATATCTGCCTGTTAAATTCTTCTAGAGTTTAAGCTACTGAACAAAATTTGTCATTGGTGTGGAAACTACCATATTTTCCAGCACTGTTTGGCAACTCCTTGCTTTGACAGGGAGACTGGTGAGTATTTAAACTGAGGAAGAAGTAAATACAGGCCATCTGCTCCTAAGAAAAGGGCTGAACAATTCTGAAAGAGTTCAGCATTGTTCTGGGCTTTCCTTTGGTCTCTGCCAGTTGAATAGCTCAATTTCATGGGCCCAGGAGACAGGAAAAACTGGTATGATAATATATGGAAGCACCAAGATATGTTCTATTTCCTTAAGAAAAACTTTTACCCACAAGAAGGGTTGCGTCTTAGAATGCCATCCAGGGTCAACATCTGGTGATCTATTCCTAGCCATTCAAGATCTGGGTAGACTGTATAAAACTTGGTTTAGACAACAAAGAGGTGGCTACCATATTTCAGCCCAGTTTTCACAGACTGCAGGAGGAAAACATCCTGTGCAAGCAGGATTCCTTTCTCTGATTCAGACAACTACATGGTGAGTTTGTGTGCTGGTCCTTTGGCTTTTTGCCATGGGGAGTTTGGAAAAAAGGGCAAGAGCTTCCAGAGATCTGAATCAATGTATGTGGGTCTGGAATTATCTGAATGCTCAGTTCTGCTCCCTCCAAAGCTGCTGGTGAAACCTGTCTCTCCAACCCTCACCGGCAAGGTGGGAGAAGAGCACTCCACAAACAAGGACAGTTTGGTAGGATAATGCTCTGGTGTCAGAAGCCTTGATGCCACAAAACTTTTATGCAAGGCCTAGTAAATGCACTGGCTTCGGGTGTGGAGAGGAAAGCTTAAATCTGCGAATGCAGCTGCTGTATAAGCTTGCCAGGCTAGCAGCCTGACGTGCTACTTCTTCCTGCTGAGAAGAAGCATGCTCAGACAAATAAAATCCTAAAAATGGGCATCCTCACCTCTGTCTATATGGATCATTGTACTAACAAAGTGATGCAAGACCCTCACAGTTCACCCAGCACATATACAAATTTCCAGAGCACAGATAGTATTCCTAGGCAGAGGCAGCATGGTGCTCTGTATCCTGCCTGACAGGAGAGACATCCCTGTGCTTTGGGGAAGCTTGTTCACCATTTTAGTCTCTCGTCTACAACCTCCTACTGAGCATAGGGACACCTTGCTGAGATTGACGGACCTCAGTGACAAACTCACTGTATCCTTTTTTTGCTCTGACAACTCAAAATACCTCATTAGGACAGTAGGAAGTTCCATCCCACGAGAGGGTTCTTCAGCAGTTTGAGGGGAGAGTAGGGATTTCTAGGTGGCTTGTTGGGACAACAGGGTGAAGCAGGCTGTAGTAGGGTCTAGAACAGATCCCTCACCCTAAGTTGTTCTCAACTGGTGTCACAAATGCCTCACCAGAGGCTTCAGTGAGGGGTGGAGGTTTGTCTTACAGTCTGCCAAGCACCACACCATAGGGCAGAGCCACATGCAGACACCCAACAGAAACATTTCAACTCTTCTCTCACTGCTAACCCGAAACCCTCTGTGGCAAAATAACTGTAACCAAATATAACAAAAACAAGCTTCCACATGCTGTAATTGCTAGATGTGTTCCCTCTCAAAAGGGGCATGTACATGAAAAGAGTGAAGGACAAGCCAGGGATAAGAAAAGAGCCTTGCAGAATCAGTTTAGCATGTGGCTGCTAACACCAAAATCCTCAACATTTATTTCATGATGCTTGGTGATGTAGTTTGGCCTTCAAATGCTTTGCAGAGTTAGCACAGTCCAGCCGGGCCTCTGATAAGAAGCATGGCTTGGAGCTGACTGGAACATGTGCAGTGCTCAGCGAAATTTCTTCAGGACTCACCTTAAAAGCAACAAGCTGAATAGTGAACCATGAAAGAACTTTGACTGAAGTGTTTACTTCAGTGCAATCAAGTGACTGGAATTATAGTAATTATAATAATCATCTTTACTATTGCAATATAATTGCAATGAAATCTAGCTATATACTCTCAAAGCTTCTTGGAAGGACTTTCTTATAATTTACACCCCATAGGTGAAATACAGATCCTGATACAGTTGTACCATACATCTGTTCTCCTGACTTTTTAACCATAGAGTGCTAGTTTATTGCTGAGCTTAAGGATAAAAGAAGCAAGAAATGAAAGTAGAAAAAAGTTTCCTGTCCACTAAGTACATTCAGATGTCAGCGTCCTCAAGCCCTATACAAAGTTTCATTCCCAGATTATTTCACCTTCCCATTTATGAGGCAATGTTGTTATCAAATACCTTTAATCACAAAAGGCTTGGGTTTTAGAAGGGGGAAATGTTATTTGAAGATATTATCAACAAAGTAAATTAAAATTAACTGCAGTGTATCAGCATGTCAAAACTTCCAAAAGAACAGATTTGTGAAATAACTGTTATTGAGTTTACCATCAGTCCTTGCTTTGATGAAAAGTTTTCAAGCATGCCCCAGCTGGAGCTGGGAAATCCAGCTACATGAACCTACTACATGCTACGCATGTACATTTTCATGCTACACATGAACATACACCTGCTCCAAAGACATATTTCTATTATCATTTGTTGTCTAGAGGGAAATGTAGCTGACCACAGGACAGCATTCAGAGTTTGTGCCATCTCACAGAGTGAAAGAGAATAAATTTTTCAAGAGCTCCCAAGAAAACAATTTACATTTTCCATGTCTATCTTTGGCAAAGGTCCTTGCTAGCAGGGTGCAGGGGCTTCCCACTGTTTATGTTCCCACCCAGAAGGTGTTCAAATATGGCATTTATCTGTACCCACAACAGATCCTCACTATACAAGAGCACACAAATATTTATGTCTTGTTGGGCAACACTTCATTGAAAATGATTGTGTTAACCTTCCTCCAGTGGCTTAGTTTAGCCAAAAAAGCATTTCAGCTAAATCCAACCTCCTTCTACCAGTTTCAGAGACAGACATGATTTTAATGACTTTTGCATTTTTACAACACCTCACAGTTCCTCCTGATTCTGCAGTCAGTCTGAAAGTATTTGACTTCTTCTGTGGGGAACTTGAACATTGCAGGAGAAGTCTTACAGTCTCATGGAAGACTTAGTGTGATAACAGGAAGGGTGTATAGATGCTTACATTTAAAGCTAAATTTGAAAAGTCTAGGTACTGATTTATGGGCTCTTTTTCAGTATGCAGAGCAACTCCTTTCTGCCCTCAGCTCCCTAGTCACTTTCCTGAATATTTTTCTCCTAGGATACAGGAGTTGCTGAAGCCACTTTACTTTCTATGGCCTCCTACATTTGTTGGAAGAGTCTGACGAGACAAATCCCACTTCCGTGCTCCACTTTTTACAGCCGTGGTAGCCTTAACAGAGAAGGGTAAACTCTGAAAATCCTTTATTACAGAACTACATTACCAGAAACAGGTTAGTTGCTCAAAACATGGTAACAACTAAAGTATAGAGATGGGGCTAGAGGCTGCTCAAATATCTTGTGCCCTCAAGTAACTCTTAAGGGCTCTTGAGGGAGGTGGTACAAGAGGTGGCCTTCTGGGTGAAAGACTGGGAGGTGTTTAAAAGCACTGCTAAGAAAGCTGTGTGCACACATACTCTGTCAAGGCACGAAGGGCAGCCTCATTACACTTCCCTGTGTGAGATGGCCAGCAGTAAGAGAGTAGCAAATAATCTCTCTATAATAAGATTAGAGAGTCACAAGTTAAATGTCTGCTAGGAATTTAACTTTTTGATGCCCGTTAGCACAAGTATCAGGTTGTGGGCTGTGATTACTTGCGTCATTTCTTCCACAGTATATACAAACTGTGCTTTGTGACCAGATAGCTACAGGGAGAAAAAGTTAAACAGGTCTGAAGTGTAGCAAACTTTTAAACTAAGCTGGAGGGATGACATAGTTAGGAGAGCATCCCTGCTGCTCCTGCCCTATTACTGCCAAGATAAGGAGTTATATGTAAACTCCTCATGGCTTCTCCCTTGACATCTTCCTGGTGCTGAAAGTCTCTTCTGCATGTTTTCAGAGACTATCTAAGCCTGCTGCTTCCCTCTCCAACCTGAAATATTCACAAGTTCCTTGCTAGAGGCAAGCAAATTCTCAGGTCCCTCTAGGTGAAACAAATACTTTAGTGGTTCTCTTTAGAGTGAACAGCAGCAAATTGGGCAAAGGAACTGACATAAATTGTAATTTGGGCTTGTAGTTGGCACCTGTGGATATGGACCCGTCAGCTAATAAATCACAGCAGGGCTGATGAGCCTCTGACTCTTCTGTGTTCTGCAGGCAGTCAGCACCAGAGCAGGATCTGTCTCTCAGGTGCTCCCCCTGATCTCAGTACTCACACTGCCTTGGCTGACACAACAGGGAAATGCCAAGCAGCCAGAGATGGGGTGTGTACAGCTGACCTCTTAGGCAAACTTGAAACCAGCTGTATAACATGAGGCTAGTGCTGCTGGTCAATGAGAGACAAAGGAGCACAACCACCTTCCCAAGAGATGTATTTCCTGACAGTTTAGATGGGCCTGAGGAATTGCTTTGATGGCAGTTGATGTGAAGGAGTTCCTTGCTTCTGAGCACTTTCTCTGCTAGTAAATGGTTGAGGCACCATGCATTTCCTAAGTTGGTACTACCATAAAATTTCTCTCCCCTTTCTAGTCCTGCAGCCACTCCTTCCTAAGCTGTGCCCACTGTCCAGCACTATATAGCCTTCCAGTTTTCCTCAGGCATATTTTGTCACATCCATATACTTCATGCATCAAGCTTCTTCATCACAGACATCTTAAAACCACCTTTAATAGGGGTTCCTAGTGCAAGGGCTTCTGTGCTGTGGCAAAAGATTCTTCTCTACATCCTTGTTTGCTGTCTGTAGGCTGCTTGACTAATACTTTCCCTAGCAACCCAGATATGGGTGAGCCTCCTATATATCACAAATAATCTGACTTTAGCAGATAGAGTGTTTCCGTGTGGATGGGCATAGGTCATGAGGATACACAAAGGCATGATTTTCAGCTTGGTGCTGCCAGCTCTGCATCTGCTACTTGTGTTCTTGCCCAGTGAAATTGTCCTTACCCTTTAGAGCTGCTGTTGTGTGCCAGGAGGTCACAATCTGGACAGACTGGCCCGTGTGAGCACAGCAGACATATTCCCACCCTGATGGCATTCACATGGCTGCTTAAGACACATATTTTATGCAGGGGCACAATTATTACATGTGTAGAGCCAGCTTACAGCCCAAACCTCCTTCTCTACTGTGGCATTTTCTCATGATGATTAATACTCGCTATCAGCTTTGCTTGCTGCTGTAATAAAGCTCAAATTTGTGAACAGACAGGCTGTGCTTCCCTCTGGTGATAGCTGAGAGCTGAAAGCATAGCCGTCTGAATCTTAGGATGATCTTTGGCCAGGTCTTAAACTGTTTTTAGCTATTGCCATCCAATATAACACCTCTATTTTGAAAAATGATGCCGTGATGCTTGAGGGGACACAGATTTGAAAGACAATAATTAAATAACTGCAAATGAAGTCACCCTTTAATGTGCACAAATACAAACACTGAAAAAATTGATGACTTTTCTTTCAAACGTAAGTAAATCTTTTAGGTGATGATCCACCCTCAGAAGCATTGCTTTCTCTGCATCCACTTGCCATTTGTGGATTCGTAAAACAACAAACTATTAGTTCTCAGCAACTGTGGAGAGGCAAGAAGAGTGGTTTCCTCTCTTACATTCCTTTTGAAGACACCGTCCAAATTTGATTTTTTTTCCCAAGTTCATGTATTCTTAGTCTCACATCAAGCATGAATTAGGGCTGACTCATCACCCGCACAGTTCAAATCAGAGACTCGAGTCCTTTTTGCAGCAGCTCCTGGGTGTTCGGGATGGACGTGACAGGGCTGCAGCGTAGCTCTCGGACCCTCTGTCTTAGCTGCTCTCCTCCTCTGGCCGCAGAGCGGTACTGCCTGCATCCCTGCTCCGACCCTCTGCTCACGCCTTCCTGAAACACCCACCAGCCTCATCCCCATTTCTCCCAGTGCCCACTAGATGACGCCTCTGATTTTAACAGGAGCTCCTAACCGCAAGAGTGGAAGATTTCACAGCTTCGCTCGTAATTTTCCGCATTGTGTGTATGCTTATGTGTGTGTGACGCAAAGAAGACTCGAGATCAAGTGAGACAGGAAAACATATTCACTGGTGTATATTTTCAAGGACTCGGAGGGAACAGAGACGCATTTTGTACTTTCACATCCTCTCTCTTCCTGGCTTGTGGAATACCAGATTGTAAAGAGACGTTGTTAAATAACCCACTGCAAATACAATACTGTTGACATGTGTAACCTGAGACCAAACTCAAAAAGAATATTGAAAACCAGCAACAACATCAGCAAACAGGTACATTACTGTTACTCTGTGTTGTATTGTATACCTTATGGATATATGCAGGAAAAAAAAGAAGAGACAATGGAGTTATGAGTTGCCAAAGTCCTCTACCTGCTGATATGCCTCGGAAATGCCTGCAGCAGATCAAAGCCAATGCCCTAGGTAAAGAATAGCAAAGGACACTCCTTTTCACCTACCTGCCTGTTTAGTATAACTATATTTCAGTCTATAAAATCAAGATGGGATTTCATTTTAAAGTTACACAGTGCAGTTAAGACTGATCTTAAATACAGGCCATAAAAATAGATTGAGTAGTTATTGTTGCTAGTTACAAGAAGTTCATTTATTTAAATTATCTTGATTGGTTTATAACAGGCAATTACAACTTCATTCTCTAAGAACAGGTGCTCCTGCTTCATTTTTTTATTTCTAGTCTGCAAGCGACGTTGCACATGTGGGTGGGGAAAATTAAAGATCTTATACAGCAACATGTTCTTACCTTTGGACACTACAACCTTCAGTTTGCCAAAGGCTGAGGGTGAAGCCCTGTCACTTGAAACTTGAAGTGTGTGCCAGCCAAGGGAGGACTCTGCAGTGAGAAACAGAGCACTAATGGAGAGTGGCTATTTGCTCTGCCAGAACAGGGCCAGCCCCTGCAGTGCTTCAAAAAGAACATACAGAGAGGAAAGGTGGGCTCAAATCAGGAGGAAGCAAGTGATCATGATGCTAGATGCAATAAGCAGTCACATATACCAACCATCGTGTCAAAGACATTTTCTGAAAGATATTTCTTTCAAATATATTAGGAGAAACTGAAACGCTAGAGATTGACCTTCCATGGCTTTTCTTTTTTTAAACCTGGGACTATTGAGACTGCCAAGTGATTCCTGCCTTGATTTCATTGTCAATTGTCTTGAGAACTCAGAGATATCAGTTAGGACCACTGTTGGCCAGCAACTGAAGGAACAACGGTGCTGTTCCATTACCTAGATATCTTGTCTTTTTCATATGTGTGAATAATGCTAAAAATGCCTAGGGAGTTTCAGATTAACCCAATTCCACCCTATATGCTACAAATTACTGCTGCTAATCAGGACTTCTGTTGCTGTTTACGACCTCTTCTGTTATGCACAAAACTGTTTCTTAATGTGGAAACAGTAACAAGCAGGCAAATTGCCCTAGAGCTGTCCAAATGGCAAAAATGTTCAGGATTTCCTTGTGCTTCAGGAAGAAGTAAAAATGGGTGCATGTCCATGCATTCTTTCCCTTCCACAAAAGCAGCTCAGGTAACTGCATCACTTTATGCCTTCTGAGTACTGTAAAATATCACAATACCCTTGCATTCCAAGTGTAGGCAGGCTCTGACTTGTCACTGCTCAGATCTGTCTGAAAAACTTCTCTTCTAAACAGTGCTATGTACCCTTCTCTGCAAAAAGGCCTCAATGATTCTAAGGATTCATAAAAGGGGAGGAGATGTCTAGACTATGGTCTGAAAAGCTTTTCTTTCCCCTTAGTTGGGGAGAAAATGGATAGAAATGAATGAGATGTATTAACCTCCCCTCCTTGTGCTCACTGTCCTGGAACATGACATGGGCAAAGTAACATTCCAGTCTGCAGTTGTTAAAACACGCTGTCCAGGACATTGCTTGACACAGCTTGCTTTCTTTGGTAAAACAAGACCTACAAGAAAGCCTGCTAGACATGATTTTCCCCATAATTAATTTTTTTTACATTCTTCTGAAATAGCATTTGAAGTATTTTTGCCTCTGGCTAAAGAGACAATTTGAATTTCTTGCTCTCAAGGTGGTGTCTAGAATAGAGCTGGATAGTAACAAACCTCTTTTAAAAGCTTGAATTCAGTCATGTAACACAGGAAGCAAGTTGCATAGACATTCTTTCACTTCCAGATCAGGGCCTGAGCACCCCTTGGCCACGTACAGCCCACAGGTGATACAGCGAGGAACTTTCTTGCTTGCCAGGCATGAGAGATTTGAGTGCTGGGTTGGGCTTGAGGTGGAACAGGAGCTGAATAGCAGCTCTGCCTTGGGTCAGTTATTTGTCTTCTCATTGCCAAGCATGAGCAAGCCTGGGCATGAAAATCCTGGTAAGGCCACTGCACGCAGGCCAAAGATGGTGCATAAACTCTCTGCCAAAAGCTTTTAATGGGGCTGTGGTGTGACTTCAGAGATGTTTTACTTCAGAAAATGGTTTTTTGTTGAAACAGATTTCTCTGAAAAAAGAATCAGTCCCAAGGTGAAAGGACAGAGAGTTCTCATCATAATTTTTGTGACAAGTTGTTATGGAAAGGATTTCTGCTGTGAGGTGTCATGAAAGTGACTTATTATTTGTCTTTCTCCTTTCTGAGGCAGTCACACTTTTACTGATGTGCTTGGTGATTTAAATTTCCACAAGAAACATATTGTTCCTCTTCAGTAGGCCAGTTCATAGCACATAAGGCTGGTAAATCTGCAGTGTGTAACACTAACCAGTAAATTTGAGAGCCCATCCTGGAAACACTGATTAGGAGAGCTAATACTTGGATGTTCCTCAGACCATCTTTCCGATGATGCCCAAAAAGCCTCTCCCAGAAGCTTGATGCTCTTTCCAATTTCACTGCATTCATGTCCGTTCTCTCATTGAACCTAGAAAGAAAAATAGGAGGAATGGTCTGGATTTGTGTTGAGTATGTTCTCGTATGGTTAAACTCTTTGAAATCAACATGAGCATTTGTATGCAAATGCATCGCTCAGCACAGATCAGGAACACAGAATAAGGCAAATAAGATGAGTGGCGGTGTTTGTTGCATACCCACTGCCTTCTTCAATGCCCTTGAATCAGAAAGCATTTAAAGAGGCTCTAAAAACATTAATTTGGTCAGAAATGTCGAACATGTCCCATACAATACTTTGAAACAAATATTATTTGTAAGAGAAGTGTAAAAGCTACCCTGTAAAGCACAGCGACATGGTTGGGGCACAGCGACATGGTTGGGGCACAGCCTTCCCACATCTATTGCAAAGAACTTCTCTGTCTCTTTTTTTGCTCATTATCAAGTCTCAAGACTCTACCTGTGCTTCACAAAGAGAAACTTTCTTAGTGTTTACACAGGTGGGCTAGGCAAGGGGGTGTGAAGGCTTTTGGCAGCCATGAAAAAAGCTGATGTGAAACTATGAGAACATGTACATTTCTAGGGTTGAGTTATTTAAAATACACATTTTTGAAAGTGCAGTGAATTGAATTCCATGTTTGCAAAAGATAAACATAATGTTAACACAACAGATCAGAGACTGCAGTCTGGTATTCATTGCTGGAACACAACTCAGAGTGGCTCTTTAAACCTTCCCACAGCATCTGCAGCCACCGTACCTCCACCATGGTCTGGAAGGATTACTTGTGGAGGGCAAGAGCTTAGTTCATTTCCTCTGCCCTTCCAGGCTTTGGTCTTTCTGTTGAGGCTGCTGCTAACGTGATAGCTTGAGCAGCTGGTGTGTAACGGGAATGTTCTTGAGGAATTCAAACTGGGGGCTTAGATACGGAGGGACTGCATCCCCTGCAGGAATTATTAGAGTTGCAATGTTAGGAACTGAATTTTGGGGGTTCTGTCTGAAAAGAGAAAGAAGGACTGCGAAATGGAGGCAGGGAGGGAAGTACGGCAATTTTTGGCCACGTTGAATCTCCTAGGCTGCAGTGGTGGTGGGTCAAGGTGAGCAGCAGTAGAGGCCCAGTTATGGTGGCCCAGTGGAACACAAGTGGAGGCAAGCTGCATGCAATGCTGGACAAAAGACTGTGCTTGGTGGGACTTCCTATCCCCCAGGATCAGGGGTGGACACAGAAAGGATTATTAATCACTATCTCCCCCACTTCAGGCATTTTTGAGCTTTTTGTGTGTTCCCCCATTCATGCATAAAGCAAAACACAGGGAAGGAGGCAGGCAGAGAAAAAATTAACTGAGGAGAAGGTGTCTGAAATGGAGATTTGCTTCTCAGAAAGCAGAGCTAAATTCATAGACCTTATTTGTCGAGCTGCATGTGGTCCAGGGTGGCATTTCATGGTTGTTCTACTGTATATCCTTCTTTGTCACAGGTGGACATGCAGAGAGCAGTAGCTATCCTGGTGAGGCCCAGGGCTGATGCTCTCTGTGCTTTGTACAGTAAGAGCTCCGCTGAGGTAGCTCAGGCTTTTTTCATGGAATGGGCATCTAATGGAACACTGATTACCGCTGGGTGTGAACTACATAGACTGGCCTCAGCTCCACCAAAACTTGCAAGGGCTCTGGAGAGAGACACTTTTCCTGCCTTCCCTAGTTTTGGGTCCCTGTAGATTTCAGTGCCTCAGGATCAGCCCCAGGGACTGAGGTGAGGGCATCCCTGCTTCCTGTTCGGTGGTGAGTAAAGATGCCATTTGTCACCCTCTGCTGCCCTGCCATGAGTTGGATATGTCCTTTCTTCCCAAGGTGTGATCATCACTGAGCTCCCTGGTTGAAGCGAACATGCTGATAAAGGAAGTCTAACTGAGCCAGCCAAAGCCACAAGATTGATACATCTCAGGGTCCTGGCTTAGGACTGAGGATTTCCTGGCCCTCGTTCTGTGCTCCAGCAGCAAAAATGCATTTCTCACATGGTTAGTCATATAATATCATCATCGTCATTACTTCAAGATGAAAGTGTGGAGTGGCATCCACTAGAGTTCATCACCGCCCCTCCCATTACCTTTGTTTTTCATTTTCTCTAGTTCTTGAAGTTCAGATTAACAAAAACTTTCAAACCCCCTCTTCCTGCATTTCCCCAAGCTGTTTTGGTGCAATGCATATTTCTGGCGGAGCATGCTGAGGTATTTTAGCTCATGACTAGCATGAAAAATTTACTTTCTGTGTAGAGCTTCCCAAGACAATAAGCCAGTTTCTGGCCAGTCCCTTCCAGCATTGTTTGCCCTCTGAGATAGGTGGGCAGGGGAGTGGGAATCTCCTGCGGCATCCTGGTGGCTGTGCCCCTGCCAGCAGGGAAGCTAACAGCTGGGGGCCAACGCTGGGGTTGCCTCGGCTGTGCCCTCTGTGGTGTTTGCTACAGGCACTCGTTAACCATGTTTGGGCTGCTTAGTGTCAGGGCCTTTATTGTGCTAGTTCTGCTACCTTTATAGGCTGTGCTACTTAAGCTAACAAAAAGTTTGTAAGGGAATAGGATATGAAACACATAAATAAAAGTATCAGGTATCCCTAAAACATGTGTGGATTAAGCTGGTGAAAAGGTGAAATTTCTCTTCCCCATGAGTTAATGTCTATTTTTCTTGGAAACTGTACTTTGAGGGCTGCCCCCACTTTTGCTAAAGTGATAAAAGATACGTTTTCTTATCTGAATGCAATGACATTTTAAAAGGCTCCCTTTGTTGTTTCTAAACCTCCATGTCAACAGTTATACCTCTTATACAATTTTCTTCATATTTACTTAATATAACTCTACATTGTGTTGATATAAAACTAGACAGCATACTTTTAACTTCTCAATACTTTTGTTGGATGAAAATCTTTACAATGCCAGACTAATCTTTCAGGACTGACAGCATATCGGCACGGCATGACAATTTAAATCCATGCTGGAGTATGTTTATCCATCACCTGGCATTTCACCTATGATACTTTTTTTTTTTTACTTCTGGCTTCTAGACGCTATAACTTTTGTTTCAAGCTGAGTGTTTTTAAAGGTCAGGTGTCTCACTTCCAACTCTTCTTTACAAAAGAGTTTTGAAATTGTTTGTTCATAGATATCAGGAAGGTATTCTCAAATGAAATAAGAAAAACCCTTTGGACATAACTTTTATTTTTCTAGCCTTTTTTAGTTAATTTCTTTGTTAATAATTTACTTTGAATTTGAACAGAAAAGGTTTATCCTATGGCTGTAAGGATGAAAAATTAAATGGTTACTTTCTAGTAAATACAAAAGGAACTACTTTTTCAGAAAAAGAATCATTAAGATTAGCTATATTTAGGGTGAAATGGAGGCAGACATCCTGATGTGGGAAGAAAAACTAAATTAAAATTTCTCCAAAACCAATTTCTTTTCAGCAGTAACCATCAGCAGAAATTATGCCTGTGATTCTGCAAAACTATACCTGAGGATCCTGATAGTGAGACACTTTCTGCATTTATTAGAAGACAAAAAACACATGACCTGCTTTGTTTCATTTAAAACGTTTTTAGAAAATACCACCCTTCCTGCTCTTATGAGGACATTTGAATAGAGGGTCTGCTAATTGGATCTACCCATCAGTTTAAAACTCCTTCTTAGGATGCTTATAATGATCCACTGCCTGGCACCCCTTGTCATGAGCAACAGAGTGACCAGGCTGTGGTCAGAAAGGGACAATACGTTTAGCTGTGACTAAATGGAGAAGAAGGAGCAACCATAGGTAGTAATGAATGTTATGTGGAAGATACAGAAGGAAAATTCTGCATGGATGCCACACTTCATTGGCAAGTATTACTCATTCTACTTCTCCCGTGTTCTCTTTCAGCTCCTGGAAAAGGAGCAGACATACTGAGACCCTGTCACTTCAGCTTGTGACAGAGCAAAGCTAGGAATTTGCTTTTTCCTCTTCCTTCACTATGATGACTGGAGGTACTGGGAAACAACTCTGGTACTGGCTTTGAAGAAGCAAGTCAGCTAAAAATCACCACCAACAAGAATTTTCCCAGAAACTACAGATTCATAATTACACAGAGAAAAATATGCCCTGAAAATTCTTAAAATCGAGAGTAGTACATAGCTCTCAACAAGGGTGAATACTGAAAGAAAAATTAAAAGGAGAATACAGTCTTTCCTTTACAATAGTATAAAGGAAGAAAGGCGAAAAACACAGCTATTCAGGAAAGGTTATTGGGTAAATTCCCATGCTATGAGCTGTCTAAAGATGAAGTCAGAGTGTTATTAGGATTTGTTTTGACAATAGACAGTATGAACTTTACTCACCAAAGTAATGATGGAAAACAATTTGTGTGTGTCACTTTTGCTTGTAGATTTTCAGGGATAAGTTTCTGCTGGATTAGTCTGCACTACAATTTCTGCTATCACTGTTGACTGAAAACAAACCAAGGTGAAGTTAAAATCTTGCTGTTTACAGCCATTCTGGAAAAACACTACCAAAAGCAGCTAATCTTGGTTTTAAGTGTCTGGTTAAAGCCTACATGTGAACTGAACCACAGACAGGAAAAAGCACCTGCATCTATGCCATACTTTAAAGTGGTAGTCCTTGACCTTAAGATCTTTTAACTGAGAAATTAATTTGGTACAGGTCAATATCTTTAATATCTCAACGAGTGACACCCTTACTTTGGGCTTAAGATGTTCTGAGTACTAATCTTGCAAGTAGCCCAGGGAATTAAATTATACAAGTTCACATGAGCTATGACTATTTGATGAATGATATTTCAGGGGAAAATAAATTCTAGTCATGTGAACAGAAAAATAGGCAAATGTTTCTGCTTTCTCATTGTCAATGAACCTGGAAAAGAGCAGGAAAGAGTGAGTATACTCAGAAGAGGAAAAGGCTCAGAGAGGAAGGGAAAAGAGATGACTTAATGGGATTTCAAATGTCATTAAAAATATCCTCCGGAAATAAACTGTTCCAAAGCAGTGACGTGCAAACCTCACAGCTGGAGGTTAGAAGGACCTCTCAGGTCACTGAGACCACCTCCCTGAAAAGTCACAGCCATGATTTAGCATGTATCAGACATGCAGCCAGACGTTAATTAGCATTGAATAGCTCTCTGCAGCCATACTAAGAAACCACTGTAGCCACTGTCTGTTGAACTTAACAGTGCTCGCTGTTGCAAGAGCGACCTGAACAACCTCAGTCTTCCTGGCTTGTCAGCTTTGAAGGGTGTTTAACAGGTCATTGCAGCAGTGGATTAGTGGAGGATGAAAAATGTATCATTTCAGTTCTCTCCCAGCAGCAGGCCGCTGATGCCATGGCATGTTAAACATGTTTATTCAAGAAAACTCTGTTCCTTTTACTTTTGCTGAATAAGTGCAAGTTCACCTCCGCAATATATAAATGTTGCTGGCACACTGACTGCTGAAAAAGAAATGTGTATTGCTGTCTGGGATTGAATGGCTGTTTAACACAGTGGTGAAAACAGAGCTATGGAAAGGTCTTAGAGGTAATGGATTTTCAGTAGCCATTCTTGAGCTCTCCTCTCTAGCTGCTCATGTTACACAGGGAGTGACATTTACATTAGTGATCAGCAAGGTGACCACCCATCTAAAACCTTATTCATCTGGGATCGCTCAAACGGCACACCCAGGTATGCTGTGAGAGTTCAGTGGGAGCCTTGACTTGCTGCGAGGTTTATCATCACTCAGTACAAAGGAGTTCAGAAGATAGGAGGCGATGTGATTTCTCTGTATGTTACATAAAAGCAGGCTGTGGCTAACTCAGTGTTCTGGGTGCAAACAGGAAACAAACTCACTCCACCACTTGCACTCAGTAAGGATACAGGCCATTCCAGGGCGGGCAAAGACAGCTTTTTTGCTGTCCTGCTCCTACTTTTGCCTGATTTGGGCTATGGTTGTGGTTTCCCGGTGGTATAATGATGATTTTGATCCAAGGTGCATTATTTATCCATACCTTCCTATAATGTGCTCCAAAATATATCTCAGAAAGAAAACGTTTTTTCTGCAAGCAGTTTTGATGTGTTACAGACTATTTAAAAATTGTTTAATCCCAAAATCTCAAGTAATTTACAGATGATTTTTTGCAACTACTTTTATTTATTCATCCATTTCCGATTCAGTCTGCAATTCTCTTTATCATCAATGACTTTGCAGAAATTGAAGTTAAATCCATCTGTGGTATCCATCATGTATAGGCCACTGGAAATACACAACTTAAGGTTCCTTTCCAGTGCCTGCTGACTATGTCAAGTCCATTTGGATCTCCTGGAAATTGTACCTCATATACACAATGTCTATATAAAGTACTAGATGACCAGTTATTTGTGTACTACTAATGGAAAATACAATAAATATTTTTGCAGTTTGGAAAATCTCACTTGAGATATGCACATTAACCATAGTTTCAATTGCATTTTATAGCAAGGAACAAGCACAGTGACAGGATATTTGGAGATGGCTCCTGTGATGGCACTAACACTTTAATCTTTTCTTCTTCAATGATGTTGATGAAATATTAAGATGATGGTGATGAGATTGAGAACTATGCTTTTAGTAGTCTGTTTTTTGTAGTCTGAGATTGAATTGCTTGTCCTTTTATTTTAAAAGGGAAGAAAAAACCCACCAAGATTATGCTTTATTCTGCCTATGCTTACTAACAAGAAGAAACGCCCTTGGTATTGAGGCAACTTTTTGTGCATGTGAAAATTTGGCTTCTCATGTCCCCCTAAGAATGAAAACCACTCAGAAACTGCAGACCTGTACCCAGTATCAAATTAATTACCTTTGTGATAAAATTCACAGCCTTCAGTGGCATGATAGGGAAGACCTTGATAACTATGCACCAATATTTTCAGGGCTCACTACACCAATGAGCTGCAATAATACATGCCTTGGAGCTTTTGCCAGGTATCTTGATTCCAGCCAAGACAGGGTTAATTTTTGCAGTGTGCAGGAGGAGTGTGGTTAGGACTCAGGGATTTTTCTCTACCATGTCACATCATTGCCAGGGACAGTGGAAAGAAGTCTCTTCCAAGGACAAGGGTTTCCTTCTCAAGTAAGCATGATGGAAGGAGAGGTGGGGTAATTATGGTTCCAAGCTGGAGGGAGCAGTTGGATAACACTAGTTCCAGTCCAGAGGGAGAGGTTGAATTATGACATTTCCAAGGTGGATGGAGCAGTTGGATGGCATGGCTGTGGTCAAGTTCTGCAGGTCGAATTCTGCAGTGAACATTTTTGCAATGGATCACATTCTTTTTTACACACTTTGTTATTCTTATTGCTGCTGTTAGTGTTCATTCTCTCATCTCATTGCTGTTTCTATTAAATTGTTCTTATCTAAAGCCATGGTCTTTGCCTTTTTTGCCTCCTGTTCTCCATCCCACTGCAGGATGAGGGGGAGGAGGAAGGGGAGCGAGCGAGCAGCAGTGTGGCTTGGAGAGTCGCAGGGGGAGCACTAAACTGGGGAGGACCATTTCTAAACCATGACACCAAGCTTTGTCTGAGCTGTGGTTATGATGCTGAAAGCCTCCTGCCAGAAGGTGTGCAGGATAGCTGATGCCCTGGACTGACCCAGAGCAAAGAAGAGGGAAAGCAAGGAAGAGCAAGGAGCCGCGTGGCTTTGATGGCAGGAATTGTGACAACTTGCCAGGCATGCTCCAGACAGGTCATCCTTTCACCTCCAAAACATGGACAAAAAGTGGACAACATCCATCAGCAGCAGTGAGGAACTCCACTTCTTGTCAGCTAGTTTCCTGACCAGAAAGAGAAGTAAATGGCCCTTGAAGGAAATGAATGTCTTTCCTAACTTGCCATCCCTTCAGACTCCCAGACCTTCCATATAACATGGAGGCAGACCAGATGGCAGCGCAGACTGTGCTAATGAGAGCCAAATCCCTTTCCTAAGCAGAGATGTTGCTCCCTGAAGGGAGTAGTGGAGCACCTACATGGAGTCCATAGTGACAGCCTCTTGCTGTATACTGGCTCTGGGTGGCACACAGATGTAATAGTGAAGGGTATCGCATTAACTTCTGAGGTTAAGTTCTGTTTAAATAGATTGCCTCTTTAAAGAATTATTTTAATTTTGGTTGATTTCTGATTTTTCCATATCTTGAAATGGCCCAGGTTTATTTTCCTTTTTTTTTTGGGTAGATGCTCTTTTGTTCTGCCCAGACACTTCATTTCACAAGAAAAAGAAGGCTTGATCAAACCTGCCTTGATAGCTGTCTGACTCACTTTTGTTGGGAACTTTCCACTTTGGGAAAAGGCTTCAAAACCTTTATGCACACTGTAGACATGAAAAGAGCAGGTGAGGTGTTTAATCTGAGAGACAGCTCTCTTGCAGGGCATCAGGGTGGTGAGAAGGAGTCCGTGTGCTTAAGGAAGACCAGAATAGGAGAACCGACACACTGAAAGTGATATTTGTATGCTGAATTTCTTTCAAAACTAAGGAGTGGTGTAACTCTTTCTGTTGTAACTGTTTAAATATTTGAATTCTTCTAGGCTTTTGGTGTTCAGACATGGAGCAGGAGCAATAGAAAAGAGGAAATAACATTATCAGATGTTTTTCTCAGACTTCGATGCTGTGACAGAAAAGCTCATAAATGATCTATGGTCCATTGAACCTTTTCCAATACTACTTGTAATTTTTAATGACTATGGAGTGTACTCCACAGGCTTCAAAATGAAAATTGCTGAAAAGAAAGTTCTTTGATTTGGAAGTGAAAGAAATTCATAATTCCACAGGGAGTCTCAATAAACTGAAGTGAGACAATAGAAAGAGAAGGTTGTACAATTGTTTGTATAGCTGAATGTATATTATTTTTCTCAGATGTATTGATTTTTTTTTTCCAGTCTGGAATAGCTTAACTTTTAGAATATTAGTATAAAATATGTACAAATTTATACCTTCACGAACGATCTCTTTTCATATAAAGTACCTAAAATCCAAAAAAGGAGTATTTAGTACTTTATTATTCAATATTAATACTTGACAGTTGTCCTTTAGAAGTGGCATTCAGACAAATAAGCCATATATTACACATTGAGTCTCCATGGAAGAGAAAATGGTTAAAGTCCATACTGAGAAGACTTTGCTGATGATAAGTGATTAAGTCATTCCATGTAAAAGATTTCTTGGCCTTGGCTCTTGACATGATACCATAAAAAGTCAGTTCTTATCTTCAGGGCTTTCCGCTCCCCTACTCTCTCACTGAAGCAGAACCTTGTCAACATATGAGTTTGCATCACTGGCAGGAGTGTTTGGTTTCCTGCAACATAACAGAAGAGGATGCTGCCAGTAGGAGAGCAGGGGTGAGTGGAGAAGGCAAGGCATGGCTTCCATGTGATTTGCTGAAGTGAATGCAAGCAAGAAAGAGACAGCTTGCTTACTCCATGTGGCAGGACCATGTGTTTTGGTTCCTGCCCAGTCACCTGGTGATCACATCTCTTTATTAATCCTTTGAGACCAAATTGTACTTGGCATGTCACTGAGAGTGTACGGATGCAGGTTGTACTTGATAGTAAGTGTTTTGCCCTTGTCTTGTTTGCTTTTCAGAACAAGAAAAAAGAATGTCCACTGCTCTCAAAAGACAGTGTTAGTGTTAGACAATTTTAAGTGTTAGTGCAGTTTTTCATTAGTACATATTATACTTTCCACTACCCAGTATAATATGTGCTAATGAAAAACTACACTAACACTTATAATTTCTTTCTGTAGTGTCCCTCTCAAGGCTGACTTTTTTTGCTTGCATAAATTCCTTTCACTCTTTTAAAGGAGAAACATTTTATCCATCTGACCCCAAAACCTGGTCTTCAAAATGGCTCCTCAGCCATTGTTAGTGCTGCTCTTTTTTTTTCCTCCTAGGGCTGTTTTTAATTTTCAGTATTTCACTTGTAAGTGACTATTCAAGGATATGATCCAATCAGAACTTCAAGAAGTTACCATGCTTTCAGCTGAGACACTGAAATGTCCATGGACATGTTCCTAGTTTGCTCTCCTCATGCAATCTAATTGGACACAACCTTCACAGCCTCCACTGCTTCTTTGTTGTGATTTGATATTCCACCACAGGCAGAGCCTTCCTGATGTCCTTCAACTCCTTTAACTCATCTAGCAATACGTCAGGGTGATCCAGAAAGCAAGTGCTTGCTGTTCCCAATGGTATCTCTCGTTTTCCATGTGGGCGTCCACAGTTACAGTTTCAAGCCTTAATTGCACAATGACAAGTTTCATAGTGGTATACATTGTAGCTGGGCAAATGCTGTGAAAAATCCCTTTTCCAATGAGGACTTTAAACTGCTAAATTATTTGGCTTTACCCATGCCAAATTTGTTTCTTTCCATGTTAATTTTTCCTTCCCAGGGATGTGCTACTGATCAAATTTTATTGGTACACGCGTAGGTGTGGAGAAAACTGCGTATGTAAATATTCACTGAAACTGAATTATCAACGGGTAAGAAATACTTGGGTGGTTTGTAGGTGCTCATTCAACTCCTAAGTGTCAGATCCTCAGGAGTGTTTGCCTGGCACCTTGTACATTTCAAGGGAAGGCAGTGTTTGTGAAAGCGCTCAGAGACAGTCATTTAGCTCCTTGGTACTTTGGCTAGTGAATGCCAGTCCCATCCTGAAGAACAAAAAGATTGTCAGGCTAGGAGACTTGCAAGTCATCTTATATCTCAAATTGTTTCTGCTCTAGTCAAATCCAAAGGGTAAGAAAAGGCATGAGAGAACTCCTTGAACTTGTGGTAACTCCTACTAGTATCCAGCTGTGCCACTTGGAAGTGTTTATTTTGTGGTATATGCTTTTCTCCCTGGAAGCTTGTCAAGTGGTAAAGTGGGATCTTTGCTTTCTAGGATAAGTATTTTTTGGGTGATAAAATGAATTTACTCACTTCTCTTCCAGACCATTAATATAATGAACAGTTTTTCCAAGACAGAATTTTGATGGTAAGCTACTTTGTCCATTATAGTCTAAAAAAAAATTACTGGTTTTGAAAGCTTGTGATTTTGCTTAAAAAAATGTGTAAGAATGACAGCCCCTCAAAAACATTAAAGCAAAACCTAATGCAACATTTATTTGAGAAATTATTTCTTTTTCACTATGAAAGCACAGCCTAGTTTTCTTCCATGACCCATTTTTTTGTGATGTAAAGATGTCATATAGTTTCATGCATGAAAGTTCGTGATACTGTAGCTAACATCTAGGGTATTGGCTTGGACTTATTTTACCATAATTGATTTACTGCCTTGGGTGAGAAACCACATGGAACAGCCTCTAAGCATAATTATGACCAATTGCACCTGCACTCCGCAAAGCAAATGCTACCAAAATCTCAACTCAGCATAATTCTACTCTCTGTGGCACCTCAAAAGAATAAATCACTGAACAACTCCATGGAAAGAATTTTATTTCTTAAAGGAAATCAACATTATTCATAAACTGCTCCACAGCTCATGGAAATATGGGGGCCAAGAAATTAAAGAGCCCATGTGAGGTGGTGGGCTTGAGCTGTGCTATTTGATTTGTCTCACTGTGGTCACACCTCAGTTGCTCAGAGGAGCCCTTGGAAATGTAACAGGACCCATCATTGTGGTGTAAAATCTATTGTGTTGAAGCAGAGAAGATATATCAAAAGGTAATTTTTCCTCTACTTAAAAAAAAAGAATTTAAGAAATGTTTTCAATTATAAGGCAACAAATTTTGTTTCCTAGCCTACGTCTGTATTGCTATGTGCTTTTTGGGACAGTGGTAGTTATATTTTCTAAGGATGTTTTTCCAGATTCAAAATGTACCTTATGTTTGCTTGTATTTAGCTGCAAAACTTATTATGCTGTTTTCTTAAATTTGTTTGAAAGCAAATAAGAAGCACATATTGCAGTTAAACACTGCTTGTTAAAGATACCATTACAAATTTTTTAAAAAAATATTTCGTCGGGAAAATGTCTTTCCAGTGAAATTCAAATCTTCCTCAAAATACCTGTTATCTTGGAGAAATAAAAACATAATCTCCTTTCAAGATACCTTTTTTCCTTAACTTTTGGTACGTGGACAAACATCTTTTTGAAAAAGATGAAAATGCTGAAAAAACCCAGACATGTAATTTTTGAGTGGTTTTTTTGGGGATGGGGGAGGGAGAATATAAGGAAAAATGGTTTTATGAACAGCTGTGTTTCTTACAGACCTACCATAATAAATCAGCATTTGTCAGTAATCAAAGAAAAGAATATATCAGGTATCAAACATATCCTAGTTTCAAGCTTCCATGGGATTATTATAAGTAACAGCAAGCAAAAATATAGCCAAAATGTATTAAAATACCTGGGGACCTTTCTTAAGTGAAAAGTAAACCCAACCCTTCTCTTTGCAGATTGCTTTTCACTCCTGGCCAAGGCAAACTCATAAAAATGTTGTCTGGCTGTTCTGGTTGCACCTTCAGGAGGCTGCGCATGGATCCAGGGCTCCTCAGGCCAGGGAGAGCACTGGGAATGTTTTAGTGGAAATTCATGGAGAAGCACAGAAGAGAGGGTGGCCCTGGCTTGCCCAAGCTTGGCCCAGCCTGTGTGTAGTGCTGTGCTTGTCCAGCTCAGGAAGGCTGTGCCTCATTGCTGCGTTTCCCTTGCTTTCCTCACCCCTCTGGAGACCTGCAACAGGTTTTGCCTGCCCCTACATACTGCGAGCCCACTGCATCTTCTTCAGTGCTTCACCTGCATTTTGCTCCCAACAATTGGCTATGTGCCAGTAAAGATGCCTGGATATATTGTTCCAAATTTTCAGCTGGATATTGCCATGTGGTTCAATTTTCACTCGGAAAATGATAAGATGC
This sequence comes from Grantiella picta, assembly GCA_013397955.1. Taxonomy (NCBI): domain Eukaryota; kingdom Metazoa; phylum Chordata; class Aves; order Passeriformes; family Meliphagidae; genus Grantiella; species Grantiella picta. The sequence continues at coordinate 229,553 of VZRM01003846.1, read as the reverse complement.
TTTTGCTTTGGTTTATCTGACATCTTACATCACCCTTCTGAGCCACTCCTACATTTCTGCTGGCACATTCAGCATACAGGTGTATCACAAGGATTTTATGCCGGCTGCACCTAATAAAGATAGGTACAAATTAGGGACTCAGCTTTTCCAGCAGAAAATGTTGTAACCAACCCCACCCCCCAGAAATAGCTCAGGTAGACACACAAAGAGGGAATGTATTTAGCCTGAAGTTAATTTTGAATACATCAGTTAACACAAAAATATTAATTTTTCTTCTGAAATCTCTCTTAATCTCTTCTAATTTGCTGGTGGTGTCCTGCTGTTGTTTGTTTGTTTGTTTTCTGTAAAGTTTGGAAAGAAGGTAAATAGAAAATCATTGATTTCAAGATTTAATTTTGGATGTAAGTGTCCTCCATGGCCATGGAAAGCCTGGGTAATGTCTGACATAGTGAAGTCTATGTTTTTTTGTACTGGCTGCATGAAGGCTGACTCTTTCTGCTGCAGAGAAGCAGTTCAGGTTTGCTCCTAACGGGATTCTCAAGTGTGTACCTAACATCTGATGATTCTAGTCCGAGGCCCCAGAAGTTGTTTTGCTGGAGTATTTACACAGAGTAGAAAGGAATGACTGAAGTTATTATATTTTTGGATCTGCGTGAAAAATTTTATACATCTGATGCATTGTCTTTCTTCTTGTATCTTTTTCCTCAATGTCTAAAGTCTTAACAAGCAAAGACTTACTCTCTTGTGATAATCATAGAATCATAGAATGGTTTTGATTGGAAAGGGTCTTACAGAGATCCACCCCTTCTGCCTTGGCAAGAACACCTTTCACTCAACCAGATTGCTAAGAGCTCCATCTAGAAAAAAACATTGCCATGAATTGCTGCTGGAAAACCCCTCAGCAGCCTGGCATTTTCCTTTTCTTTTACAAGTAATCACTGTCAGAGGTATAATACCAGATTATCATCCTTATGAGACAACCATTTTAGGGCCCAGTTGGCAGTAGCCTGCTGCACAGCACAGGAGAAAAACCTCCAAATAATTTCCCATAAACTCTAGCTGAACTTAATAAAATATGGGCCACTCTGCATGCTGCAGTGAATGAATGTGACCTCCATTTATCTTTCATATTATAAATATTTTCTGTGGTTTAAGGCATTCATTGCTTCCTTTTGCTGTCAAGGAAATGAAGGAAATACATTTCAGTAGCACTTTACAGAATGTACTTACCTTCAGTCATTGCTGTAAATATGCAGTGATCATATTTTCCCTGTGCAAAATAAATCAGAATGTTTTGCCACTTAGCTCACTCAAGTCTCAGCTGAAGTTATGACTAGTGTCAGTTTTTCCCTTGTTAGTAAACTTCTTTGCTACATCACATTTTTAATGCATTTGACTATTTCACAGTCATAGTTACTGGAGTGTTGGAATAAAATCAAGGTCTGCTGCGTATCATTTTTCATGTTTTGTTTAGAACAGCATGGCTCCCATAAATAATAGCGGGATTTGTAGAGTGCACCACCTCTGCAGTTCTTAAAGTCCTGAACAGATGAATGAATGCAGGTTTAGAGGTGTCAGTCATTGGCATATAATGACAAAATAAAAAAATGAAACAGGATTGTATGGTACCTAGGGAAGAACAAAAAGAAAAATAATAAGGAAAGACCACAGAACCAGCATGTGGGAAATAGCTTAGAAGTCAATCATAGCTAGGATGAGGTCTTTAAAAGTGGAAAGGGGTGAAAGAAGACCGAAGAAAGGCATGAGCATGTCAAGTAGTCTGTTGCAACAGAAACAAGACTAGCTGCTGGTCTCAGGCTCTGCAGAGGTTCATAGACATAAGTACACTGTTTCACATGTGCTGGGGATCACTGCAGACCTTTAGTACCCTTACTTTTCTAGGATGATGCTGAGAATCAAGTCATTACTATATCAGGGCCTCATTAGTACTACTTAGCAAATGCATAGCCATTAGTGGTAATTGTGATTTTCAAAGCCAAGGTTGATGGCAAAGGCAAGCACTAATATGTCTGGCTAGCTGGCCTTGAGGTTCCTTGCCAGCTGTTGACCCTTTACAGCCCCCAAGATTCAGGGTTGCTTGCAGCCTTGGGTCTTGGGAAGATCTCTGGCTTCAGGTCTCTGACTAACATGGAGGATGCCAAAGCCCAGCCTTGCTGAGGCTCGTGGTTCAGCAGTTATTGGTGCATTGGGTACATGCAAAAAATGCACAGGAGCTCTCTCAGAGGCTGCTGGCTGAACCCTCACTAGTGATTAAAACAGATCAAAACAGGAGGCAGTGCCTGGGAGCTCTGGTGTGTGTGTGGGGGCCAAGAGTCACCCTGTGAGTGGATTGTGCTGGGATGGGATGTGGGAAGTGGAAGTAAATGAATACTACAGATGCCTGTGTACTATTCAATACTGTGTATTTGAATGTGCTTACGCAAATGAGGAGAGGTGTGAGGACAATTGTGGAAAGGAAGTATCCTGCTGCCTCTTCTCACTCTCTGCTCTTTCTTGCGGATGCTACATCTCCACTGGTGGTTTTGCATTCCATCCAGACAAGTGTGACCATATGGTAGTCTGCATATGGCCTAAATTTCTGCTTTTTTTTTTTCTTTTTGCTTTCTATTCATTCTGTCTACCTCGCTCCCTCTTTTGAGTCTGTCATCATCCCTTTCTCCTTCTGAGAACAACATTTCATCCTCCTCTCTCTTCTGCCTCTGTCACAGCTTTCTTTCAGCATATTATTGACACAAATCCTTTTCTAAATCTTAGCCTTCATTTTGCTACCACCAGAAAATGTCACCCATCCAACACCTTGTTGCTTCTGCAGCCTATCTGGCTCTGGGTGCTGATATGCAGAGTTTTCCCTGTACTGTTGCTCCCTCTCATGATCCCCACAGGGCATGCGTGGCATCTCTGCCCCTGCTCATGCTGCCAGCAGTGCTGTAGAAAGCAGGAGTCTCTCTCCTGTTCTATTTTCTTGGCTCCTCTGCCATGGTGAGCACTGCTGTGTGGAAGTTCAAGGCATGCAGTGACAGCAACCACTGTGGTGAGGGAGTGGCTGGAGAAAAACACCCAGGTGAAAACTGCTCCCTTATCATGTTGCTAAATAAGCCTTGAACCAGAATACACGTGGTGAACTGGCTAATTTGAATGCAACTGGTTTAAGTGGGTTTAGATTTCAGCTAAAAATATTCACTCAGCCTTGGCCACAATCCTTCATATTGTGTCTGTAGAGTTTATGGAAACACAAAGTTAATTGCTTGTGTGTTTCCAGAACTTCTATGGTATTTAATTTAAGATAACGCATGAGGAAGTGTGTTTGCAGTTGAACTTGAGTTCTTTTCTACCTCCTCAGTTTATAGTACACAAATGTTATTTTTACAACAAATTCTTCCTGGTCCCTACAGAGTAACTGACGGATCTGATGCAGGCTGAACACAGAGGTTGCTCCTCCTGACGTCGGTCACTTTCCTGGCTTGGCACACTGCTGTGATAACCTTGCTAGTTGCAGTGCAACTGTTCTAAGAGAAAGAGAAGACTCTATTGCCCAGGGCTACTGGTTTGACATCGTTATCAGTAACATGTAGTTGCATATTAAAGAAAAACTTGTCCAAAAGTTATCAAAAGAGAGAGACATAGGTGCTAGCAAATTTTGGAAAAAACCGTGCACAGTGCTCTTTGATTTAAATATGAGTCTACAAAAGTGACAGCCCTGATTCACGTCTCTGACCTAATAATATGAGTGCTGCCAAGACCATGGTATGTTTTTGACTGTTGTAAAAAGGCACCATATCAATGATGAAAGTGAATAGTCTGACAGTGATTCTAACTTGTGCAGTGAAAATAACCCCAAACTTGGAAACAGCTGAGAAAAAGAAGCAATATTTTTGGCTGATCTTGAAATAAAGGACATAGAATGAGATGAGCTTAGGTCAATCTAATTATTTGATGAAATTTGGCCCGAGACTGTCAGGCTATAAGACTGCCTAGAAGGAGTGAAAAGGATCACCTTAGAGGTGGGGTATCTGCAAAAATTAAATGCAAACCTTCTAATATGAGTTACTTGTTTAGACTTAGTTACACAAGTAACACCTAAGATGTCAGGCGATGTGCGTTAGCTGTGCCTTTATCTGTGTTTCTTCTCAGGAAAGATCAGGCTTTTTCAACCCACAGGCTTTCCAGAGAGATGATGAAATCTCTGTCACTGGAGATATAACAAACTCGGTAGGGCTAAGCAATCTGACTTCACTTCAAAATTGGCTCTGCTTTCAGCAGAGTAGCAGACCACAAGTGTCCAGGGTTCTAACCAATCTATATAATTCCATGTCTCTCTCTATATTGGTCCTACCTACTTTCTGATGTAGGGTTTCAAGAATTAAAAAAACCAAACCCAAATGATTCCACATTAAAAATAACATTGGACTTTCCTTAGAATAATTTTTAGCGTGTTAAATTATTTATTTATTTCAATTGCGGAAAATTTCAATGCACAGTTAAGTCTAGTTTTGATCACACTGAAATTTTGTATTAAAAAAATATAAACTATGAATTAGCAGGTTTGTAAATTATGTAAGAATTCATACATAGAGATGAAATTGTTAGTTAATTTTTGATATTGATTATCTGTTTTAAAACAGATGCAGCGGAAAATAGCATGGTAATATAAAATGATCAAAAGGGGAAAATAGTTCTTCCCCTTTCCATTGGTGTAAGGAGCAGAAAAGCAGCAGCTGAGTTTATTATGTGAGTAGTACCTATATCCATGCAGTACCTTCAAAAATCTGGAAGGAATGTCTTCAGCCAGGAGAGGAAAAGGAAGCATTACGTTTTTTATTGGTACAACCCCTAGACAATACCTTGACAATCACTTTATTGCCCTTTGGACATAAGATAATGAAGGCCAAGGAACCTTCTCACAGAGATCTGTAAAAATGCTTAGCTAATTTACTGATAGTGATCAGAATTGATTCTTGCTTTTTCAATCTCTGTTGCGGGTCTTCAAAAGGTAATGTTGCTTTCTTCCTGTATGTATGCTAAAGGAATCCATATGGCTCAAGCTCTGTATTTTCCAACTTTCCTTAAACATAGTCCTTGAGGTATAATACCTGCTGTATGATGGAAAATTTTAAATGCCTTCCCACTTTTGAGGTTGCTGCTTGAATATTTCTTTTAACCTGTTCATCTGAAGTTGCCTCCTCTCCCTTAGTATGCGTGACAAACAATAGTTTTCAGCTATGCTGGTTAATCACCCTTTAAAACACCAAGTCTCCCAAACTGGAGACAGTTTAACTTTAAAAATATCCTATATAAACCTTCAGTTCTGTGCTGAATATCTTCTGTTTTGTCCATCACCCTTTTCTGCAGGTTGGATTCGAATGATATTGCTTGGGATGGGTGCAGTTCTCATTACAGACTTTTCACTCCTGGTTTCTCCATTTCCACGTCAAGCTTATGAACATATGTATTTGCTGCCTGTGGGGTGTTATAAATCCCCCCCCGAGCAGAACCAGAAAGTAGTTCAGCTTTATTGTTTCATAGGAAATTACAAAGCTCACATTAAGAACATGTACTTGTCTTAAAGAGGTCAACGGCAAGTCGTGACTGCTGATGGCATTGGAAACAGCAGATAAAATGCATTTCATGTTATGAAGAAGACAAACAGCAAGCACAATGCAAGTGAAGACAGATTGCCTTTCCTTCACTGAAATATCTATTACCTCTGGACAGACTACTTAAGAAAACTCTAAATCTAACCTATGGTCTCATATTACCTTTAAAAGGAAAAGTAAACTCTGGAAAGTAACATAAAACATTTTCTAATCAAAACTGCTTTATCACAGTCAAACAACTCATGGTGGTTAACAAAAGCTTTTAATTTCACTTAATGATGACAAGCAGAAAGTACAGGTTTGTTCTTGGAAGGGTAGAAGGTAGCTAACAAAAACCACAGATGACAAAGGAAGTTTGTCAGACCCAAAATGGGAGTTGTTTTATGAACTGTTCCAAGCAGAACCTTAATCATTTGACTCATCGGTTAGCCCTGAGGACTCTGTTTTGCCCAAGCATATTTCCCAATATGTGTTTAAAATCAGAATTTTGTTTAACTTTTAACCTCAACACAAGCAATCTTAACTACAACTGTTCCAGTAAGTACCTGAAGAGATCTCTGGAGATTGGTTGCCCTCTGTGGGAACAACATTCTCCATTTTCTGTCATGTATAGTAAAGAAAGAGAAGCCAAGAAAATGCAACATTCAGCCTTTTGTCTGTCTTCCACATAGTCTGTCTTATTAAGCACTTCCTCTGGAGAGAGTTTTCATGTTACCACATGTATTATCTTCTGCCTCCTCTTTCAGGAAGCTGTCTATCATAACAGCCTTTTGCCACATTCATTTGAGATAGCAAAATTTACTACAATATCCATGGTCTTCTAGCCTCGTTAGCATTTTATCTGTGCTATTTATATCTGATGTCATCAGTCAACTAATGCAAAATGTTCCAAAGTCATATTTCTTTCTGCATATTCACCACTCCCTCACCTTATTTATTTGTGAGTTAATTTATTTTCCCTGTATTTCCACCTTCTGTGCAGGAGGCATGTGTGATGTAATGGGTGCTAGTTTTGTGATGACAGCAGGTTGTCATCACAAGGTGCTTTTCTGCACCTGTGGTTTCGTGACAGCCTATCCTAATAGATTCTGTTTTATTATCAGCTGGGGCTCTGCTGACTATGTTTCGCCATGGTGCTCGTCTCTCCATCCTACATGTCGAAGGTTAGGATTTAGCACTGGGGACAGGGAATTAATTTGTAATGTCACATTAAGACACAGTGATCCATCATTGTAGTGCCATGATTTGTGTATTTGCATAGATAGTCCTGCATAATTTGCTTCTGAAAGGATTCCTGAGCTTTCCTTCTGGGAAGACTTCAGCTCATTTTTATAACATTTTTTGGCTCTGAGTATTTGTCTGTCTCTGTTTGTGTCTTGGTTTCGGCCAGAACAGACTTAATTTTCCCACATTAGCTGTGAGGGGGTGGACCCTGGAGCCATGTGGGAGTGTCAACCATGTTATTCTGTACCACACCTATCACTGCCAGGGGGTGGAACTGAGGGACTCTGACTTCGGAGAAGAGTGTGTTTCTAGTTATGAGTAAATGTGGTGGGTGTAGGGTCTGTCCACCATTGTCCACTGTCTCAGGTTGGTGATGCAAATCATCCTCTCCTTTGTACACTGTTGTTAACACTATTGTTGCTCTTACTGATTGGTGTCTGATCTTATTCCTGTTTCCAGTAATTTGTTCTTATCTCAGCCCATAGTCAAAATAATTGGCCTTTTGTGTCCCCCACTGGAATGGTAGGGGAATAGTTTGTGGGGTTCTTTTCAGTGGAAGCACTAAATTGGGGAATACTGTTACTAAACTACGGCAGTCTGACATTTCTTCTGCTGTATTTTGGTCCTTAAATGTCTGCAGTGTGGTAAAAATGGAATGTGGATTGAGCCGCTCTCTGCAACACTGCACAAACTGTCTTCAGGTAAAAGATGTCTGCCTTGCCTTGGTTCCTGCAGTGCTGAGTCGTTCTGTGCTTTCTGTTGGTGACTAGCACAGGTTATTGTCACTGGCCAGCAGTCTGAATAACTATTCGGTGAAAGGGAAGCAGTTTGTGATGGTAGGGGTCTTTCCACGGTCAGCTAACGCCTGTCATTGCTACTATGTATTCCCACTGTCTCCATCTACAGCTTGACTTACCTGTCTCCATGTTTTCCCTCACAGGTCTATTTCTAGACCATGCAGAGAACCTATGGCTTTCCAGTTTCTTGTATTCTTGTGGAAGTCTGAATATCATGAGTTAAAGGCTTTTATCTAGAAGGTTATGCTTGTTTATCTTCTATTTAAGGATTTTATTTTCCCTCAACAGGTGTGATACACTTGTGAACCACACAAGAAATCCTCTAGTAACCACCCATTCCAATAAAATGTAAAATGATAGAATCGGATGATTGCAAATCTTTGCCTCATACAAGCTTGTCCTCAGATTCTTTCCAGCCCATTATTTACATCCTTTGTCTTTTATTTATACATTTCCTTCTACAGAGTTACACAGACCCATTCACTTTGCGATTTCTACTCTTCTCTGTACTGTTATTCCTGTGAATTAGGGGAATGCCAGTTTACCTAGGTTTAGCAGTTGAGTATAAGTGCTATAAACTCTCTAGTCTGATCTAGAGCTCCTTGCTGAATGCAGACAAGACTGCTGAAGCCCAGCTCTTGGAACAGCTGTATCCTTTGTTCTTCCTCCAGAAGAAGAGCTGGGTCCTGTGGAATTTGCTTGTTGCAGACATCAGTCATTTTTATGCAGTTTGGCAATGCACAGGCCTATCATTTTGTCAGAAACTTGATTACAACTTGTGAAAAGTAACCTCTTGAAAACAACATTTTTCTGAGTTAAAAATGTGTCCAGAGCTCTTCTAGGAAGTAATTGGTTTTTCTAGCTGGCTGCTGATGAAAAGTGCTGTTGTAGCATATGTGATGGCCAGTGTGCATTACGGTTAAGATGCAGACTGCTCTGTTTTTGGATTTCACTCTCACTGAGGCACACAGTCATTTTGCAGCTGTTTTGGTGCAACCTGAAGAACGTGCAGCTGCTGAATACATTATATTTCATGTCCAAGAACTGGTGTGATTATTGTTTTAAATTTTGGACTTTTTCCCCTCAGTGTTCTCAGTTTCAAATTTCATGTACCAGCAATATTGAACCTGTTTCAAACTCCATGTCCAGTCTTGAGTGTAGACAAAGAGATTAATCTCAGTGTATGGCATAGATTTTACTTCTTTGCCCCATGTACCCTGTCCTTTGTAACCTTGAAAACAGTGTTTTGGGATTCCTGGCTATTACTTTTCACACATCTGATTGTAAGATTTTAAGGTGATGTAATGATGGCCAAAAATGGTCCCAACTAAAACAAACTCAAAAACAACTGTAAAAGAGGCAGTGATGAAATTTTTCAGGTCTCAATCAGCACCAAAGGTCTTCAAATTCTGAACAAAAATGGGTTTGGTTACAACACCCTAGTTTTCGATGAACAGGTGTCAGTGTCCACACAGAGTTAGCAGTAATTGGTGTGTCCAAGGCAGCCCCAGAAGGGTCAGGATTAAATACAGGGGCACAGAGTTATGCTCTTCCCTGTGCAGGTGGTTCAGTGAGCTCCATCTGAGGGTCCAAGGTAGGGGCAACACTAACAGAAAGGCACCATGTTTCCTGCTTTGAAAGTAGGTGCTTTCCAGCACTGTAAATCCACTGCTTGCCACTACACCTGTATTCAGAAGCCTGGAGAAAGCTGTTTTGATGGAGTCGGATATGTTGTCACATGCTTTACTCCATTTCTGAAAACACTTTCATCAATAACCTGAGAAAATCTCATCAGATTTCTTAATGCTGAAATTAAGTTCTGCTTATGAGTTAAAAAGATTTGGAAAAAGTTATGCTGAACATTATTCTGTGCTGAGATAAAGGAACAAATGTTTAAATACATTTTCTGTAATTCTTTAGGTTTTAATCATGAAAATGTGATGCTTTTTCTCGTCTGTGAAGTCTACTCTGCCAACTCCTGCAGTCCAAACAGGATAGTTCTATGACAAAATGGGACTAGACTAGGGTTTTTGTGACAGGTATTTATACTACATTTTAGAGGTTATCATACCTTTGCCAAAGCTTGCAGTTTGATTGCAAAGTTTTCTGAAGACTTAAATGCCAAAGTTGCTGCAATGACTTCTCAGGAGACCTGATTACCATCCCAGACGAGTCAGCTCATATGTTCTTGATGTTCACTCACAGAACTGGGTTAAATCTTTCCACCGGCAAGCAGTCTAAGATATGTGAAGGTGCTCAATCCATGGTGGGGTTTACTTTCCTACTGACTTTTCTGGGAACAGAGGAAGAACCTGAATCCAAAAGAACGGCAAAGGTGGAGGCAATTGAACTAATTTGAAAGGCCGCTGACTGAAGTATATTGCACTGACCCATCAGAAAATTATTTCGGCAACTGAGTTGCTGCCTGCTTTTGCTTCTGAAGACCTTTGCTTCCATCACACACAATAGACTAAACAGCTACCTGTTGTCAGATTTCAGTTTCAGCCAGTTCCAGGAATAGCATGAAGCTGAGTCAGGGACCTGGTTATAATACCCTGAATTACATTTCTCAGTAGACAATCCTTATTCTCCAGTCAGTGTCTGGGACTGCTTTGAAATCTGTCAGCCAAGGAGAACAGCCAGGAACTATCTAAAATATTTCCTGACCTCCCTCCTCCTATCATCTCAATGACAATATAGGGACATGGCAGAGGAATACCCTCCTGAGGGGCTCTCACAGAGGGTGAGAGGCTGCTTCATCCTTCAGAATCTACTTCTCAGAAACCATCTCACCTAAAAATATTATGTCAGCATCATATGCAAACAAATAATTCAGGAACACTTCAAGGGTGCTCACCCGTGGTTGAAGGGAGGAACTGATGATGGAGAGCAGAAGACAGAAGAAAAAAGGGATATGGATTTTGTAGGTTTCCTGTCAGAAATGATGGATGCTGTAAGAAGATATTGCCTTTTATTGCACATACGTTTCTGATGTTTCTGTTTTTTGTTGCCAAATGCGCTGAAAAGTGAAATCTCATGGGTAACTCTAAAAGCTGACTTTTTTTTCTCAGAGCTGCCTTTATTTTGTTAGCAGGCAGGGGTCTACAGCCCAGCAAACCTGAATATTTTCTTTCTTTGGAAGAAACTACATGCAGTTTTGGTGGTTATGACAGCAGGGGGACTAACTGTATTCACTAGAGTCAAACAAAAATGTGTCTAAGGACTGATTCTAGGGTGCAAAGATTATCTGTAAAAGAAGTCCTCTCTCCAGTCTTGAAAGTGATGTTGTCCCAAGTGAAGGAACGCAAGCACATTGGAAACCAAAATGATGATTTTTTAAAAAAAAAATTTCCCAGTAGAAGTGATATTTGAAATTTGGGAGATATTTATCTTAGATTATAATTTCTTTTTCAGGTATTTTCATGCATACACTGAAAATCCAACTATTTTCGAAGGCAAACATCTCCATAAGAGGTAGGAGAAGAGTATAAGAAGCTATTATCTTGTCCCAGTGTTAAATTGGACAGCTTCTTGGCATTCTGGTAAAGAGACATTGACAAAGAACTATTGTGTGGCATATTGTTCTGTGGGACTGAATCTAATATTCTGAAATGCGAGGTTATAGTTTGTATGCTGATGGGAATCTGGATGAGGAAACCATTCTTTCTTCAGTGAGATCATATTCCCTTGTTCCACATATACCTCACAGAGGAGATATGTGGGCAAATAAATTGCTACTTGTAGAAGTGCATTTTTTGAGCAAGGCTTCTGTTTTCCTGAATTTGGACAGGTGTATTTTGTTGTATTATAGCTATATATAAAACATTGTGCAAAGAAAATTTACCACTGTTCCTACTACTTTAGAGTGTCTCTTGCAAATCCTATGCTCTGTACATAGAAACACTTAGAAATAAAATTGTAATTAAAAATAAGATGCAAAATATTGCTTGACTATGAATAAAGTATCAGGTTAGTTGTATTTCATCTGTGGCCAGAATAAGACTCCTTTGGGATTACTCCAGTCCTCAAAATACAAATTTCCTATCCTATTCAAGGCATCTTACTAGATTCCTTGTTAAACGGAGAGATTGAATTTCATTGGGATTCTCAGTCTACTCTGACCTTTTAAAGTAAGCCATAATAAAAAGCACAAGAAGAATCTGACACCATAAGGGTATGCCATATTTGGGCCAGCAGGTGATATTCTTTGATATTTGCGGTGACCATCAATCTGTCATTTCTCTGCATTGTATATGCCAACATCAGAGATATTAGACAAACCAAAACGACCTCAAACGCTCTCAAATATTTCACCCCCCTTTTAAATATGTATATAAATATAATTTATATTTTTCTCCATCAAGAGAGAATAATTATTTTATTAAAAAGATCAAAGGCTGATACCCTATGTGGGTCTGGCACAAACACTTATATCTCCTTAAACTATTAGGTATTTATTTGCTTTCAATCAAATGCCAGACATAATCAGAGGTTCTTCCAGATTTTGATGGCTGTGGAAGGTGTTCATGACAATCCTACCTCTTTCAGGTTATGACTAGGTTGCCATATGACATGATTTCATAGTTTTATTTTGGATTTTTCTTGCTTGTCCTGGAATCTGTTAGAGTTTTGGCATGGATTTTAATAAAAGCAAAACTGGTCATTCTTTGTATTTCATGACATGGCTGAAACCAAAGGCATATCTGAAAGCAGAGACCAAAGCATTTAATGGTAAATGATAGCAGATTCATCACCAGGTTAGACACTTGAAATACAGCAGTCCACTTTGAAAAGTTACAAAACCAATTGCCCACCATTATTCTCTGCAGAGGATCTATTGCATCTGTCTGTCAGTTCACATGAAACTTGAATCTCTTGACACAAGGAAAAGGTAAAATAAAACGCTGTGTAAAAATCACTGTGGACTTGCAACATACCCAAATATGATACCCTAGTTCAAAGAGTGGTGTTTGAACCAGATTACTGTTACTGACAAACATGTTATTAATGTTCAGCCATCAAATGCTTTTGATTAAAGAGAGAAATCCTGTAGCACTAGAGAAAACTATTTCTCTTTTTTACCCCATATGCTATAGTGGAGATACTTTAAGAAAGGTGAACTGGTTTTTATAAAAAAAAGATTAATTGCACCTGCACTATATTTTATACTCTTTGGAAATCAAGAAAAAAGAGAAACTGACTTGACTTGGTACTATTTTATCTATAAATGACACAGAAAAATACTCCTTAGCTACAGGAGCTAAGTGAACAATATATAATGCTACATGAAGCATTGCACTGAGAATCCCAGCTATGTTCCAGCCATCTTTACAACAATTTTAGAAAAAAACCCCAACCAAACAACAAAATACAAAGAAAACAAGATTTGGCCCTGTTTGTCTTAACTAGAAGCATATTGAGTATTCTCAGAGAAGTGATGGGGCTTGATGTTCCACAGACCTCAGATGTTTAGTGCCAACTTTTCAAAGATATTTAGAAACCTCAGGAGTTTAGAAGGATAGACAGATGGATAGATAGATAGATGCTTCTGAATTTTCAGATGCATGAAGGCAAATTAGATGCTTAAGAGCTAGGATAATTTGATGCCAGATGTCTATCCATGCAGCTCAGACTGTTTTGAAAATCCCAGTGAACCTGCAGTCACATGCTAAGATCCATAGATGCATTTATAACTAATTTGAGTATCCCAGAATTGCCAGCCCTGGCCCAGAGCTCATGAAAAGTTGAATGTTTGCAGAGGTGTGTACCATTCCATGTTCCCTTGAACCTGGTGTCTCCTTTTGCCCTGTGGGCACCCACTGCAGCTCATACTTTGTGTTGACATTGGCCTGCCCCTTTTGCATGTCACCCTGTGTCCTCTGGTGTTTTAGGTTCCTGATGCTGGATCTAGTCCTTGATAGCTCACATGTTCTAGGTTTCCACCTTCAGTTCTTTGTCTGGAGGTTGTGCCCTTGATACGTGAAATTCATGGTCCTCAGCCAGCAGACAAGCCGAGTTTAGTGGAGGGCAAGGGTTATGAAGAGAAAACTAAGGGGAGAGGGTTTGCCATATGGAGACCTGCTGAAGGTAAATCCATCGGTGAACCTACTGTGCATGTGTCTGTGCATGTTGGTGTGGCTGAAGCCCTCCAAGGGCATAAGGCTGAGGTGCATGAAAAGACAAAGCCTATAGGTGCTGCAACTCCTGGATGCTCCTGGATGAACTTCCACTATTGTGTCTCAGAAAGGCTGGATCATTTGTGACAAGCCAGACCATGGGCTGAAAATCCCCAATTTGATGGGGGTGGAAAGGTAGAGATGAAGGTCATCCTCTTGTTCTCATTGTGCCTGTAATCAAGCAGATAAAGATCAAACGGTATCAGACAAAATCAGGATGCCAGTCATGCATGAAGAGCCATAATTACAGACCTCTGTACCTGTGTAGGATTTGACTGTAATTTTGTTCTTCCAGGATGATCCTGGAAGAGGACTGGCATGTCAGAGAAGACCAAATGTCACTTTTTCTTGTAGATGCTGCTTGCAGTGACAGGATGCAAGTGATTAATATATTCGGGGAAGTTGTTTTTTCCATACAAAGTAGAGTGCTGTTTCTTGAGTTACACTTTGGCTGAGTCAAGCATTTCCTGCGAGGTCTGGATGTGTTCATGCTCAGGCCCCGATCCTGCAATCTGATCTAACTGAGGGAGTTATGTCTTGTGCAAAGATGAAAAGCCCTCACAGGATCTCTGCCTTGGTGAAAAGGTCTGCCAGGGTAGAACTGATTGCAGAACTGGAACCAGCAGCTGTAAACCAAAACTGATTCAGAAAAGCATACATAGGTAGAACTGTTCCTGCCTCCTCTCCAGTCTTCAGAAGACTTTGTAAACAGGGAAATAATTTTTCAACGACTTGTTCCAACAAACTATTCAAAGTTTTCTACCTTTTCAGGCTGACTTAATGTTTTTTGTTAAATTTTTCCCCCAATTTTAACTTGGGCAGTGTTCCCCTGCAATTTGAGAAGTCATTTTCCCTCTGCAAAACAGTTTGCAATTTTTCATTTTGTAAGCAGTTGCAGGCAATCCTAAAGTGGCTTGAGGAGAATATGATAAATTTGCAAGGCATACTGTACTTAGAGAAAAAAGATGGAAAAGTTCCTCCACGCTTATTTTCTCCCCCATTTATAATCATTAGGGTTTAAATGCCTCATACATCTCTGTCATTTAGGTAAGAGGCATTGATTGCTTAACTGCTGCACAGACATTTCATACACCTGGTTTTAGATGACATTTCAGGGGCAGAAAGAGAAGGAAGTACTGTAAAAAGTGTTCACAGTTTGCAATGTCAAACATTATTACATAAAGTCATAAACAACCCCAATTAGTAGAAAGTATGTTCATAGCCAGGGTTTTAAGCCAGTTCATCAAATGTTTCTTGCAGTTGGGCAAGGCATTGGGATAAATAAACTGACCCCTGATTTATAATAAAACACAGTAAAGTTTAAGAAAAGCTTTGCTTTTCCTACTGATTGATTTCTTGTTAATGTCCAGCAAAACCTGAGGAAGGGGTTAAGTAGAGGTCTTGAGGGACCACTTGACATCTGCTACACTTGTGACTTTTTGATCTTGTTTTTCTTTCCTTGCTTTGAGGGATGCCTTACAGTAAAGGCCATGTGTGCCTGCGTGTGTTTTCCAGAGATGGCAGGGGCTGGGAGGGGCAGAGTGGCCAGGGGAGCAAAGAAAACAGCTCCTTGATGACAGATCAAATGAAGGAAAAAAAAAAGAGGAGAAGGGGGATTACATGCTCTGTAATCATGATAATAGGAAGGAAAACACTGGGGGTCTCAAGTGTGAAAGCCTTTGTCCAGAGGAATGTAAGTGTCAAGGATGGTTTGATATTACAATCCAAATCTCCCTGAGCAGCCCCAAGAGTGGCACTCACCCTCTCCTCTCTGCACAAACAGCAACCCCCTGCACTTATGGCACATTTCTCCTCCTGGGCACCGCCTGGGACCCTGAGTTACCCTGGGGTCCAAGCAGAGGTCTGGGCACCCAATGAGGTGAGGGGCAAGCTTGGGTTAGGTAGTGGGAGGCCACCAGTCTCCTGGACAAAGCTACTGAGCTGGCCTTCTGCTCTGATCGTTCTGGAACGTACATCCCTTGTACTTCTTCCCTGCAGCTTGTTTTTTTCTGCATCCCCTGCAGTGGTCCACCCTTAGGGGCAGGGAAGCACCCAAAATTTGTAAATGCTTGGGGTCGAAGGATCAACAAAAGTCAAAGAGCCCATCAAAAATGACCAAGTTTTATTAGTAAATTACACACTTGGCGTGGAAATTGGTAGGTTAGTCCCTGACTGACTGTATCAGCAGACAACAGTGAGCTTTGGATAAAGGGGCAGGCTGAAAAGAAAAAGACAAAGGAAAAGAAGAATTACAGAAGGAGAAAGAGAGAGAAGGAAGGAAGGA